>CM073468.1:14350000-14950000 GCA_037074535.1 Gleditsia sinensis | reverse complement strand
GCCGAGACCCATGATTGGGCCACACATTTCGGAAGCCATCTTCCTTACTTGGATACCTACAAATAGGTCATTGGACATGCAATAAACCGGTTCCCTTTTCTCAAGTTTTACTCAACATAAACTCGTGATTTTATTGTATGTTGGCCTAATAATCACAAAAAATCATAACCCTAAATCAATTTTGAGTTTCATTTAGCCAAATACCATATTAAGAGAAACATAAAAAATAAGGAAATTTGTCCTTATCGATGCACTTGTACGTTTGGTTTTAGGAGGTGGAGAAGCGTGATTTTAATATATATAATCATCATGTTGGCCTAATAATCACAAAAAATCATAACTCCAAATCAATTTTGAGTTTCATTGTGCCAAATACCAGATTAAGAGCCACATAAAAAATAAGGAAAATTGTCCTTATCAATGCACTTCTACGTTTGGTTTTAGGAAGTGGAGAAGAGTGATTTTAATATATAATCGTCAGTTATCATGCCTATCATAATCCCTCAATCAATTTATAGTTTTATGGAAGAAAATTAGAGATCCAAATACGACATTAAATTCACGAAATTTGGTACAATTTCATGCAATTTTCATGAATTTATTCATCAATTAAGAACACAGATTATTAATTTAACATCAAATAAGTCAAAACCCTAAACTAACTTGTTTAATATATATTAAATTAAAAGCGAACATCAAATTATGGTTTATGCATTTGATTAATTACGTGAAAAGAAGCATAGATATGTATAGATAGATGAACAACCATAATACGTAATCTAACCAGACTTTTATACCCATTGATGGAAAAGTTAGGGTTTACCCCGATTAAAATTCATATATAGATATATAGTATAGCATGTTTTTAGACAATTATATAGAGAAATTTGAGTGAAACTTGTGTATCTAACACCATTGAAAGGTTCATGTTCTCTTGTTGTCACGACCCTAATTTTAGGGCACGTGAAATCCATATACCATACACATATATTTTTCATAAATGTACATAATGCCATTCTTTATCATATAAACCAATACATATAAGTTCCCATACACATATACAATAAACAGTTACGTCTATAAACACCAGAGTAACAGTAGAAGTAAGGATCCTGCCTGTGACGTTCAAAGTAACTCTAGAGTACAAATATTTTGCAATTAAAAAACATTGAGAGCCTAGAAACAATGTAGGCTCACCACTGGAGTACAACCTCTAGTCGATCACTTGGTTGCTGGACCAAACTCTGTGTCTTTATCTGAAAAATAAATCCACATCGTGTAGTGAGTTTTACAACTCAGTGAGCAGATAACACCCCCTATAACCTCTTAGGTCAACATATGGATGTACTTTTCATTTCAAAGTTTCTCATATTGAAAAGTTACATTCAGGAGTACATTCATATGGGACCCGCATTTCAAAACATCTCAGTTCGAATCACATACAAATATCTGTAACCACATATGATACAAATTGATCTTAAATCGAATTTGTTATGCAATAAAAATCAATTCTTTTATATAATACTCAAGTATGTCACAACTTTCAATAAACTCAATAGATAAATATGGAATGTGAGTTCATCACCCTTCTGCCTCCTCACATTACCATAGTCACAATCACAATAAGTAATCAGGGAATGTGAGTTCATCACCCTACTGCCTCCTCACATTACCACTGAGTACAACTTCAATAGATCAACAGGGAATGTGAGTTCATCACCCTTCTGCCTCCTCACATTACCACTGTCATCATCACAATAGGTAATTAGAGAATGTGAGTTCATCACCCTACTGCCTCCTCACATTACCACTGAGTACAACTTCAATAGATCAACAGGGAATGTGAGTTCATCACCCTTCTGCCTCCTCACATTACCACTGTCATCATCACAATAGGTAATTAGGGAATGTGAGTTCATCACCCTACTGCCTCCTCACATTACCACTAATACCACCTTCACAATATCGTCTCAAGCCATATAATCTCGTCATTTCTCATCAATACATATATCTATTTATATGAATATATAAACATGTAAAAAAAAGTGCATATCCATCATATGCAATGAATTATTATCAAACAATTCGCCATACAATCATATTCGGCAATTTACCACTTTACATATCATTCAAAACAAAGCTTTCAGTCTCAGTACAAAATCTTTTATTATAAATTTTCCAATAAGAGAAATCATATAATCATGCCCATATTCGAGACAAATATAACACTGTAAAATTAATGCCACATGCATATCATATTTTCTTTGCCATGTAATGTGAAATGCATTTAGAATTATCGTATTCAAAGCATTTCAAAATCTATTTCAAAACTCATACTCTTCTTGAACTAGATATCATTTCTCAATCATTTCAAATATTTCAAACCATTTCAGAAACATATGAACATAGAAATAACATGTAATCATACTCATTTATCAACGAAAAGTTCAAGAAGAGTAAAAGTAAGCTATAGGAAGAATTATCTACTCACAGGTAAGGGCTCCAGATTGGACAGCCCTAAAATCCTCGTTTCTAGTCTGAATTTGACCAAATAAGCTTCAAAAACGTGTCCGGAGGGTCCAAAAATCTTAAATGAGCTCGGGTACTGTTCACCGCCGAAAATACTATTCATCCGCACTATTTATCGCCGGAATTACTATTCATCTGTCACTATTCATGCCGAAAATTACTATTCACCGCCACATAAAAAGTTACCAAATGACCGAAAAAAATTACATATTCTAATGTTTATCAAGTTTCTGAACCCATCTACGGTGTCAGATTTCTAATTTGAGGTCTCTGAGTAAGGTTTTTCAGAACTTACCTTTTACCGAGATTTTCTACTTCAGATCTACAGCGATTCAACGGTTGATTTGAAAAACTGATCGGTCAAAATTGAAGTACTCTTCATCCTGAATCTAAATACAAATTTCGGTTTTGAGATTGGAAGCCCTTAAACACTCCAAATCGAAAGATAAAATTTGAGATTACTATTCACTCACTATGCATATACTATTCCTTTACGTTTTTTTTTTCTTTCCGAACATTTGCCCTTGGCTTCGTTTTATAATTATGCAACTTTTGTTTTTTTTTTTAAATATAATAATATTTATTAAATAATTAATAATAGGATTTTCTTTTATAAAAATTCATATAAATTCCATTTTTCATCATAAAATATCCCAAAAATTTCTAAAAATTTTCTTCCTCATAAATCTTTAGTTAAACTCTTAAATCATAATTTTTCTCAATAAAAATCATATTAAAACAAATTTCAAAACAAATATCTTTATTCATATTAAAAAAAAGAATATTTTTAAAAATACCATAAAAATTCAATAGAGGCCGATATAATTATTTTAAGCAACACAATACTTCTTTTACTTAAAAGTCCACTTACTTTTAACAAATCATAATTATTTCTACATAAATAATAATATTTTTGCTAATAGCGCGCCAAAATATAAATTCTCATATTTCTTTTGTAATTCTTTAATCCATGTAATAAATATACATATTTTCACTGGTTCTTATCTCTATTGTCAAAATTCTTTTTTTTTATTCTACATTTCCTTTAATTGAAATTTTTCGTTAAATTTTACGGTTATTACACTTGTAAAGTGGTGATTGCAGAGAAAATTCAAAAAGAGTAACTACTCTATGTTTGATATGTAAAATTTACTTTTTGCCTAATGAGACAACAAGAGAGGCTATATTAAATGAGAGTAAGAATCTCTCATGTAGGCCACATATGGATGGTTCGGCCCATCATAAACAACTCATTTATAAAGTTTAAACAAATCCATTAATTGATCTAAATAACATATTTGTTCAAAAAAATTGATTCAAATAATATAATGTGTTAATATTTCATAATTAATATTATTTAATAATCTAATAAATAATTTTTAATAATTGATACTAATCTATAAATAATTATTAAAAAATATAACATTATCTACAGAGAGAGATAAGGATTAGAAAAATTATAAAACAAACCCATAGCCAATCAGTTGACAATGGCCGAAGTACGCCGTTCGTTTCCGCATTTACATTCATTGATCTTAGTGTTTTGTTTTGATGTTAGAAACATGTAGGGATCGATGTATATTTTGTTTGCAATATGTTGTTGACCAAACCATAGACTAGCCTGGAACTAAACCTTTAAATTATTATGTTTTCTAGGAACTTTCTGACACCCAACAAACAAAGACCATCTATGAAGAATGCTGATGATTTTTAGTTAGGATTCTTCTTTGATGTAACTTTTCCTTAATGCTCGACCTCGAAGCTTGAATATATTTTGAAAATGTCATCCTGGTTTTATTTAAAACATCCATCGGAGATAGTTCTTTATTTTAAAAGATAGTTTCATTTCTTGCCCACCAAACATTATATAGGATGAGAATCAAGAGCATGAATTCCTCAATCACAATATCTTTAAAATCACCAATCTTTCCTAACCAAACATCAATCTAGACTATAGTATCTTCATTAACTATCTGCGTACGTAGTTCTGATCAACATTTCTGAACCAAACCAAATAACTCTGACAAAGTTTCATTAAAAAAAATAAAAGTGTGATTTCTAAAAATGTTTTTTATTTTATTTTTTAAAAATAATTTTCATTTTTTATTTTTTTATATTTCTAAAAATGCATTTGATTGTGTTTTCATTTTATTTTTATTTTTATTTTTACCATTTTTTAGTTGTACAATTATATTTTTACTATTTTTTTATTTAAATAATAAAATATTGTTTATACATATTGTAATGAATGTAAAATAATTTTAAAGATACCGCTGTTACGGCACTAAAAATTATGAAAATATCATTTTTATGTTTTCAAAATTTTCAAAAATTTTAAAAATATTTTCTAAAAATAAAAAAAAACATAAACAAATACATTTTATAACCTATTTTTTATCACTACAATAAAACCGCGACATTAAGGCGGTTTTTAAGTAGGCATAAAGACGGTTTTGACTGTCGTTATATTCATTAACAACGATTTTAAAACCGTCGTGGAACTCCAGACATAGCGACGATTTCAGCCAACCATGAGAATAACCGTCGCTATGTCTGGATTAACGATTAAACTGTCGTTAAACCAGTTTTAACGCCAGTTTTAACTGCCGCTAAAAGTAACGACGGTTTAAAAACCTTCGTTACTTATAAATTTTTTTTTTAAATTTTTGATTAATAAAATTAATTTAATTTTTTATATCAATTTTATTTTAAATTTAAAATATAATATTTTGTGCTATCCATAATATTAATAATGCTTAAATTTTTTTATTATTAAATTTTTATGCAAAATAAAAATTAATTTATATTTTTAATATTTTATAAATTAATTTAGATACATTTTATTTTATTATATAATAATTAAATGTGTGAATTATTTAATAATTGAAAATTTTATTTTATAATTTATTAATATTTAACTAGATACTAAATATGCATAAATTATTGAATTATAATGAATCTATATATATAAAAACATATGTACAAAAAAATTAATAGTAACGAACGTAACAAAATTACATATACAAATATAATAACTAAATCAAATTTCCGGACCCTGCGGATTCTGATCACGCTGATGCCCACTACCACGATCGCTGGGGTCCTGAAAAATAAATTTTGTTTGTTAGAATTTTTAGTGTTTTCAAAATAAATAAAATTATACCAACAATTTTTATGTATTAAAAGGTTACCCTGAGTCCGGGACTATGAAATCCTGAAATTTCAGGTAGCAACTGACCCTGAAATTTTTGTAGCAGGAACGTCATAGCAACCTCCATCTGTGCTTGCTATGCTGTGAGCTCAACATCTCGTCGCTGGAACTCAGCGTCTCATTGCTGCTGCTCGACGTCCCGCTCTTGCATAGCTGTCTTCGGGCGCTCCAACTCATTCTGTGAGTCGTGCTATGACGGCCCAGACTGTGAGCTCGACCCAGACGAACCACGACCGAAGACTTGAGTTGGGCAAACACTCAACCCAAATCTTCGAACGCGGCCGGAGTGCTCCTTAGTGCCAAGAGCTCTTGCAATCGAATCAACCGTCGAGAGCTCTTGGGACGAGCTATCCTCCTGTTGGATCGAAGCAATTTTCTCCTAACATTCAATAACAAACAATTAATAATATTAAACATTATCTAAAAATTAAATAATTACCCACGTATGGTTGATAAGATTTTATTACTTATCGCAACAGCCCAAACTTCGTCGTTGATGTATGATCCGTCAGCTCTTTTATGAGCTGCCGTCCATACATCACCACGAATCACTGGACCTCCAACAGCAATCTCCTAAAAATTATAATAATTAATCAATTTATGATTATATATATTATAGTCTTCTCAACATTTAAAAAAACAAAATATTTATAGATTTAAACTTACCATCTCTGCCTTTTTACGCGCAAGGCTCTTGGATCTAGTAGTGTATGGCATTGTCAGCTATCTTCTGTTCCATTTATTCTTCGCAGCCACATCCTAATTAATCACATAGAAAAAATAATTAGTGACAATATTTAAAAGTTAAATTTTATAAATATGTTAATATACACAACTTACCCTAGACTTTGCGTCAAGGTGATAGTCTACGAAAGTTGCCCATTGATTAGCTGGGATGCCTGTCGGGACTTCACTCTGCAACTAATCTCTGGTCTTCGTACCATCGTACGCCAGGCGAAATAAATTGTATCGTGCCACTCTCCATTTCGCTCCTAGCGACTGCATGATCAGTTTCTTGTGTTGATCCGTCACATTAAAATGTGTCTGCAAACGAAAGTAAAAAATTAGTTACACATAAATTGCATATAAATTACAAATAAATATAATTAATTACAAAATATATATGTTTTTATACCTGAATATTATTTACGAAGACATTCGTCTTCGACTGCTGAGGAATGCTCCTCCAATCCTTGTAGGAAATCGAGAATAACCGAAAGTTATCCTCGATGGTGCCGAGGAAGACACCGAGCAAACCGCCACTATCTCCGATAGCCTGATGGTTGTCGTTGAATTGGACAACCACCTTTGACCCATGAGGCAGGGTCCATACGTTGTGGACAGTCAATTGTCTGGACGTCGTCTGTCCAGTCGCGTCTGTCAAAATAATTAATGACAATTATATATTATGTTACTAAGACAAAATTATTAAACGCATAAAGTGTACATGTTTACAATACTCACCGACTACATCAACTGTCCAACTCCTCCTGCGTCTGCGCTCCTGCTCACCGGGCTAATGCTCCTCCTCTACACCGCTAAAGATCGCGTCAAAATCGAACGTATAATCATTGTTCGGTGCCTGAGCGTCGGGTGGGGGGAGTGTGCATGGGACGGCCTGCGAATCCAGTGGATGATAGTCACTACCAGGGACTGATGACCCGACAGCCTCCGACTCCATAGTGAGCTGTCAGCCCTCACTGATCGCCCCACGGGGAGTGGGAGTGTGAGAACTGGACGCCCCTGCCATGCCCGTGTAGAGTGATCTAGTCTTCTTCATTGTCACCACTACTGGCAAAATGAAATTAATAAAACAATTATAAAATAAACTTTGCCTAATAAAAGTTATGGAAATAAATAAAATAGTACAGTAATTATAAGTAGTCTAAAATATATATAAATATGCGGCAACAAAAAAACTAATACCGTAACAAGCATAAATTAACTTCTCCTTCTGGAAACAATCTTTCTAAATTTTGCGTGTGTAACGGATCGCTCTCGTAAATAAGATTTTCATCTTCATCGCCTATCTCGTATAAGTCACGGGGTTTTAAATGAATCACTATACTCCAGTTCTTGTCCAACTCATCTTGTACATAGTACACTTGATGAGCCTCAGATGCCTGGATGTATGGCTCATTATCATCATTTTCACCAGTGTGAATCAACCGAGAAAAATCAACCGATGTCACCCCAAATTCATCAATTGCAATTCCTCTCGTTGTAGTTGTGTTGGCCCACATATACTTAAATAATACGACTGTAAAATGGCCATGGTAGTTTAACTTGATAATGTCTAATAGTTTTTCGTAATACGGGACGCCACCAAACTGCATGTTTGTGTCACTACTACTTGCATAACTCCTCGTCCCGAAAGTATTGTAAACTCCACTATTTTGAGATGTCATCCATTGATCTCGCTCTAAAGTTCGAAATTTGAATCCATTGACATTGTAAACACTGTATCGACGTGCTTTATCTAGTGGACCAAGTGCCAGATATTTTAAATCAGCACACTGCGATTCATCGACATCAATTGCAATATGGAAAACGAATAAAGGATGAGTTGTACTCATATTTGACATATGAATTAAATGTGACCATGTTGAAATACTTACACGATGCGAAAACCAATAGACAAATTCTCTGTGGACTTTTTAATCTATCTCGGTAGATGATCGCGTTCGACTTCTTAAACTATACTGTACATAGTCTCTAAATTCCCTGTTGAGAAAACATTGTCTAAACACTTAATGCTACACAGGACAAAAAATTGTATGCAAATGTAGCTAAGTGTGAGTTAACTTACTGTAAGTAAAGATCAACTTCTTTGCAGTTTGTTAAGACATGCCGATGAGCCTGCAATTTTTTCCGGGGAGAAAGGGTGAAATAATCAAATCCACCAACTGATCTTCCTATTGGTGGGAACAAACCCCTGTCAGACGTTCCAACATCGGGTCGATCATCCACACGAGAAGGACGATTGAAGACAGTGTCAACACCATCTATGTACCTGGAACAGAATAATAAAACTTCTCCTGCAATGTACGAATCTGCTATTGAGCCTTCTGGCCTTGCTCAATTCCACACAAAAGATTTAAGTTTACCCAAGTATCTAGAGAACATAGATTAAATGAATAAAATTGGATTAACAATAATGCAAAAAAATTGGAATTATGTGTTTTTAATGTTTTACCTTTCGATGGGATACATCCAACGATACTGGACTGGTCCTCCTAACTTCGCTTCCATGACCAAATGTACAGTCAAGTACACCATGACTGTAAAGAAAGATGGCGGAAATAACATTTCAAGATGGCACAGCGTCATAATGATTCGATTTTAAAGTTGATCAAGTTCATTAACATTCAAAAATCTAGAACAAAGTTGTCGGAAGAATGAACAGAACTCGATCAGAACTGCAAATACCGGCTTGGGAAGTGTCTTTCTTATGGCTAACGATAATAGTTGTTCCATAATGATATGACAGTCGTGACTTTTTAGTCCTCCGATCTTACCCTGTCTTACGTCAATACATCTAGAGATATTACTGGAATAACCGTCAGGTACAGATACATTCTTAAGTGTTTTCAGAAATACTTCCTTGCCTGCATTTGTCAACGTGAACAAAGTAGGTGGATATTTACCGTCATCATCAAGCCACAGATCAGGCCTCAGCTCAGGCCTCACACCAAACTCCTTTAAGTCTTTCCGCGCGTTTACGTGATCCTTTGAATGGCCAGAATCATTAAGTAAAGTGTAAATGATGTTGTCGCAGACATTTTTCTCAATATGCATGATGTCAAGATTATGATGCAACATATTATTTGTCCAATACGGAAGTTTGAAAAGTATACTTTTCCTACGCCATTGTTGAGTTCCAACATCAACCGAACCCTGACCTCAGGAACGCCGTTGTTGAGTCCCAACATCAGTTTCCACATTTTTTCCAAAGACAACTTCAATATCATCGACTTGTCTTAAAATGTCTACACCACTCATTTGTGGAGGAGGGTTTCTTCTTTCCTCTTTTCCGTCAAACATATTGCGGGTCAGCCTAAATTTGTGACCCGGAGATAAGAAGCGGCGATGTCCCATAAAACACTACTTCCGACTATGAGGGAGACGGACTGGAGTAGAGTCAAAGTTACAGTACGGACAGGCTAATCCAGTATGAGTATTCCAGCCTGATAAACATCCAAGGCCAGGAAAATCACTGATTGTCCACAAAAGAGCTGCATGCATATTGAACATTTCTTTGCCAAAGGCATCGTACGTCTTAACACCTTCAACCCATAACTCGTTCAGCTCTTCAATTAGTGGCTATAAAAATACATCTATATCATTCCCTGGTGCTTTTTTTCCTGGAATTATCATTGACAACATGAATAAACTATGTTTCATAGACATCCAAGGAGGAAGATTGTACGGAATCAGCAGAACTGGCCATATACTGTAACTTTTAGATAGGTTTCCAAATGGATTGAAACTATCCGTTGCAAGGCCCAAATGAACATTTCTCGGATCTGATGCAAATTGAGGATTCAGAAGATCAAATCTCTTCCATGCCTCAGAATCCTTTGGATGCCTCATGATGCCGTCAGAAATTTTGTCCTCAGAATGCCATCTCATAAATTCAGCAATTTTAGAAGACATGAACAACCTCTGCAATCTTGGCTTAACTGGAAAGTATCTAAGAATTTTATTAGGCGCCTTTTTTCACTTCTCCCCTTTTTGTTTCGATTTCCACCTTGGTGCGGAGCACTTACTACAAGTTTCGCTACTTTCATGCTCACCCCAGTATAACATACAATCATTCTGACATGCATGAATTTTTTTGTAGTTCAACCCCAACTTATTGATGACTTTTTTAGCCTCGTAAAATGAAGGCGGAATCTTGGCATCTGGGAATACATCGACAAGCAACTTAAGTACTATCGACATTGCTTTGTCGCTTAGGCTGCACAAACACTTGATGTGATACAACTTCACCGAAAAAGACAATTTTGAATACTTTTCACACCCTTCATAGAGTGGTTGTTCACCATCTTTCAGTAATTTATAAAAATCTTTGACACTATCATCCATCCTTTCTGCTGACTGTGGAACTGGCATATCCACAGAAGCGATGCTCTCATTTTCGGGGTGAATCCCGAATGCATCACGAACTATGTTCTGCACAAGGTCATCTCGAACTATGGGTTCTGAGACCTCAATTGGCATTATAGCATGTCCTACAGCAGGTTCTTCTGTAATCATTTCTCCATGCAAACTCCAAAATTTGTATCCCTCCAAAAATGGTTTGACGATCAAATGTTGACGCACGACCTCGATGAGTTGCCATTTCTTGAATCTACACTTTGGGCATGGGCATATTATTCTACCTTCGACCCTAGAGTTGGCATTTGCGAATTCCAAAAATTTGTCTAAACCATTCAGGTATTCTATTGATTGTCAAGGTTTATTGATCCAAGATTTATCCATTTCTAAAATAATTATGAATTTAGATAACAATTAAACTAAATAACTCTTACTCTGAACTAAGATCAAACATGACTATTTTATATGAGAAGGGATTTGCAATTAGTGCATAAAACACAACATATTTTGAAGAAGTTTAAAATGTTTTACGTGTAAAAATTTTGTAACAAACTTTATGATAATTGGCATTTAATGAAGCACCAAATAAAAAAATTTCGTTATTGGTTCGCTATAAATAAAGAATCCTGATCCCAAAGAGTTTAAGAGAGATATATAAGAGAGAGTGAGATAAATGATGACATTGGCTTACATAATATGAAATAAAACACTTGAAATATCTCTACGAATCCATGAACAAAAAATCTATCTTTTCAAATAGTGCCATTGATAAAGTCTTTGGTCATGTGTTAATTTTATTTCATTCTCCTAATGTTATTAATTAAAAGGATGAGTTTCATAATCAAATCTCTACGAATCTGAATTTTTTCGAAAGGACAACCACTAGTAGCAAAAAATTGAATTATGATTTTACATCTGCCGCTAGGATTTAAATTATAGTATTTACATGGTAAAATTTTTAACGAACTCATATAGGGAATTGAAATTTCAATTCCCTATCTGAAAAAGTAAAATCAGTGGCCCATACAAGGGCCATATATTCAAGAATAATTCTACTCAATTATATCTAAGATCTTTTAAAAGAATGATTTTCATTATCGAATTTCTACGAATTTGAATTTTTTTTAGAAAGGACAGCCACTAGCAGTAAAAAATTGAATTATGATTTTACAGCTGCCGCTAAGATTTCAATTATAGTATTTACATGGTAAAATTTTTAACGAACTCACATAAGGAATTGAAATTTCAATTCCCTATCTGAAAAAGTAAAATCAGTGGCCCATATAAGGGCCATATATTCAAGAATAATTATACTCAATTACATCTAAGATATTGTTGGTTCCTTAATAGAGAATCTAATGTAAGAACAAAGTGTATTAAAAATTATTACACTATTATTTTTTATTAAAATTATGTTATTATATATTTGTTTCTATTTTTTAAAAACTACGTGTATTTTTAAATGTCTTTTATTTTTTTAAAACCAATTCCTAATACTAATTTTGTCTATTTACTAACATTTATTATTTTACCTCATCACTTGAATAAATATTTTAATATTTTAGTAACAACTGTAATATAATTTGACTATTACTAATTTACGTATATTATTTAAATATGTTTATCAATATAATAACTATTTTCGATTTATTTGCATTAATTTTAATTATACTTTTTAAACAGTAAATAACTTAAATTTAAAACTAAATTCACTATCATTTTATACTAAATTTATAATATTATATATATTTATTAAATTTATATTAAAACATACATATATTTTTAAAGTAGTGTCACAATTTTTTATAAATTTTTTTCAATACTTACTCTATCTATTTATTAAAATTTATTATTTTATCTAATCAATTACACACTTCAATTCATCTACTA
Source organism: Gleditsia sinensis (assembly GCA_037074535.1). Taxonomy (NCBI): domain Eukaryota; kingdom Viridiplantae; phylum Streptophyta; class Magnoliopsida; order Fabales; family Fabaceae; genus Gleditsia; species Gleditsia sinensis. The sequence goes on along the minus strand of CM073468.1, from coordinate 14,937,270 downwards.
AATTTATGTTATTATATATATTTGTTTTTATTTTTAAAACCTATTTGTAATTTTTATTAATTATTTTTTTAACTATGTGTATTCAATAACTTTTTCATATTATTCTATCAACATCGCCTCAAGATCTCTATTTTTTTTATAAATCAATTCTAATATTAAATACAAATATTTTATTTCAAAAATAATTAAGTATAATAATTCAGCATTATTAAAAAAAAATTTCATCTTACATGTTTTCATCGAACATAATATATTATAATATTAAATATCATAAATATTGCCAGAATAACACAAATTTTAAAATTGATTCATACAATGTACATCAGAATGTCAAATATATTTATAAAAAAATAGTAAGTACATAAAATATCTAATATTATTGCAATCTAACATACAATAATTTGAAATAAATTCATTTCAAATAAAATTAATTAGATTACATACCTTGAAAATGATTCCAAATAAATAACGCACAAAAATCAAAATCGAAGTGTCGTCCCAACATCAGAAGATCTTCACAAAAGAAAATAAAAAATAATATAAGAAAATATTTTGAACATACAATATATAAAAAATTAATCAAACACAATTAAAAAGTTAAATGACATACCTTGAGAATAATAAATACAAGTCGCAAAGAAGACCACAGTACAAAAATTCAAAAGTCACAACAAATAATCTCAGCTAGTGTATTATACAAAAAAGTATTATGAAAAACGTTTGTAATACAAATGAGGAGAGCTGCTGAATTTATAGGCGTACGCGTGGTTTAACGACGATTGTAAACCGTCGTTAAACAAAAAAAAAAACCGTCGCTAAATGGTTTTAACGACGGTTAGAAAATAAACCGTCGTTAAACGTAAGTTTAACGACAGTTATCAGGACAGCCGTCGTTAAACTACACGAATATCAAGCAACGGTTAGAATTCCGAACGTTGGGAAGTCAACTTCTAAGGATCTAAGATACAAGCATTTTGGAATGCTAAATTATTCTTGAAGAAGATAGAAGTTTTGTTGATTCCTCTCCATCTCCAAGATATTTTGGAATGCCTATGAAGAAATCTTCAAAATCAGCTTTAATATATTTTGCGCTTAAAATCTCAGAGAACAAAGAATCTGAATTATCTAATAGTCGCCACATCTGTTTAGCCACCAAAGCCATATTAAATCCATGAAGGGATCTCAAAACCCAAACAACTTTGACATTTAAGCAAAGATAGAGATATCCAATTGGAAAGGTTAATTCTTGGTTTATCTTCTTTGAAACCCCAGAAAAAATTAGCAGTTAAAGAATCCAGTTTCCTACAACTTTGTTCAGAAAATTCCACACAGGACATTTGATAAACTGGTAAGGAATGAATTGCAGATTGAATAAGAGTTAGCCTTGCCACTTGAGATAGAAGTTGAACTTTCCAACCTTGTTATTTTGAACGAATTTTATCCACCAAATTCAATTCAATTTGTTTGTTGTCTTGGTAACTATCAAATCCAGTCTTTGAGAGAAGCCGATTGCTTAGGAGCAGAAAGAATTTCCAAAAACTTTTTCAGTCTATTGCAAATGATGTTAGAAATAATTTTAAAAGAAACATTGCAAAGCCCAATAGGTCGAAAATCTATATAATTCTGAGGGCTTTCTAATTTAGGGATAAGAGAAAAAAAAGTTTGATTTAACTCTTTTAAAAGGAAACCAAAATTAGAAAAAAGACTTAACCATTCGAATCATTCCAGCTTTCATCAAGTGGCAGTAATGTGGATAGTATCGGGCAGGCATACCATCTGGACCAGGAGTACCGTCCGCTTTCAGTTGGAAGACTGCATTTTCAATCTCTTCTGAGCTTATGGGTGTTTGAAGGATTTGAATGTGAGAATGATTCAGAGTTAAAATTGGTATATCTGCCAGCTCAGCGATTATATCTCTAACTTGATGCACCTCATTAGCATGATATAGATCAGAGAACAAATTGACAGCCATATTTTCAAGAGCATGATAATCTGAAATCCATTCATTTTGTTCATTTTTCAAAAATGAAATCCTAGAACCAAATCCTCTTTTTTAACTAACGTATGGAAATAAGTAGAATTCCTATCACCTTGCACGAGCCATTAAGCCTTAGCTTTTTGAGCCCAAAGAAGCTCTTCACACTTGGAAAAAAATTCAAGATTTAATCTGAATTCCAATTCCTTTCCAGCCTTGTTACCAAAGTCAATTTGCTCTTGAAAACATGATAACTCCTAATTGAGTTGATCAATTTTGTGTTTCAGATTACCAATTTCATATTTGTTACACTCTTTAAGCTTTCTTTTAATAGCATTCTGTTTGCAAACAAAATTATAAGACAAAGATCTCCCATAATACTGATTCCATTCCTTAACCACAATATCATCAAATTTATAAAAGTCCACATGACCTCCAACCTAAAAGGTCTTGGTTTAAAAGCAAGATGATTACCGGTGGTAAAAACTATAGGACAATGATAAGAGCAAAGTAATGTTAGATTACATAATTTGTATAAACATCATATTTTGTCCGAGTATTCTTTTAGTCAAAGTAATATCCCCCTTTCATAAAAATAATAAAAAATAAGGAAAAGAGAGTAAAAGTCCAAAAAATATTCTTCTATTTTATTAAGTCCAATTGAGTCATAATCCATAAATCTTAATTTTGGGTTTTAGATTAGCGTTCTTTTATTTTGCTGTAAAACCCTTTTGTTTACTTGAGCTTATTGTGGGTTTGTTTACGGGTCATAGAATCGATAGGGACGATTGTTTATGAGTCTTTTAAAATATTTTAATTTATCCTAATAAGAGGATTAATTTTAATATCTAAAAAATAATATATATATATATATATATATATATATATATATATATATATATATATATATATCACTTATAAAAAAAAGGTACGAACAAGTTTTTTTATTTTGAAAATAACAAATAAAACTAATTTTAAATATAGTTACTAAACAGGCTCAATATTATCTTACCTAACTCTCTAGTTTTTAAATTAAAAAAAAAATCAAAATCAAATTAAAAGTTATTCTCTTTATGAGATCATCTTTATTCCTGGAAAAGTTATTTTTTTTTTATATATCACCATATCGATAGAAATATCAAATTATAAGGCAACAAACCTCATAACTAATATTAACTAAATAGTATAAAAAAATTATAATAAATATAACCAAACTACAACCTGCTAGACCCATTTAAAGAGAGACAACACGTCTCTCAATCTTTTTTGAAGATTTATACTTTTACATGTAATTCTTCGTTCAACTTTGAAACGTTGTAGATCTGTAGAATAAATTGTAAATTTTTTTAAAAAATTGACTAGCACTAGATATCTTCTAGTAGAAAAAGAAAACAAATTCCTAAAAATAACATTTCCTAAAGAAAGGAAGAGAGTTCTCTAATAGTGTAATAACCGTAAATTTAAAGAAAATTCTAATTAAAGAAAATTTTGAATAAAAGAGAGGATTTTGAAAATGAAAATAAGAACAATTGAAAATATGTTTATTTATTACATGGGTTAAAAAATTATAAAAAAAATATGAGAATTTACGTTTCAGGGCTAAAATACAATTTTTTAAAAGTTTCAGAGTCAAAATATAAGTAAGAAAAATTTTGAAAGGACCTCCCTGTAAAATTAAATTTTTACAGAAATGTTCTCCGAGATATTTTAAGGGCCTCAGCTATTCAAGATGCAGAAAAATCCAAAATTTTCTCTCTCCTCAAAATTTTCTCTCTCGAAACCCTAAAACTTCTTTCTAAGATTTCAACATTTTTGGACCTCATATTTCGACACCACCACCATCAATGGACTCAGGACGAAGAGTTCTACAAATCCATCCGATTGGTTCTGAAAAATTGGCCAGAGATTGGCTAGAAAATGAAGGGAAAAATCACCTAAAGAGGTAATCTTCGAAATTCTTATTTGTGATTTTCAAACGCAAAAACTAACACCGTAGATCGATCTAGAAGGTGCCAAAACCTTAGGATATTAAAATTCAGGACCATCCTCCCTTGCACGCACCCCACGCACCGCATTTTTCTTGGCGAGTGAAGCCTACGCGCAACCTCCTTGGTTGCGCGTGTAGCATGTGAATCCAGACCCTATTGCGTTTACTTACATTGACTGAGCTCTCGGAGGCCAAATTTTGCAAATCCAAAGTCATTTTCAAGGTTTTGGACCTTTCAGACTTAATTTTAGGGTTTATTTTGCCAAATTCGGACTGAAAACGTAGATTTTAGGGTTGTCCAACTTGGTACCCTAACTTTGTGAGTAGATGATTCTTTCTATGACTTGCCCTATACTCTTCTTGATCTTTAAGCATATATTTGATTATGTTTATGAGATATTTACACTTTTATATATTCCTGAAATGCATTAAAATTATCTGAATTGTTTACAATTTCAAATTTAGTTCAAGAAGATATAGATTTGAAAATGGATTTATGAACTCATGGTATATTTGATATTATATGTATTTCTCATTAAATAAATATTTATTCACGTGACATTGATTTATAAAGCTATATGATTGCCTCGAGAAAGAACATGTATATATGATAAACCTTGATTGGGTAAATTATGGCAGATGAGCTATATTGAGACTGAGATTTTGTATTATACTGAAAACTCTGTTTTAAATGATATAAAATGTGTGCATATGATAATTTTGTGGAGAAATCCTATTAGAAATATTGTTTGCTAACAGTAGGTGATGTTAGCTCTGGTGTACCTTGATACCACAGTTAGCAGGGGTGGTGTTAGCCTCATGTGAGAGCCAACACACGGGATATGATATGTGATGGAGAGCGGGATGCCTTCTATCTGGGCGAGATGCCAGTTATATGAAATGTGATTGCCTTCCCATGCTTTGTGCTTGGGAGATTGCCTATATTAGAGTCCCTTCACATGTCCTTTTGAATGGTGGTAGGGCAAACCTTGGCTGAGATGTTAAGTATAGGAAAATCCTACACTAACAAAGTACGAAAGGGATTGAACTCTAATATGGTGGTTCTGATATGGGATCCTCCTAATATTTTTATAAGAAATGTTTTTAATGCATATTAATGTATGAATAATGTTCATAATGTATCATATATGGTTACAGATATTTGAATGTATTAGAATTGAGAATATTCGAAAATACGGGTCTCATATGGATGCACTTCTGAACTGTAATTTCTGATATGATAAATTTTAATAAATGAGTACATCCATATGTTGAATTGAGAGGTCATAAGAGGTGTTATCTGCTCATTGAGTTGTCAAACTCACTACACGATATTTTCACATTTTTCAGATAAAGATATAGAGGTTGGCCTTGTAGCTACGTGATCTGCTAGGTGTTATATTCTTTAGGTAAGCCTACATTGCTTCCAAGGCTCAACATGTTTTAAAATATTATGTCATTGTAATCTAAAGTATGCTCTAAACGCCACAAGCAAGATCTTTGCTTCTGCTATAATAATGTTAAGGGTAGTTTTGGCATGTATAATTAGTTATATTAGAAATTTGTAAACATATGATATTTTTCGGATATGTGATATTGTGAAACTATATGCAAATAAATAAAGATTAAGTTATCTGTTAGCGGTGTTATTCACATTTCATTAAATTGGGGCGTGACAAGTTGGTATTAGAGTAATAGGTTTCCCTGTGGCTATTAGAGCAAATGATTCTTTAATAACACCTTTAGTATGGATATGAGCCGCATATATTTATACTTCAGGTGCTGCTGAGGGATTCTATAGGATATTGAAGTGTTTTGTTCTGTATAGTCGATGATGCCACCAAGAACTAGAATGGTTACTAGAGAAGCTGTAGATTGTGTACCCTCTACAGAAGAGTCTGTACAATCTACAATTTCAGTACAAAGAGGTCGTGGTAGAGGCTGACCTAGAGGACTAGGCAGAGGCCGAGGGCATGCACGAGGTATGAGAACCCCAAGACAAGATGAACAAGCCCATGTGTCTGATAGAATTCCTAAGGAGAGAGTAGAACCCCCTCAAGAGCCATATGATAGAACAACTGATATGATTGTTGGTATACATAGGAGTTTAGAGACATTTGCTGGATTTATAGTAGAACAGGGAAAAAGGGAAGGCCAGCCACTAGAAAATGCTCCTGAAGTGCAAGAACTAGGAAGAACAGCTGAGTAAGAGGACAAACTTACAGGGATTGAGGTATCATTACCGCAATTCCTTAAGTTGAAACCCCTGACTTTTTCTGGGTCAAATATTCAAGAAGACTCGCAAATATTCATTTATGCTATGGAATGAGTTCTCAGAGCTTTGGGGTGTTCTAGTAGAAGATTTGTTGAACTAGTGTCTTTTCAATTATCAAATGTGGCCCAAGTTTGATTTGAGACACTTGTACAAGGAAGGGCAGTTATTATATCACCAATAGAGTTGGACGAATTTAAGGAAGCATTTATGAATCATTTCTTGCTAATGAGTGAAAGGGACAAGAGGGCCAGAGAATTTGAAGAATTAAGACAAACATCGAACATGATAGTTTCCGAATATGACATCTGTTTTACCCAGTTGTCTAGATATGCACCATATCTGGTTCCTATTGAAAAAGATAGAATTAAGAGATTTGTTTCGGGATTGATATGCCCATTGTTTAAATTGGTGGGTCCTCAAATGAATCATTTTCCAACTTATTCAACAGCTGTGGACTGTGCTTGAATGATGAAAACACAAGAGCAAGAAGATATTGAAGGTCTAAGGAGAAGAAAAAGAGAGCGAGATAGTAATGTTCAGACAAATTACAATTCTAATGTCAGAGGATCAAGATTCTAAAATCTACAGTATTTTACTCAAACAGGATCTGGTAGCTCTAATCAGACATCAGTTAATGTCAGTAAGCAAAGAATGAATCAAAGGGATATAAGACATATTAGTTAACATGATTCAAGATAAATTCTACTATATCCCATTTGTGGGAAGCCTCATATTGGACAGTGTCGCAGAGAAATTGGTGCATGTTTTAAGTGTGGAAAAATGGGTCATTTGATGAAGAATTGTCTTCAATTACAAAATTTTAGTCAAGCATCAGTACAACCAGTTTCACCCCCTGCATCTATACCAACACGATCAAATAGAGCAGCTTCAGTTTAAGCAAGTAGTGGTGGTATTGGTAGAGGATCAGGAAGTCGAGGCCGAGAATAAGCTTGAGTTTTTGCCATGCTCAGGCCTCAAATGCAGTTATGACAGATACATTATCAATATGTTCCCATAAAGCATATGTCTTGTTCGATCCTGGTTCTATTCATTCTTATATATCACCTTGCTTTGCTAAGAAATTGGACAGAGATCCTACTAGTTTATATTATTCGTTATGGTTGCTACTCCAATGGAAGAATTCTTATTAGTAAATGATGTGTATAAATCATGTAAGATGTCAATAGAAGATAAGGAGACTCTTATAGATTTGATAGTTCTAGATATGGTAGAATTTGATGTGATATTGGGAATGGATTGGTTGTCATTATGCCATGCCATTCTAGATTGTCACCTTAAGGTGATTAAGTTTAATATCCCTGGAGAATCTTTCTTCTTGATGCAAGGAGATCGTGATGTGGTGCTTAGTAACTTAATCTTTGCTTTAATAGCTCATAAGCTATTACAAAAAGGATGCCAAAGATATTTAGCAGTAGTTAAAGATGTTGATATGAAGTACACTAAGGTAGAGTAAGTTCTAGTGGTTAAGAAATTTTTTTATGTGTTTCCTGATGAGTTGCCAGGGTTACCTCCAGAACAAGAAATTGAGTTCAGCATTGATTTACTTCTTAAAACTCAACAAGTGTCTATACCCCCGTATAGAATGGTACCGACTAAGCTCAAGAAATTGAAAACCCAGTTACAAGACTTGTTAGACAAGGGATTTATACGCCATAGTACTTCTCCTTAGGGTGCTCATGTCCTATTTGTGAAAAAGAAAGATAGATCGTTACGGCTGTGTATTGATTACAGACAGTTGAATAAGGTGATAATACGTAATAAGTATATATTACCTCATATAGATGATCTATTTGACCAGCTACAAGGTGCCTAATATTTTTAAAAAATTAATTTAAGATCTGGGTATCATCAATTAAGGATAAAGAAGGAGGATATTCTGAAAAATGATTTTAGGACTCAATACGAGCACTATGAGTTCTTAGTAATGCCATTTGGTTTAACAAATGCTCCAGCTACATTTATGGATTTGATGAATAGAATATTTAAACTTTTCCTGGATCAATTTGTCATTGTATTTATAGATGATATCCTGATATATTCAAAGAGTTCAGAGGAGTATAAGCGGCATTTAAGAATAGCATTGCAAACTCTAAGGGAACACCAGCTGTATGCCAAGTTTTCAAAATGTGAATTTTGGCTTACCTTTCTAGGGTATGTGGTTACTAAAGATGGTATTCAAGTTTATTCTAAAAAGGTAGAAGCGATGCAGCAATGGCCACGCCCTACGAAAATTATAGAGATTCGTAGTTTCCATAGTTTAGCATGCTATTACTGTAGATTCGTTAAATATTTTTTAAAAATAGCTTCTCCTTTGACGAGGTTGACAAGAAAGGGAATAAAGTTTGACTAGTCAGATGAATGTGAAAGGAGTTTCTAGAAACTCAAAAAATGTTTGACTACGGCGCTAGTATTGGCTATTCCTTTAAGCACCGGAGGATACACGGTATATTGTGATACATCGAGAATTGGATTAGGGTATATGCTGATGCAACATGGTCGAGTTATTGCATACGCATCTAGGTAGCTTAAACCACATAAGCAAAACTATCTGACTCATGACTTGGAAATGGCAGCAGTAGTTTTTGCTCTCAAAATTTGGAGGCATTATCTGTATAGTGAGACATGCGAAATTTATACAGATCATAAAAGTCTCAAATATATTTTTCAACAAAAAGATCTTAATTTGAAACAAAGACGATGGATGAAATTACTTAAAGATTATGACTGCACAATACTATACCATCTTAGTAAGGCCAATGTTATGGCTGATGCATTAAGTATGAAGTCTATAAGTAGTTTGGCTCATATCACAGTGGTAAGAAGGCTGTTGGTTAAAGAAATGCATAAGCTGGGAAGTAATGGGATAGTAATGAAAGTAAAGGAGCTTGTAATATTATTAGCCCATATATAGTTTCAATCAATCATCTACAGTTTCAAAAAGAGGATGTCTATTTATGTAAGAAAATTGAAGATATAAAAAATAGCGGTGAAGTTGAATTTACTATAGACCCTGAAGGAATTCTGAGATTGGATAAGCGGTTATGTGTACCTGATAAAGAAGAACTTAAGAAAGAAATTTTAGAGGAAGCCATAAATCCATGTATACCATTCATCCTGGAATAACTAAAATGTATATGGATCTAAAAGAAATTTATTGGTGGGAAGGTATGAAGAAAGACATAGTGAATTATGTGTCTCGATGCTTAACTTGCCAATAGGTAAAAGTAAAACATCAAAGTCCTGCAGGACTACATCAGCAGATAGAGATACCTGAATGGAAATGGAAAAGAATAACTATGAATTTTGTTACGAGGCTACTGAAAACACCAAAAAGGTTTGATTCAATATAGGTGATCATTGATAGGCTGATTAAGTCAGCACATTTCCTACCAGTGAAAACTACAAACAATGTAGTTCAGTATGTAAATTTATATTTGAATGAAATAGTGAGACTTCATGGAGTGCCAATATCAATTATTTCTAATTGAGAACCACAATTCACAGCTTGTTTTTGGAGAGCTTTCCAAGAAACCTTGAGCACGAAGTTAAATCTCAGTACTGCATTCCATCCTCAAATAGATGGACAGTCTGAGCGAACCATTCAAATATTGGAAGACATGTTTCGGACTTGTGTTTTAGATTTTCAAGGTAGTTGGGAAAGATTTCTACTTTTAACTGAATTTGCTTATAACAATAGTTATCAAGCCAGTATACAAATGGATCATTTTGAGGCATTATATGGTAGATGTTTCTGTTCTCTGATTGGATGGTTTGAGATGGGCGGAGTTAAGATTTTAGGGCCTGATATGATACAGGATGCATTGGTCAAGGTAAAATTAATTAAAGAAAGGTTATTAGCAGCTCTCAGAGTAGACAAAAAGTCTATGTTGATAATAGACGTCGACCATTGGAATTTTCTATAGTTGAACATGTTTTTTTGAAAATATCTCCTATGAAAGGAGTAGTAAGATTTGAGAAGAAAGGGAAGTTAAACCCTCGGTACATAGGACCATTTGAAATTCTTGATAGGATCGGCCCAGTAGCTTATTGTTTAGCCTTATCCCTTGAATTGACTAATGTCCATCTAGTTTTTCATGTGGCTATGCTACATAAGTATTTATCAGATCCTACACATGTTATACAAAGTCCGAATATTCAGTTACAAGAACATTTGACTTATGAGGAACAACTAGTAGCGATAGTGGACAGACAAGTAAAGAAGTTGCGGTCAAAAGAAATACCTACAGTGAAAATGATATGGAAAAATCATTCTTCTAAGGAAGCTACTTAGGAAAGAGAGGATGACATATGCGCCTGATATCCACATTTATTTGAACAATAAGGTTAGTATTTATCTGCAACTATGGTGATAAAATTCGGGGACCGAATTTCTTTAAGGGAGAAGAATATAATAGCCGTAAATTTAAAGAAAATTCTAATTAAAGAAAATTTTGAATAAAATAGAGGATTTTGAAAATGGAGATAAGAACCGTTGAAAATATGTTATTTATTACATGACTTAAAGAATTACAAAGAAAATATGAAAATTTACGTTTCGGGGACAAAATGCAATTTCTTAAAAGTTTCGGGATCAAAATGTATGTAAAAAAAATTTGCAATGACCTATCTCTAAAATTGAATTTTTACAAAAAGGTCCCTCGGGATATTTTAAGGGCCTCAGCCACTCAAGAAGCAGAAAAATTTAGAATTCTCTCTCTCTTTCATCAAAATTTTCTCCCGAAACCCTAAAACTTATCTTTAAGATTTTACCGCTTTCGGATCTCGAATTTCGACACCATCACCACCAATAGACTTAGGACGAAGAGTTCTACAAATCCATCCAATTGGTTTTTCGAAAATTGGCCGGAGATTAGCCAAAAGATGGAGGAAAAAATACCTAAAGAGGTAATCTCCGAAACTCCTATATGTGGTTCTCAAACGCAAAAACTAACACTGTAGATCATCCAGAAGGTGCCGAAACTTTAAGAACTCAAATTTCAGGACCATCCTTCCTTGCATGCGTCCCCACACGCCCCATCTTCCTCGGCAAGTGAAGCCCATGTGCAACCTCCTTAGTGATGCGTATAGCGCGTGAATCAGCACCTTATTGCATTGACTTGCGTTGACCGAGCTCCTGGAGGCCAAATTTCACAAATTCAGAGTTATTTTCAACGTTTTTGGACGTTTTGAACTCAATTGTGGGGTTTATTTTACCAAATTCAGACTGAAAACATAGATTTTGGGATTGTCTAATTTGGTACGCTAACTTTGTGAGTATATGATTCTTTCTATGACTTGCTCTATACTCTTCTTGATCTTTAATCGTGTATTTGATTATGTTTATAAGATATTTACACTTTTTTATGTTCCTGAAGTGCATTAAAATTATCTGAATTGTTTACAATTTGAAATTTAGTTCAAGAAGAGTATAGATTTGAAAATGGATTTATGAACTCATGGTATATTTGATATTACATGTATTTTTCATTAAATAAATATTTATGCACGTAGCATTAATTTATAAAGCTATATGATTGCCTCGAGAAAGAACATGTATATGTGATAAACCTGATTGGGTAAATTATGACAGATGAGCTGTATTGAAACTAAGATTCTATATTATACTGAAAGCTCTGTTTTGAATGATATAAAATATGTGCATATGATAATTTTGTGGAGGAATCCTATTAGAAACACTGTCTGCTAACAACAGGTGATGTTAGCCCTGGTGCATCTTGATACCTCAGCTAGCAGGGGTAGTGCTAGCCTTGTGTGAGGGCCAACACACGGAATATGATATGTAATGGAGAGCAGGATGCCTTCTATCTGGACGAAATACTAGTTATATGAGATGTGATTGCCTTCCCTTGCTTTGTATTTGGGAGATTGCCCATATTAAAGTCCCATTGCGTGTCTTCTTGAATGATGGTAACACAAACATTGGCTGAGAAGTTAAGTATAGGCAAATCCTACACCAACAAAGTACGGAAGGGATTGAACTCTAATATGGTGATTCTGATATGGGATCCTCCTAATATTTTTATAAGAATTATTTTTAATGCATGTTAAGGTATGAATAATTATCATAATGTATCATATATGGTTACAGATATCTGAATGTGATTTGAACTGAGAATATTTGAAAATGCGGGTCTCATATGGAGGTACTTCTAAATTATAATTTCTGATATGTTAAATGTTAATAAATGAGTATATCCATATGTTGATCTGAGAGTTCATAGGAGGCGTTATCTTCTCACTGAGTTGTCAAACTCACTACACGATATTTTCACATTTTTCATATAAAGATACAGAGGTTAGCTCTGCAGCTACGTGATTCGTTAGGTGTTATATTCTCTAGATAAGCCTACATTGCTTTCAAGGCTCGAAATGTTTTAAAATATTATGTCATTGTAATCTAGAGTATGCTTTGAATGCCACAGACAGAATTTCTGCTTCTGTTGTAATAATGTTAAGAGTAGTTTTTGTATGTATAATTAGCTATACTGAAAATTTATAAACGTATGATGTTTTTCAGATATGTGATATTGTGAAGTTGTATGCAAATAAAGAAGGATTAAGTTATTTGTTAGCTGTGTTATTCACATTTCATTAAATTGGGGCGTGACAAATAGAGAGAAAAAGTTTCCCTAAAAGAAGAAAAACTTCTATAAATGAAAAAATTATTCAAAAATTTCATCTTGAGTAGAAAAGAGAAGAAAATGACAGCCTTTCCCAAGCTTGTTGTGACTAGAGTTACTGCTGGCGAGAAAAGAAAGTTGTGAGGATTAATTCTTGTGTTTACAGAAGATGGTAGACGGTGAGCCGGCTTCCTCTATAACTAAAGGAAGCTTCAGGAAATTTCCAAGGAGCACAAAAAAAAACATCGGCCATTAGAGACAAAAATTGAGCAAGAGTTAGAGAGAGAAACACCAGAGTTAGAGAGCGAGGCCAACAAGCAAGAGAGGGAAATACAATGGTAAAACTTCTTCTTATTGAGTAATGATTTGAATCATGACATTTTGCACTTAATTGCATAATTTTGGTTCTTGAATATATTTGGGTTTTGGTTTAGTTGTGACATTTTTCACATAATCGCGAAATTTGGTTGTTGAATGCTATCGGGTTTTGATTTGATATTTTGCAGTTGAAAAGACAACATCATAATTGTAATGTTATATAATACTAAATGTTAAGTAATTAAAATATAACATGAGGATAAATTTAATATTATAATTAAAAGATAATAAAAGGATAAATTTAATCCGAAAAAATAAGAATATTGCCTTAGATGTGTTGATATAATATATGAAATATGATTAAGAATAAATATATTAGAAAGAAAGTTGAGGTATAATTTATTGTGGATCAGATAGTAAAATTTCATTTAAGATAGTTTTACTATTTGTAGACAAGACTTGTAAAAATTTCAATAAAAAAAATCAAATAGAGAGTATTCCAATAATTAGATATAAAAAAAATACAATAAAACTTTTTAACAATATTTGATTTATGTAATTAACTCTCCTTAATAATAAAAAAATTTGATTGTTGTTTTCTGTTGTCTAATGTTTGAATTACACTATTAATCCACTTTATTCCCATTAGAACATGAATACTATTGTCGTGTAGCTATGGTCTTGGACCCATTTGAATTTTGATGTTTTATGATTAATATCTCATGATACACATTGGAAAACTTATATGATTACGATGCCATTGTCCTGTTCTCATTGTGATAATCTTAGGGACCATGGTAATTTTATCTTCATGCGATACCTGATTGGGCTATTTATATGAAAATATTGTTGGGCTTCCTGTTTAATACAAGACCATTTTACTTTACTGATTTATATGATGTGCTGTCTTACTTTTCGTTGTTATTTGTTTTTAACGCATAAGTAACTGGTATGATGGTGGAGGCAATCTGGGATCCAAAGTTGAGTGACGTCCAAATCAAGTGGAGTTGAAATTTTAAATCAATATTTTGTTTTATATATTTACTTTTTCATATTAGAAATAATTGTGCCCGGTCACCCTTACGGTAATGATGGGATAAGGAAGCTATCTGACTTTTTTAAGGGGCTTCCTCCCTTATCCCTGAGCATAAGACGTCTCACTTGAAGGCTTTAACAACGATGTGTATTTATCCAAAAAAAAAAAAAAAACAACGATGTGTATTTATCCAAAAAAAAAAAAAAACAACGATGTGTATTTCACGTTTAATTTTATATTTTCTTATTGGATGTTTATTATCTACTATACATGTGGGTTTATTTTTTAAACAAAATTATTTTTAAGGAATTTGGGTTTTAAAGGCCTACTTAGAAAAAATTGAGTTTTAATAACCCATTTTGTAAAATTAATCAGCAAAATATTTTTCAAAAAAAATAAAAAAAATTGAAAAATGAGCTAAAAAAATTGGAAAAGAAAAATGAAAATTTCAAAACAAAATCAACTCACTCATCTTAAGGCTCATTTACCTATTCATTTTTTGTCACGTCCCAATTTAATGGAACGCAATTGATATGAATAATAAATAACTTTATCTTTATTTTATTACACACATACTTCAAGTATAACACATAATAGGAGTAAAACATATGTTCATAAGTTTTTAGTATAGCAAAAAATAAATGCCAAGTCTACACTTATCAATATTACAGCAGAAGTAGAGATCCTGCATGTGGCGTTTAGAGCATACTCTAAACTACAAATACATAATGTTTTAAACATTTTGAGCCTTAGAAACAATGTAGACTCACCCAAAGAATATGATACCTGGTTGATCACATAGCTGTAGGACCAAACTCTGTATTCTTATTTGAAAAAAAATATGTAAATATCGTGTAGTGAGTTTAACAACTCAGTGAGTAGATAATACCTCCTATGACCTCTTAAGTCAGCATGTGGATGTACTCAGATATTAAAATTTATCACATAGAAAATTACAATTCGGAAGTACATCCATATGGGACCTGTGTATTTCAAATATTTTCAGTTCAAATCATATTCATATATCCGAAACCATATGCAATACGATATGATCATTAATCAAATATTGTTATGCATCAAAATATTTCACATGAAAACATTAGGAAAATCTCATATCAAAACCATCATATCAGAGTTCAAACCCTTCTGTACTTTGGTGGTGTAGGATTTGTCTAAACTCAGCATCTAAGCAAAGAATTGCCCTACCACCATTCGAGAGGGCACGCGAAGGGACTCTAATATAGACTATTTTCCAAGCACACAGCAAGGGAGGGCAAATCACATATCATATAGTTGGCATTTCGCCCAAATAGAAGACATCCCGCTCTCTTTCACATATCATATCCCGTGTGTTGGCCATCACATGAGGCTAGCACCATCCCTACTAACTAAGGTATCAAGGTGCACTAGGGCTAACATCACCTGTTGTTAACAAATAGTGTTTCCAAAAAGATTTTTCCACAAAAAATCATATTTGCATATATGCTATATTGTTCAAAACAGAGGTTTCATTATAAATTCAAAATTTTCAGTCTCAGTACAATTTCTCTATTAGAAACTTTCCAATCAGGGTAATCATATATACATTTATAAGGCAATCTTATAACTTTACATATCAATAACACGTGCACAATATATTTCCTTTATCATATGATGAGAAATAGATTTAAAATCATATATTCAATGAGTTCAAAACTTCATTTTCAAAACCATACTCTTCTTGAGCTATATGCCACATTGTAAACAAATAAAATAATTTTATCCATTTCAAAGATATATAAAAGTATAAATAACTTGTAAACAGAATCAATTATACATTTTAAGTTCAAGAAAAGCATATGGTAAGTCATAGAAAGAATTATCTACTCACAAAATCAAAGTTTCAAGTCGGATATCCTCAACTGTGGGGGTACTATTTACGGTCGAAATCACTATTCATGCCTGTCGCATTGACTGTTCACGACACACAAAAAGTTGTGAGATGGCTGAAAATTGTCTTATCTTAAGATTTTTCCACCTCTTGAATCTATCTATAGTGTTAGATTTTCAATTTGAAAACTCTAAGTATGAATTTTAGAACTTACCTTCCTAGGGTTTCTCCTCCACTTTTCGAAAAATCTCTTGTCAAAATTCTAGAGATTAATCAGACAGATTAATAGTTCTTGTCGTTCTAAATCTATTGACGATGATGGTGTCAAAATCCGAAGTTTGAAAATGTTAGAAATCTAGAGAGAAGTTTTTAGGGTTTTTTTTGTTTTTGTTTTTGTTTTAAAGAGAGAAATAGGGAGAGAGAGATTGCTTCTAAATTTCTAGCTCCTTTGTGTAGTAGAGACTTTAAAATATCTAAGGGAACCATTCTGCAAAAATTCAATTTTTGAGGGTGTTTTCTTACAAATTTTCGTTATTTACACTTTGTCCCCACAACTTTCAGGAATTTACATTTTTGTTCCAAAACTTAAATCCTTATATTTTCTTCATAACTTCTTAAACAATATGATAAATAAATATATTTTCAATGGTATTTTTTTTAAGGTTATTACATTTTCTCTCCCAAATAATTTTTAGATAAAATTGAACCAACTTACCCTTATACTTTTCTATCCCTTTGGAATTACATGGGTTGTAGTCCCCATGAGGGGTACATAGGCTTTAGAGTCTACTTGGGGAAGCCCAACTTTGTAATTATCTTCTTCTTTTTTCTGTTCTTTTTGGTGCTTTCACAATTGTGCTTGCATGTGTTTCATAGGGAGGCTAAAAGTATATACATGATCTAATTGCACATTTAGATTCCGTGGTCTATTATTGGTTTACAAATGTTGTGGAGTGTCCAACACCTTTCCTATGTGTATTGAACTCTCAAACCCTTCTATGTTTCAGATAAGGTTTTCTATGAAAATATTTTCAAAATTCTTCTTTAAAATTGTTTTGGAACTCTTTAAATCCACCATGAGGGTTGTGAGATCCCATTTTGGGATGGGTGTGACAATTTGTCTTGGGATAATAAAATTTTATTAAAATCACGCATATATAGCCATGCATTTTTAATAAATTTTGTAGTATTAACATCCAGTTCCATATAAGTTGTATATCGGACTCTAAATATAAGGAGAGGAATGTTATACATTTGTTCCATTAAGGATATTATGAAAGAAACAAAATGAAATTAATGAGTAACTTACAAATAACAATATCATGCATTATGGTGGAAGGTTACAAAATTGATTAGAAAAGAATCAAAGGCTACCAACTTAATTATTATCATGGATGTGGTCATCTACTCATGAATTGCAGCATCCATGTTTAGTGAGAGTTTTCCTGTCTTTTAGACATCCACATAGACTTTGTTCATAACACTCTCAATTGGATATCCAATAGAATTATGCCTAATTAAAACCTTATTAAGAAAAAATCAAGTGGAAAAAAAATCTTAGTGAGGTGAAAATAATACATTCTTCCTTGAGTAAAATATGTCTCATTAAAATCTTGTTAAGAAAAATCTTGTAGGATAAAACCTTGATTAAAAAAAGAGTACTATATAAGCATAACTTGAGATCTCTAAAATATCATATTCCAATTTTCTCTACTAGTTTCTGAAACATGATAGTAGGTAATGTCTTGATAAACAAATTTACCAACTTATCACTAGAATGTTGATGATATATGCTTCTTTTTATCTTCTTTTAATATATCCATATTCCAATTATGCATGTAAAACTATCTTCAGGCAATAAAGTTGGAGCTTCTTTATTAGAAGGTAAACCACAACATGATAATATGTCTTTGAACCATCTTTACATAGATCAAAAAGATCTAATGCATCACTCCTTTGGATAGAATATAGCCATATCAAGTATGCCACAAAAGATGACAAGTTATAAAATTCATCCTTTTGCAATTGTTTATGGTACTTCAAGATCAAAAGTTTTCATTCCATAGATGATTGATAAATAAGATTTCCTATTGGTAAATTTTTGGAATTCTAGACAAATCTATCTTTTCAAAATTCTTCAAAGATATTATGAAATCATTGAAATCTTTTAGGAGTTTCCACTGTGTTTAATATAAATATGCATTCATTTGTAATAAAGTACATGCTTTTTAATGTTTGAGTTATATGTTTTAGAAATTTCAAATCCTTCACAGAATTTTTATATAAATATTTATGTTATTATAATGATTTATATAAAAATATTCATCACAACAACAATTAGATACATGTCAAGTCTTTTAAGATTACTAGAAAAAATTTAGTTACATCTATAATTGGAGACTACATATCTTTCTAATAAACATAATAAAACATCAACATTAAATCCTCATAATATTATTAAAAATAAAAAATGCAATATAAAAGTAAGAAGAGAATAAAATAAATATAAAAATGCAATATTTTCTTTGTTAAGTAATATTGACATATAAACAACTTGTATACTTCTCATATATTATTCTTCTTAATCTCATACTCTTATGTATATATAATATATTCAAATAATATATATTCTTGCTTCTTAATTATTTGAGAGTTTGTTGGTTGCAAAAAATAATGCTAATAAGACTCATAAAAGTTTTGCCACTTAAACAAGAAAAATACTTAGAAACTAGCTAGTTGTCATTTACTTAAATACTCATTATTTTGTCTATTTATAATAACCATAAAGGTGATGGTTAATTGTTATAAATTTATGAGTTATATGTGCTAAAACATATAAAACCAATATTGACATTGGGTAGGCTACAATATTCATAGTAAATGGTTATGAATTTATTCATGAGCTTTATATGCCAAAATAAACTGATAGAATCATAAACACATTGAATAAGTTTTATTTATGGCCAAGAGTGCCAAACTATCTTTAGGCATGACTTGTCAAGTTTAATTGATTTTATGCATTAGCCTCCATAGCAATTCACTATCTATATGTGTGTGTGTTTGCGTGCGTGTGTGTGTGTGTAGGCTTTTAAACTTCATGACTTCTCAAGTTTAAATTGTAATATCCCGTAATTTTTAAATAATAATGTTTTTCTATAAATAAATATATTTTTATTTTAAATTATTATGCTTTGCTAAAAGTAAATACACTTTTAACTAAAATGTTTTTTAGTTTTGCTTAAAATAATTATATTTAACTAAAGTTTTGTAAAAATATAAATTTTTAAGAATTTTTTGGGATACTTTAGGATGAAAAATAATATTATTTTATATAATAAAAAAAATAAATTTTAAATAATAATAAGTAAAAAAAAGGGGAAGGGGAGATGCAAGCGTAAAGAAGAGAATCAGAACAAAACATTCGTATATGAATAATATTTTTCTCTCCTCCATGTTCTCTCTTTAGATTTGGAGTGTCTACTAACCTTTGATCTCAAAATTAAAGATACCACTGGATGCAAAACGAAGAGTACTACGATTTTGACCGAACAATTTTTTAAATCAGTCACAAAATCATCGTAGATCGAAAGTAGAAAATTTTAGAAAAATATAAACTCTGAAACTCTTATTTAGAGATCTCAAATCGAAAATCTAATACCGTAAATGGATTCAGGAGATACATAAACCTTAGGATATAAAATTTTTCGGCCATCTTACAACCTTTTGTGCTTCGTAAACAGTAAATCCGGCTAGTATGAACAATAATTTTGACGGTGAATAGTATTTTCTGACCGTAAATAGTACTCATCAGTTGACTAATTTTGATCAAGTTCTCAAAGGCCAAATTTCATAATTTCGAAGTCATTTCCTAAATTTTTAGACCCTTCAGACTCGTTTTTGAGGTCTATTTAGTCGAGTTTGGATTGAAAAAGTGTATTTTGAGACTGTCCAACCTGGAGCCTTACTTTGTGAGTAGATAATTCTTTCTATGACTTACCTTATGCTCTTCTTGAACTTTAAATGTATAATTGATTATGTTTATAAGTTATTTATACTTTTATATGTCTTTGAAATTGATTAAATTATCTGAATTATTTACAATCTAGTATATAGTTCAAGAAGAGTATAATTTTGAAAATAAATTTTTGAACTCATTGAATATGTGATTTTAAATGTATTTCTCATTATATGGTAAAGGAAATATATTGTGGATGTGGCATTGATATTGTAATAACTGTAAATTTAAGGAAAATTCTGATTAACAAAAATTTTGAATAAAATAGAGGATTGTGAAAATGGAGATAAGAACCATTGAAAATATGTTTATTTACTACATGGGTTAAAGAATTATAAAGGAAATATGAGAATTTACGTTTCGAGGCCAAAATGAATTTCTTAAAAGTTTTAGGGTCAAAATGTAAATAAGAAAAATTTGCAAGGACCTCCCTCTAAAATTGAATTTTTGTAGAAAGCTCCCCCGAGATATTTTAAGGGCCTCAGCCACTCAAGAAGTTGATTATTTTCAAATTTTTCTCTCTCTCCTCAGAATTTTCTTTCCCGAAACCCTCAAACTCCTCTCTAAGATTTCTCCGCTTCCTGCTCTCAGATTTTGAAACCACCACCACCAACGGACTCAGGACGAAAAATTCTACAAATTCATCGATTGGTTTTTGGAAAATTGTCCGGAGATTTGTCGAAAAATTGAAGGAAAAATTGCCTAAAAAGGTAATATCCGAAACTCCTATCTGTGGTTCTCAAATGCAAAAAATAACACTGTAGATTGATCCAAAAGGTTTCAAAACCTTAGGATCTCAAATTTCAGGATCATCCACCATCGTACGCGCCCCCACGCATCGCAACTCTCCTAGTGAGTGACGCCCACTCGCAGTTCCCCTGGTGGCACGTGCAGTGTGTGATAGTTAGTCCTGTTTGCGTTAACCTGCATTGATCGATCTCCTAGAGGCTAAATTTCACAAATCTAAAGTCATTTTCAAGGTTTTTGGACCTTTTGAACTCAATTTTGGGGCTATTTTGCCAAATTTGAACCAAAAACGTGGATTTTAGGGTTGTCCAACTTGGTACCCTAACTTTGTGAGTAGATGATTCTTTCTATGGTTTGCCCTATGCTCTTCTTGATCTTTAAACATGTATATAATTGTTTATGATATATTTATACTTTTATATGTTTCTAAAATTCATTAAAATTATCTGAATTGCCTACAATTTGAAATATAGTTCAAGAAGAGTATAGTTTTGAAACTAGATTTTCTAAACCCAAAGCATAGCTGATTTCACATGTATTTTTCATTGAATGGTGAAATAAATACTTATGCATATGGCATCAATTTATAAAGCTATATGATTGTCTTGAGAAAGAGCTTGTATATGTGACAAACCCTAAATGGGTAATTTATGATAGATGAGCTATATTGAAATTAAGATTCTGAATTATTCTAAAAGCTTTGTTTTGAATAATATAGAATATGTGCATATGATAATTTTGTGGAGGAATCCTATTAGAAATATTGTCTGCTAATAGCAGGTGATGTTAGCCCTGGTAACCTTGATACCTAAGCTAGCAGGGGTGGTGCTAGCCTCGTCTGAGGGGCAACACACGGGATATGATATGTGATGGAAAGCGAGATGCCTCCTACCTAGGCAAGATTCCATATGAGATGTGATTTGCCTTCCCTTGCTTTGTGCTTAGTGAATTGCCTATATTAGAGTCTCTTTGCATGTCCTCTTAAATGGTGGTAGGGCAAACCTTATCTGATATGTTAAGTATAGGCAAATTCTACACCAACAAAGTACAGAAGGGGTTGAACTCTGATATGGGGTCATCCTAAAATTTTTATAAGAAATTCTTTAAATGCATATCACCATTTGATTAATGATCATATTGTATCATATATAGATATAGATATTTGAATTGATTTGAACTGAGAATATTTGAAAATATGGGTCCCATATAGATGTACTTTTGAACTGTAAATTTTGATAAGATAAATTTTAACTAATTAGTACATCCATATGTTGATCTGGGAGGTCATAGGAGGTATTATCTACTCATTGAGTTGTCAAACTCACTACTCGATATTTTCACATTTTATAGATAAAGATACCGAGATTGGTCCTGCTACTACGTGATCAGCTAAGTGTTGTATTCTCTAGGTGAGCCTATGTTTCTTCCAAGGCTCGAAATATTTAAATAATTTGTCATTGTAATCTAAAGTTTGCTCTGAACGTCACAGGCAGGATTCCTGTTTCTACTGTATTATTGTTAAGTGTAGTTTTGGCATGTATAATTAACTTTACTGAAAACTTGTAAACGTATGATGTTTTTTCACATATGTGATATTGTGAAGCTATATGTAAATAATAAGGGTAAAGTTATCTATAGTTGTGTTATTCACGTTTCATTAAATTGGGGCGTGACAGATATGTAAAGCTATAATATTGCCTTAAAAATGGGCATGTATATGTGATTACCCTGATTGGGAAGTTTCTGACAGAAGAATTGTACTGAGACTGAAAATTATGAATTTATACTGAAACATTTGTTTTGAACGATATGGCATATGTGTAAATAATGATATCTGTGAAGAAATCCTATTGGAAACATTATTTGCTAACAGCAGGTGATGTTAGCCCTAGTGCACCTTGATACCTTAGCTAGTAGGGGTGATGCTAGCCTCGTGTGACGGCCAACACACGTGATATGATATGTAAAGGAGAGTAGGATGCTTCCTATTTGGGTGAGATGCAAGTATGCATTAAATTTGAATTGAAAAAGTGTATTTTGGGGCTATTCAACCTGGAGCCTTATCTTGTGAGTAGATAATTCTTTCTATGACTTACCATATGCTCTTTGTGAACTTTAAATGTATAATTGGTTATGTTTACAAGTTATTTATACTTTTATATGTCTCTGAAATAGATTAAATTATCTGAATTGTTTACAATATGGTATATAGTTGAAGAAGAGTATGGTATTGAAAATGAGTTTTTAAACTCATTGAATATGTGATTTTAAATTGTATTTCTTATTATATGTTAAAGGAAATATATTGTGCATATGGCATTGATATGTAAAACTATAAGATTGCCTTGGAAATGGGCATGTATATGTTATTACCCTGATTAGGAAGTTTTTGATAGAGGAATTGTACTGAAATTGAAAATTTTGAATTTATACTGAAACTTCTGTTTTGAACGATATGGCATATGTGTAAATAATAATTTCTATGGAGGAATCCTATTAAAAATACTGTTTGCTAACATCAGGCGATGTTAGCCCTAATGCATCTTGATACCTTAGCTAGTAGGGGTGATGTTAGTCTTATGTGACGGCTAACACACGTGATATGATATGTGAAGGAGAGCGGGATGCCTTTTATCTGAGCGAGATGCCGACTATATGATATGTAGGCGTGTTCGTGGTGCAGTTTGGTTCGGTTTTGAAGGCTCAACCAAACCGAACCGCCCATAAAAGATTCAGTAAAAATGGACCTATTCGGTTTGGTTTAAGTCTAGCAAACCGAACCAATAAAAAGTGATTTGATTTGGTTCGGTTTGGCAGTTTTTGTAGGCTCATTTCAACAAATTTTTTGACCCATTTCAACATTTTGGCCCATTTTAGCATTTTGGCCCACGTCAATTTTTTATTTATTTTTTTATTTAAGTGTCATTCTGCTTGTCCAAAAAAAAAGTGTCATTCTGGACTTCTGGCCTACTTGGGCTTAAAGCGTTTCAGATTGTATTTGAGGCCCCTTTAGTCCCAAAAAAAAGTGGTATTCTGGCCCGCAGAGTATAATGACGTTTCTAATTCCTGAATGTAACATGCCATAATTGCTATCAATCAACATAATTAGTATAATTAACAAGTAATTTTTGCCATTCACCCAAGTATGTAACATGCCATAATTGCCATTCTGCCATTCACCCAATCATGTAACATACAGTCTAATAATTAATTCCATTCTAAATAATTTCTAGATGACTAATTGAAAGTCCATAAAACATATGATTTTATAATTGCTATCAATCAACAAAAACCCATAAAAAATAATAAATCCATAATGCTATCAGCAGACAAGAAGAAGATCAAAAGACATAATATCCATAACTACTATTTTCTGTCATTCCAGCCATGTACAAAGTTTCCTTGAGACTAAGATCCTCATAATCAAGTACACAACCTGTTAAAATATAACAATAATTAAAACATAATTAGTACAATTTAAAATGTATTGGATAAAAAATACATAAAAATTTATTTTATTAAATATAATACACATACCACTTAGAACAATAGAACATATTCGTTGTCAAGTCTAAATCTAAACCGGATTCAGCCAATGGACCAGTTTCATCTAATAATTGAATATACATATTAAGTCAAGAAACAAAAAATAATTAATACAAACTCTTTTTAGCAAAAAAAATTTATTAAGAAAATGCTATTTGAAACAAAAATAATATTACCTATCTTAGTCTTATCAATGTCATCAACTTGCTCTTCCATGTCAAAAGATAAAGGAGTATACCAAAATCAATTTTGTGCACAAATAAGAGCCTCTACTGTTCTTGGAGTTAAAGAACTCCTAAAAATTTTAATAAAACAAATCACAAAATAAAATATCTTTATGCATAATAAAGGAAAGAATATTTCTAAAAATAAAACAAAAATTTATTAGAGGCAAATATAATTATTTTAATTAAAAGTATATTTTCTTTCAGCAAAACATGCATAATCATTTTAAAAAATTAATACTTATTTATAGTAAAATATTATTATTTGAAAACTACAGAATATTACATTCTTCTCCCCTTAAGAAATTCGGTCCTCAAATTTTAAACCATCCTGTCACAAGTAAGAAATAAAGCCAAGACATAAATTATAGTTATTAATTCACTACTCAAGCTATTGGGGATATCTCTTTTGTATATCATCTTTACTTTCTAAGAAATCTCTTCACTTGAGTGATTTTATCATATAACCTTAACCATAGGGATTTCCTTCAACCACAAGTTTTTCACTTGTTGATCAACAATAGACATTAGTTTTTTCTCATAATTAAGCTAAATTCTTATCTAATTGAATTCTCTTGAAATCTGATAACATGAGAAGAATTTAATAGGTACTTCTGTAGTATTGATGCAAGAAAGACTATATCAACATTACATAATTCTGATATCATGGCTAGGAGTATACTACTATGCCTACTGTGTTTAAGATTTCAAAAGTTTAACTTTACTCAACTCGATCACTTATTAGGAAACCTACAATATGCATGTAAAATCTCAAATGGTGCCATTTGTATATTGGCTTGATAACTACTGATATGAGCAAGTTCAACTAAGGACAAATAATTTTTTTCAACTTTCACCAAAATTATATAGATACCTGAAGTATAACTTCTAATGCATAAACACATTATTTAAATTTACTATTAGCTATACATAATCTAACTGTGATCCTAATGTTTCCTGAATAGCTCTTATAAAACAATATATTCAATTATTACTTGCTGACTCACCAAACAACGAAAAATATATCACTTGTATCTTCTTTTTAACATTATACTAGTACAATTCTTTCAAATCTTAGTATATCCCATCAATATTCAAAATCTATTGTTTCTTCTAAAATCTCATTTTCCTACTCAGCTACATTAGATAAAATTGGGTGTTCTCAACACTTAGTACTCAATCAATATATACTATAAACTCATTATTCTTTCTAATTTGCATATGGTCTACCAATTTATTTGGTTCTACATACTTGATGTAAAGATTTTTTTTTCAAGTACATTTTTTGGTAGATAAATTCTATAAAAATCTCCATTACTTTAACCTATTAATCACTTGAACTCATAATAAGTGAGTTTCAAAGAAAAGAAATTAACTCTCATTGTAATAAGGAAAAAGAACCTTGCATTTAATGTCAATCATTAATTAAAGATAATGCGGTAGAAAAAGAGGAATACTTAATAGAGCATGGTGCCAAAATTGAAAGTTAAAAGTTTGGAGAAAGCATTGAAAGAAAATTCAAATCGGTGGCCGTAATTCTTGAAAAACTATAAAAATAACTTAGCTGATATTTCAAAAAAAAAAATCAGTGGCTGCAAGTTTTGAATGTATGTACCAAAATCTAATTTAAAGTTACTATTATTTGGTGGAAAAATAACACATGAAAAAGAAACATTTCTGAACTTATAAAAGTTTGTAAAAAATAAAGATCACGTAGTTAACTGGTAGGATACAATTGGTTGATTAAAACAAATGTAATCAATCAACTGTAAAATAAATCAGTCCAAATTAAAAATTCCCAAAATAGCTAGTCGACTTAATAATACTGTTAGTTGGCTGGCAAGAACATTAGGAAAATAAGATAAATCATTTGATTGTCCCTCTTCAACAATTAACTGGTTTTCATTTTCACTCTCTTTTTTTACAATGATGCCTATCACTTACAATTTTCCTACAAGAATCAAGACATCAATGCTTTATTAAGGACAACAAGGAAAAGAAAAATTTCTAATAATATCTTAACCTTATCTCTTTATGTGCTTAATATGAACCACAATCATAACTACTGTACATATGCATGCGTGCCGTCAGTTTTAAAATTCATCTTCAATTTAGCTTATATCCATCAGTCACTCACATAGTTGTTCTAATAATGTCTGGCCTATTCGTATAGCTATTATAAGTATGCCCTTCTCTGAATTCTATAAATACATACATTAGTATCTTTACCTTATACTCAAAGTTAAGGTGAGTACAGTTATGGAGGGAACTGTATTCCGTCAGTTTCAAAATATTTGTGTCTTTTGTGGTTTCAATCTTGGAAAAAATGTAGAGTATGTTAAAGCAGCACAAAATCTGGGTATGGTGTTGTCTAAGAGAAAAATTAATTTAGTCTATAGTGGAGGTAACTATGGGTTAATAGGGTGTGTGTCTATAGCTGCACATATAGAAGGATGTCAAGTTCTAGGTATTATTCTTACCGCTCTAACTATATCAAATATCATAGGAAAAATAGTTGAAAAATAATTTAGGGTAGCTTCCATGCATGAACGCATGGCTAGAATGATGAGCAATGTTGATGCCTTCATTGCCGTACTAGAGGGTTTTAGTACTTTAGAAAAAAAAATTCAAGTAGTTCCCTGGGCACAACTGAATATCCATCACAAACCGATAGGTTTGTTAAATGATACCCATTTCTTTGATGGTCTGTTGTCTTTTCTTGATCAAGTTGTGGAACAAAGGTTTATCTCATACTCAGCACGACGAATTCTCATCTGTGCTTCTAATACTGAGGAGTTGATTAATGCTTTATAAGCATTTGTCATGTACCTGATCCAACTATGGCTCAAATAGATTGGAAGACAAACGACTGCAAAAAGCATAAGTTAGACTTAGATCTTCATCTATAGTTGTAGTAAGACATGGCCATTACTGTACCACTTCTACTTTCTTAGGATCTACTTAAATACTATCCTTATTAACCACATGCCCTAAGAAAGTAACACAAGTAAGGCAGAATTCACATTTTGAATGCTTAGTATATAGTTGATATTCCCTTTGAGTTTGTAAAACTATCCATAAATGTTGCTTATGATCCTTTGAACTTGGAATATACTAGTATATCATCAATAAATACAATAACAAGTTATCCAAGAATGGCTTATGTACTCTATTCATAAAGTCCATAAATGCAGCTGGGGTATTGGTTAAACCAAATGACATCACTAAGAACTTATAGTGTTCATACCGAGTCTTGAAAGTTATTTTTAGAATATCCTCTTCCCTTATCCTTAATTGATGATATCCAGATTTCAAATTAATTTTTTTTAGTTTCTTAAGTTCAGTCGATATCATTCTATATAGAGATATAAATACTAGTTGGGTTCTATGAAGTAAATCAATATCAAATTATATTTCTCGTTTCGGGGTAATCCAGGCAATTCTTTTGGGAACAGGTCAGGAAATTTTCTAATCACTAGAACTTGATCTACATTGGTATACTTTATATCAACATCTCTCACCACTGTCAAATATTCTTGACACCCTGATATGATCTTAATTAAGCATGATATTAATACCTTTAAACTTACTTTTTGTTTGATTTAAGTAAAATATAATTAGGAATTAGTTTAATTTTGTGTTTTGTGTTGTAGGAACAAAGGAAGAAGAAAAGAGAAGAAAAAGATAAGAAATTCATGGAAAAAAGCTACATTGCAGCGATTCCAGACCTTTCAGCACTGTTTTGAGCATATCTCCCTCTTATGAACTCCAATCAAAGTGATTAAAGTGGCTGTGAAACGATAACACAATCCTCTACAACTTTTATGTTGAAAACTTGGTCAAATTCGGGAGATTTCATAGTGTTACAGAGCTTGCAAATCAAAATCATAGTGCAGCAGGGTGAATTATGACCTTTGGTCACTAATGTTAGTATATCTCCTTCAATTTAGATTGGATTAAGGTGATTCCAGCGGTTATGGAAAGAAGAGACATAGAGCTACAAGTTTTATGTTCGGCACTTCGGCAAATTCTAGAGTTTTTCAGGCACCGCGGTGCTACGTCATTGCAGGTTCGGAGGGCCGCGGCACTCCTTAACGCGCCGCGGAATTTGTTGCCCAGAAGCAACGGGCACTGTGGTGCCCGATGCCCAGTGCCGCGGCGCCCGAGCGTCAGAATCCAGAGTGCACCAAAGTGTGCCTAGGCGCCGCCGCACCCGCCGCCGCACCAGTTCGCTGAATTTGCGATTTTTAGGGTTTCTTAACTCCAATTGAAGCCCGATAGGCCAGGATTTGACCTAAATATATTCCTACTTCAATTAGGAGGAGTTAATCTATAAAAAGAGAGGAAAGCAAGCAAAGAAAGGATCCAATTCTTCATCCAAGTTTTTTAATTCTTCTTTAAATTTTCTTATGGCCCTGCGTGGCTAGTTCTTTTTTGTTGGTTGAGGTAGGTTGAAACCTCAAGGGATTTTTATACATTGTGAGATGTGGATTTGATTTTGTTATTTCAATTTGATTTGAGTATTGATTATTCATCTGTTCTTCTTCTTAATGATTATTCATATGATTGCTAGGAGGCCTACTAGTATATTGTCTGTCTTAATCTACCGCTGAATTGTGTTTTAAACAAAGTCTTTAATTCTGCGATTCATGAGGCAAATAGGTTTGAGGATTTTGGATTATAAATCATTGAACCTATGATGAATGATTAACTAAATTAGATATAGCCGATGTGTTTATATTTTTTTAGCTCTGTTAGTTTCTCTAGTTCTTCATGCGGTTAACAAGTTATGTTTTACCGATGTGCTAAATGATTGCTTGTTAATTAGGGTTTAATTAGTGCGATTGTCATTAATTTACTAGACTTAAGGAGAAACAGGGTTAGAACCCCAATGATAGATATTCAATTACATATTAATTATATTGTCAATAATCAATGTAATCCCTTGACGGTGGATATCAACCGAAACCAACGTTTTTATCATTAATCACTCTCTCTTAATTACTTTAGTTATTGTCACTTAGTTTTATTTGCAATTATCAATCCCCCCTTTCTCAATCACATAAGGTAATTCCAGTCTCTGTGGGATCGACCCTTACTCCCACTACTACATGTTAGTTTTGAGGTAAGGTATTAATTTGGGTGTACCTACGACAGTGCGCACCACATCCTTTTTGTAATAACTTATGGGCTGCTAAAGTTGAAATTAAATTACTGGGTACATGTTTCCACTAATTGTTCACTACTTGTAACTCCTTTACTAACCTTTTATGATATTGATGACATCTTTATATTGTATCAGATAGAAGATACTTCAAAAACACTTAAAAGAGGTCAACCCATCTTTACTTTATTCTTTAACAGGCTTATGCAATGTCTTAACAATCAATCATGAAAAGCTTATGTCTATCCAAGAATCTTTCGCATGAATTATCTATTTTGCATATTTCAAATTTTAAATTTCCATAGGAAAACCTTCCTTTCTTATAATGCTTGTACATAATATTATTGAAAACCAAACTATCTTCGAATCCTTTACATCAACAAAATCTATCATTGAAATCATTATCTTCATAGATTCCCTGCTCTCAAATTCAATCCACCCCACAGCTTGTAAATTCCAATTATATGTGCAAGTTTCAACTCATACATCCAAAAAGAGATTTACATCTATTTTCAAAACACTCACTTTATTACAAACCGTTATCTTTAAGTTAACAACCTCGATCACATCATAACCCACTATCAATATTGTATTAGCTATTCGTCATATTGTTTCACATAAGCAAATCAAACAACCCATTCAAACCTTCTTGACATCCAAACAAGCCATTACCTTTATGTTCTGATGGAATCTTCTTATTTTCAATTAATTCTTTTTCTTTGCACTTGAGAGGATTCTCTTTATCATTGTTCATCAAAACGAGTTCAAAAGCTGAACTAGTAGTCTACACTCAAGAGGTACCATCTAGGACATATGCATCGATACTTATACCTAGCGTACCCAAGGACAAGAGTTAGAAAGAAGAAAAGGATGACACCCTATAAAATTCCACAACAACACTGTGAGTATAATATGTTCGTGGTTACATACCCATACTCAAAATCCTACTACAAAATCCTTGCTCCAATAGCCACAGGAAAACCTATTACTCTGATACCAACTTGTCATGTCCCCAATTTAAAGAAACGTGAAACGCATACTTCACAATATATATTTTCCATAACATGCATAATACACTCCTTTATCATTGAAAATAGTTACTTATAGGTATTCTCATATATACACAATATAAAAATTCAAGTCTATAAATATTAGAGTAACAACAGAAGCAAAGATCCTGCCTATGGCATTCAAAGAATACTCTAGAATATAAGTATAATATAAATCAAAATCTACGAGCCTTAGAAACAAAAGAGGTTCACTAGAGAATATGTCGCTTAGCTTATCACCTATTTGAAAGAAAATGATCAAACTCTGTATTCTTATCTAAAAAATATAAAAATATCGTGTAGTTAGTTTGACAAATCAGTGAACAGATAATACCTCCTATGACGTACATCCATATGGGACCTGTATTTCAAATATTCTCAAATTAAAGGATATTCAAATATCTAAAACCATATAATGTACTGTATGATTATTAAACAAATTTTATTATGCATTAAAATATTTCACATTAAAACATTAGGAGGATCCTATATCAAAACCACTATATCAGAGTTCAAGCCCTTCCGTACTTTGGTGGTGTAGGATTTGCCTAAACTCAACATCCCAACTAAAGTTTATCCTACCACCATTCAAGAGGATACGTGAAGGGACTCTAATATGAGCATTTCCTAAGCACACAACAAGAGAGGGCAAATCACATATCATATAATCGATATCTCACCCAAATAGGAGACATCCCACTCTCCTTCACATATCATATCTCGTGTGTTGACTGTCACACTATGATAGCAGCACCCCAGCTAGTCGAGGTGTCAAGGTGCACCAAAACTAATATCACCTGCTGTTAGCAAATAGTGTTTTCAATAGAATTCCTCAATAAAAATCATTATTTACACATATGCCATATCGTTCAAAACAGAAGTTTCAGTATAAATTTAGAATTTTTAGTCTCAATACAATTTCTTTGTTAAAAACTTCCCAATTAGGGTAATTACATATACATGCCCTTTGTCAAGGCAATCTTATATAACTTTACGTATCAATGCCATGTGCACAACATATTTTCTTTACCATATGATGAGAAATACATTTAAAATCACATATCCAATGAATTTAAAAATCTATTTTCAAAATCATACTCTTCTTGAACTATATGCTAGAAAATAAACAAATAAGGTAATTTAATCCATTTCAGAGACATATAAAAATATAAATAACTTGTAAACAAAACTAATTATACATTTAAAGTTCAAGAAGAGCATAGGGTAAATTATAGAAAGAATTATCTACTCACATAGTAAGGGCTCAGGTTAGACAGCTCCAAAATACACTTTTTCAATCTAAGTGTGACTAAATAGATCTCAAAAACGAGTCTAAAGGGTCAAAAATATTAGAAAATGATTTCGAAAACTCGGTCAACGCCAGTCAACTGATGGGGGTACTATTCATGCAAAATACTGTTCACATCGGCCATAATCACTATTCACGCTAGTTAAAACACTGCTTACACACTGTTCGTACACTGTTCATGCAGATAAAAATATTGTTCATAATTATTGTTCACTGAAGAATAATTTGCAAAATTAGAATACCAAATTACGTTGTTTGACCGTGAAATTTATCATACAATCAATACTCTATATCCTTAACAAATCTCCTAATTTGGAAACTCAAAAAACTATTAAAAATCTAACATTTTAGAAACATTACCTATACGTTACTATTCATAATTTTTTGACGAACTTTCGACAAAATTGATTGGTGGATTTTGAAATTCTCGTCGCCACAAGTCTAATAGTACTTTCGACATCTCAAATGGATGTCTAAGTTGAGAGATATCTTAAAAAGAAGTTTAAAACCTAGAGAGAAAGATGAGAATGGTTTTTTTCTCCTACTGCCCAAGTGCCTTCTGCATTCTTCTGCTTCTGTTTTTATTTATTTATTATTATTATTTAATAATTAAATATTTAAAATTTATTCTTTAATTATATACATATACTTATTGTTTTTCATTCTAAAACATCTCAAATTTTTTTAAAAATTTATATTATTACAAAACTTTAGTTGCACTCTTAAATCATGACTTTTATTGATAAAAATTTTAATAAAACAAATCAAAAAATAAAATATCTTTATGTATAATAAAAGAAAGAATATTTCTAAAAATAAAACAAAAATTTATTATAGGTAAATATAATTATTTTAATTAAAAGAATATTTACTTTCAGCAAAACATGCATAATCATTTAAAAAAAATACTTGTTTATAGTAAAATATTATTATTTGAAAACTACAGGATATTCCAAACAACATGTTTTTTTGGCTAAAATCCATGGATTTTGTTTGAATGAACTGTGCATGAACAATGTGTGTTCTATAAAATGTTGTATCGGGGTTCTCCCTATTCCTTTCTTTTGGTGAAAAATGTTGGCTTATATCCATCTGCCCCCAACAATTCTATATATTCTTGTTATTCTTCGTATTTTTCTACATAAAATTTGAGATGTTGAACTCCGAAGGAACCAAGTCTTGGGTGGAAGAAATGGAATTTGCTAAAATGGGAAGATGTTGATGTTTGAGTTTGCAAATAATGTGAGGAACGTTAATGTTGTGATTAGGTTAGTGAAAGTGAAACTCAACAACACATAAGGGAATCTATGGTTGAAAGAGGAGTTGGAATCCACTAAAAAGCAAATGTTTGATATGAAGATTAAAGAATATAACATAGATGGTCAAATTTGGATTAGATTAGCAATTGGGAACACATAAGTGATATGTGTGTTTTTTTATTTGTCATTATATTTAACTTGATGGCTGTACTTTCAACTTTTATCCTGACTTCCCAACAAGAAGTGTTATCACAATGATTTTTAAGAAAAAATTTGAAGATGCTTAGTCCAGTTGGGAAAAGGTAGATAATGATACCATTAAATTGTGGTTTAATGAGTTCAAAGTAATATGTCACACCCGATATCGTATTTATTGATATGTTTTTAAAAATGTGTGAATATTATATTAATTTACTTACTTTCTTTGTTTAAGCAAATTTCAAGTTGTTGGAGAACGATGAGCACAACATTAGAAAGTCCTTCGACAGTAGGAGATCAACAACTCTAAAAAATGCGTTGTTTAAGGTGTGTAGTGGTGAGGACAAGGGTGATTGCATTTCCTTAGAGATGCTGTAACAATTAAAGGTCAAATGGGATAGTGAAGGCTAGCAAGATAAAGTTAGAAAAAAAATAGGCTTTACAAAGAAGAGCTAACTGTACATAATATAGGGTCTATATTTACATGAGAGCGCACCAAAAGAAGGGTGAGTAATTTCTGTAAAAAAAATCATAGTGATTCAGTTTTTACTCCCATATTTTTTAACTCTTTATTCTTTAAAAAGGTGCAAATGAATAAGAACTGACATGTTTTAAGTTGTATAAACAGCTTCATCGGCCTTAGGGGAAGTCATCGAAGTAGTTCAACAAGCAGTAAGGAAGGATTGCTATATATAGTCGCTACTCTTTTATTTTTATCTCTTTACAAATATTAGCTTTGTTTAACTAATCTATTTTTTTCAAGAAACATATAAAACAAAATTAGCTGAGAGGTAGTCCCAATTTCAGAGTGATGAGGGTTCCAGCCAGCACTCCACCTAACATTCAGACAACGTTGTTTACTTGGATGTGGTTGGAGGTATGAACAATAAATGATGGATATATAGGTTGAGATCTCAAGTTCATAAAGTATTAGCAGTAGTTTTCTCTTCTAAGTCTTTCGCTCTTGTTGGAGTCTCAAAAGAATAAGTTATCGCTATGAATACAAAAATTGAGATTTTATCTGCTCAATTTCAACAAAGTAAAGATGAAAATTTGATGTTAAAGCAAAAGGTTAAGGAATGAGATCAGATGTTTCGACGTCTCATGATAGATAGTAATATAAAAATGTCGTCACTTGCACCTAGAAAAGGAGATGATTATAACAATGAATAAACTAGTGATGTTGCTGATAGATCATAATATTAAGATGATATTTTATATTTTATATTATTCATGGATGACTTTGTGTTATGTATTAATATAACTAATACATTTCCAATGCAAAATTATTTGATTTTTCTTGAAATTTATATTTTTAATGTCATATAATCATTTACAGGATAATTATTGGTTTGGGATGATTAAAAAAAATTAATGAAAGTGAAAAAAGAAATCAATTTATATCTCTAAACTTAGAGACAAAAATTAATTTCGTCTCTAGCAATTAGAGACAGAACTAATTTTAGTCTCTAAGTTCAAAGACAGAAAAAAAATTTGGTTTTTGCAAAGACGAAATCCATTCACCAGAGAAGTAAACATCAAAGGCAGAAATTTTAATATTTAGAGAAGAAAAAATTCCATCTCTCACTCCGTCTCTAAAACTGTTAAAGGCAAAAAAAAATTATCTCTAATTCTGTTTTTTCTAATAGTGAGACTTGTTATTTAAGCATTTTCTTGTGTCTTTGTTAACACTTCAATTTCAGGTTTAACATGTTTAACGAATGACATCTTTGTTGTCTGAAAAAGAAAATTCTGCTACTGGGCAAGCAATAAAGGTATGTATTATTGTTTCTTCAGCACACCTGCATTGAGGACAAAAGCTAGCCAGGAAGTTCTTTCCAGGCAAAGATTTTTATTTTTCCCAGTATATGAAGTTTCCAAAGAGATTTCCAAACCAGGGCTTCAGAGTCAGAAGACTTTTGTCAATATCAAGATAGAAGAGATCCAAAGCCACCCTATACCCAGAGCTTACTGAATAGTAGCCATAGGCATTAAAATCCCCCTCCAATTTATCCTCTTGATCATCCATTTTTCCTTTAAAATTAAACCAATATCTTCAGTATGAAAAAAACTCATAAACCTCATCTTTCTTCCAATTACCAGAACCTTCATGCACAACATTCTTAACAAGCAAAGCATGGTGGTGATCCCGTTCAGGACTAGGCAGAATAAAAGGTGGAGCAGTAGGCGCCCAAGGACAATTGAAAACACTGAGGACAGACCTACTCCCAACTTTCCATCTCATACCAGCATTAAGAATTCTCCCTTCTAGTTCAGCTCCTCCATGCCCAGAATGGATTATTTCCCAGCTAAGCATCCAAAAACCTGCTACGAGGAAAATATTTAGCCTTGAAAAATCTCACCACAAAAGATTCTTGTTCGGTAGCCATGTGCTAAGGTTGCTTAGCAAACAAAGCTAAATTAAAAGCATGTAAATAACGAATCCCCAAGCCTCCACACTTCTTCTGTTTGCACATAGACTGCCAATTAACCCAATGAATCCCATGCTCAGCTTGATCATCTTTTCACCAAAAATTTTAAACCAGCTTGTTTATATAATAGAAAACTCCGTTTGGAAGCTTGAAACAAGACATGGCAAAACTGGGAAGTGCCTGAATAACTTCAAACATTGTGAGAGCATTTTCTCCTTCCAACCTGAAAGTTTTTGGGAAACCTTTTGCTTCACCTTGTTGAATATCTCTTTTCTAGATATGTTAATAAAGGAAGGAAGGCCCAAGTCCTTTGTCTTTGGGTAACAATGTGCGCCACATCGAGAAGCGAAGCCGAAACACGATCTCAGTCTGTGTATTTGCAAAAAGAAAATGGAAGACTTGTTTAGATTAACCTTCTGACCATTAATGCTTTCATAATTTTCTAGGATGGACATAATAATCTCAACTTCACTTTAAGTAGCCTCAGAAAAAAGAATTGAATCATTAAAAAAAAAAGTGTTATACTCTTTAAATAATTATTTCTTTCAATTTGCTGCAATTAAAAAGATAAACTTTCTGCACATAATAATAGATAGGAGAGAGAGGATCTCCTTTCTCTAACTCTCTAAAAGGTTTGAAGTAGGCAAAAGATTCTCCATCTATAGCAACAGAAACAGAAACAGCTTTCACACTTTGCATGATAATATTAACCCATCTTGAAGGAATTTAACAAAATCTTCTCCAAAAACTTCCACTCCACCGTATCTGTTTTCCTCATTCAACTTGAGGGCCATATCTTTACAATTACCAGACTTCTTGTTTTCAGAAAATATGTGAGCTCATGCTCAATCAAAATATTATTAAATATTAATCTAACTTTTATAAAGGCGCATTGATCTGAGTTAATAATCTTGCTCATAATTCCTTTTGAAGTCTCTTGCTAGCACTTCGAAAATAATTTTGTAAAGCGCTGTGAAAAGGCTGAGTCATGTAAGTGGGAATAAGACACTTACATGAAGGAGCTTCTTTAGATCAAACGGGTAAGTGGGAATAAGACACTTGGAAATGAGCACAACTAAAGTATAGCATATATTATGGAGGAGCTTCTTACTTTTAAAAAAAAAAAAAATCTTTATTAGCAAGAAAAACCTCCATAATTTAAATATCCCAATATGCTAGGAAATAGCATCTGAGGCCAACATCAATTCAGCACTAGAAGACCCAAGGGAGAAAGCAGCTATTTTTTTTTTCCCTTCAATTTGAGTGACCAGTTATTCATTCTAATATTGACTTTTCCTGGGTTTGTTGATTGCATTATTGAAGGAAAATATTTTGTTAAAATAACCGACAATAACATTAACTATAATTCCTGCATTCAAGCTTACCCTATCTGAATAAAACTCTCATTTGTTGGATCCAAAAAGTATCATTCTTTAATTCTTGGATGACACTAGATATTTTGATACCAGGGTATCAAAATACAAGCATTTTATACACTAGACATCTAAAATATCAAAACGAAAATGAAGATATACTAAATACCTTAATTGTGGGTAGAAAAAAGGAAAAATGATAATATAATGTATACACACACCGAGGCATCTTACTTCAAAAGGTTTACAACAAATTAAATGCCATGTGAAACGAAATTTTTACAAGAACGAACTGTAGGGATCTTAGATTCAAACAACACAGTAAATCATCAAACAACAATTCGAGTAACATCAGTGTATGACCAGATGAAGGGAGAAAAAATTGAATTGCATTTCTTATCTTCCAGTTCTGGATCCTGCCATAAACTCATCAAACCATTAGTAACCCTACCTTCCCCCATCTCCCAAACACCAGGAGGGTCCCTATCACAGATTAGTCATACCAAGTGCCTGTGGGAATGAATAGCCAGGGAGCCCAGATTAGTCATCTGCTATAGACTCTGTTAGACTGGAAGTAGAGCGATTCTGGAGGCTCCATTGTATTATTGTTACAAGGAATACTGGTTTGCCTGATGTGGCATTAGTAGCTCTCAAAACTCTTGGGAGTGGAAGTCGGGTTTTGATGGATACTCAAGGCCTTGAAGTGCAGGCATCCTTCGTATGTCTTCTTCTGAATAAGCAGGGATGAACCAGTATTGCTTGTCCATCCCAAACACCTGTTACACAAGCAACATAAAACATTATTTAACTTCAAGATTGTATATATTCAATAATGATGGAATGAGAACCTTGTACATGGTAGTTTGGTACCCCAGAGAATTAACAGAAAGATATTATGAAAATATAAAATGTTTGGCATATCATCATCTCATCATGGTATCTTTGATGTCAAGAGATAGACAAGATACCAGGAAATGTAAGATAACAATGTACCAAATGCCTCCTATATGTGGATAAAACATAAATCCCAAGTCATGTCACTGCAACAACATTTCCTTGATGCTGTGTTGGGCCCCCTATTACGAAGGTCTATAGCTGGAGACATGCGAAAGGGCAGTTATGAAACTGAATTTAAAAACTGAAGGGCGACTAAAGGGCAATTATGAAACTAAATTTAAAAGGGAGAGATGAAGAGGGGTGGAAAAAAAGGAAAAAAAATTCTGGAGAATGGTTGGAGATTGCTAACCTCACCTAATGAGAAAAAGTTTAGTTATTGTTGTTGTTGTTGGTTGGAGATTGCTAGCATCTCGAATAGCTAGTCTCACTGTTGTATTTTCAATTCCAAGAATAGTTATGATTCACTCAACATGAGTGGGATTGGAAGTCTTAATAACAAGAGTTCTATCATTAGCGGTATCAAAGCACTATCCAGGGCATGGTATACACAAGAATGAAGGGGCGAGTAGAGAGTTTGGAGTGGGATGTTGGACAGACGAAGGATGTAATGGCTGTGATAAGGGATTTTCTTCTGGATATGAAGGAGTCTTTGGGTGAACTAAGAAAAAACCAGGCAGGGAAATGCAAGGCCATAGAAGGGCAAGAAAGTCCACAAGCTGGATCATCTGAGGGACAGATAAATGTAGAAGGATCTAGGCATGTGGGAGAGAGACCCAAATAAGTACCACTGGTTAGTACTTCCTCTATTTAAAGGGAATGACCCCAAAGGCTGGATATTTAAAATGGAGCAATATTTCCAGGTGAATGGGTTTATGGAGAGGGAGAAGGTGGATGCTGCCACTGACAAACTAGAAGGTATAGCCCTCAATTGGTTTTAGTGGATGGAAAGTAGGATTCCGATAGCCAACTGGGAGTCCTTTAAGGAAGTGTTGCTTGAACGTTCCACCCTCAGAGAACAAAAAAATAGAGGAAGAGGAACCAGAAGATCCATTGAGATATCTATGAATTCTTCTTGGGTTGACCGCATCAGCAACCAATACAACGAAGTTGGCAAGTAAGATTAAGGGGCAGGATGTTTTGGTCCTTACAGATAGCTGCAATTCTCAAAATTTCATATACCAAAAGGTAGCAAAAAAATTATTAATTCCAATTGAGGGCACCAAAAATTTTGGACTGGTTGTGGGCAATGGTTACAATGTTCATGGACAACTGCAGGACACAAGGGTAACACAGTCATTTTACCCGTTTGATCTAAAGGGGTTGATGTGGCTCTTGGAGTGGCATGGTTGAAGTCAGGGCCAATTGCAGACAGTTTACCATGAAGTTCAAAATTATGGATCAGTGGGGGTGTTTAAAGGGAGATCCTGCTTTTTCCAAATTGTTGGTGTTAATGAAAGACATGCTCAAGACCATTAAAAAAGAGGGGCAAGGTTTTTTAGTGGAGTTTGGGGCTCTGTCAATGCAAGAAGATGATGGCACTGAAGGTGAATCATGGAAGCTGGGGAGGCTTTTGAATGAACTTGAAGATTTATTTGTGCAGCCTACTGGGTTGCCACCTAAGAGTCTCCACAATCATGGTATACTCTTAAAAAGTGGGGAACAGCCACCAAATATTAGTCCTTACCATTACCTTCGTTCTCAAAAAAATGAGATTGAGAAGATAGTCTGGGAAATGTTACTGGCAGGCATCATTTAGCCAGAAATATTCCTTTTTCAAGCTTGGTGCTGCTAGTCAAGAAAAAAAGGTGAGAATTGTTGGTTTTGTGTCGATCACCATGCACTCAATTAAATCACCATACCTGACAAGTTTCCTATACTAGCGGTCAATGAATTGTTGGATGAATTGGGGGGAGCCACAATTGTTTCAAAGTTGGATTTGAAGTTGGGGTATCACCAACTTCAGATAAAAGAATTGGACAAGCATAAACAGCATTTTGCACCCATGAGGGCCATTATGAATTTCTATTAATGCCTTTCGGCCTCTCAAGATAGCAGTGATATTAGTACTGGTGTTGACTATGCTAGACTTCACCTGCCCTTTTCAATTGGAAATTGATGCTTCAGGGACAAGGGGCTGTCTTAATGCAAAAAGGCAATCCAATTGCTTATTTCAGCTAGGCTATCTAAAAGAAACACCGACATTGTTCAGTTTAGCAAAAGAAGTTGATGGCCTTTGCTTTGGCAGTTCAGAAATGGCATCACTATTTGCTGGGCACCCTTTCATAATTAGAACAGACCAAAAAGTGTATTAAATTTTTACTAGAGCAGCGAGGAATGGGATCCAAGCAGCAAACGTGGGTGTCAAAATTGATGGTGTTTAAGTTTATTCACTACAGGCAGCAGAAGGAAAACTGAGTAGCTGATGCATTATCAAGGCAGGAAGAGATCATTGAAATGGGTGCCATCTCTATTTTACAAAATGGAAGTTCTACCAAAAGATCACTTTCTGTATAAGGGCATATTAGTGCTACCAAAAGGGTCACCCAATATCAGTGTTAAGTGAAAGAATTTCTTTCATTACTTGTGGGGGGTCATTCTGTGATCCTTTGTACACGTAAGAGGATGGCAGCAATTTTTTATTGGGAGGGGATGAAAAAAGATGTACAGGAGTTTGTGGCTCTTTGTGATATTTGCCAAAGAAATAAATATTTGACTATGACTCCCATAGGACTCCTACAAACCTTACCTATACCGAAGCAAATTTGGGAGGACATTAGTATAGATATTGTAGGCAGACTACCCAATTTGCAAGGCTTTGATACGGTTATGGGTGTGGTTGACTTCTAAATACAGCCACTTAGTTCCTCTTTCTCACCCATTTTCAGCTAAAGAGGTGGCAAGAGTGTTCACAAAGGAGGTTGTCAGGTTAAATGGATTTCCAAAATCCAAAGTTTCTGATTGGGATAGGGTGCTCCTAAGCCAGTTTTGGCAAGAATGAAACTTCGATATAGTTCAGGTTATCATCCCAAAACTGACGGCCAAACGGAAGTGGCAAATCAGTGTTTACTGTTTAGAGACATTCCTTCGCTATTTTGCAAGAGACAACCAAAACATGGGCTAATGATTAAGTTGGGCTGAGCATTGGCTTAATAGTACATTACACAGGTCTTTGGGGATGATACCTTTGAGGGCTTTTTATGGGAGGGACCCACCATCTCTACTTAAACTGCAGGACACCCATTCAGCAGTGGATGAATTCAAATCCTATATTCTTGAAAGAAAACTCATACTAGAGGAGTTGAAAGAAAACCTGGCAAATGAACAAGCTGATATGAAACTTGCTGCAGATAAGACTAGAAGAGAGGTAAAATTAGGAGTTGGGGATTTGGTTTATGTGAAAATCAGGCCAGAAAAGTTGAAGTCCTTGGTTAAACTTGGCAATGAGAAGTTAAGCCCATGATTCTATGGCCCCTATAAAGTCATAGACTAGTAGGATCAGTGGCATTTCAGTTGGAGCTACCTCCCTCCACCCCCATTCATCCAGTTTTCCATGTCTCAGCTTAAAAAAGGCCATAGAACATACTGTACCAGGCTATTTGGGTGAGGATATGGAGCTGCAAGTCAATCCAGAGGCAGTGAAGCAAGTTAGAGTTTTGACAAATGGTGAAAGGGAAGTTTTGATCAAATGGCAAGGCCTACCTGAATCTGAAAGTACAAGGGAGTAATTTAAGGTCATTCAGCAGCAATTTCCTCTTCTTCACCTTGGGGACAAGGTGGCCGCTGTAGGGAGGTAATTCCGGGCCCCCTACTATGAAGGCCTATAGTAGGAGACAAACAGAAGGCCAGTTATAAAACTGAATTTAAAAACTGAAGGGCAGTTATGAAACTGAATTTAAAGGGAAATGAAGAAGGCTGGAAAAAAAGGCGGGGAAATTTCTGGAGAATGGTTGGAGACTGCTAGCATCTTGAATAGCAAGGCCTCGCTGTTGTATTTCAATTCGAAGAATAATTCTGATTCACTCAACTTGAGTGGGATTGGAAGTCTTAATAGAAATCTGCTTATTTTCTGTGGTAAGAGTTCCATGCTATAAATCTATAAGCGTGGATTCATCTCAAGTATCAATTTAGGCTGCAAGAGAAAATGTATGTTTCGAAGTTTTTAAATCTTATAATGCTTCAAAGAACCATATTTCCATTTTCACAACTCAATGTTCAGATGAAGGCCGGTAACAACAATAGTTTATACAAGGTTACAGAATAAAGTAAACAGCTGATTGTCTGCATTATTATTAGCAATATAGATGGTTTCTGTTCATGCAGCAATTTCCTTTTGCAGCATATGATTTGATTTTTAAGTTTATCAAATATTTGACAACCTGCTAATAAACAAGTAAAATAAGTCAAACATCCAAGCTTTTAAATGATAGAGAAGGTTTTCAAAACCCAGCCAATTCATCCAGTTAGACCATCAACTTATCCAAATTACATGTTGGGTATGACTGTAACATGTTGCCAGTTTGGACTGATCAATCTGCTGAATGCACCACTGCCAGTCCAATAGTTCATGGGCTGAAGCAGGTCATAACTTATAGCAGTTGGCCCAACAATGTTCAGTTCACATTTTCTTCATTTAAGAAAGTGGAGCTGAAGGTTAATGACTCCAGCTAAATAAAACAAAATTTCCACCTTCCCCCTTCTTCCAAACAAGTATAAACCATATGAGTATGAGTGAGGCCAAGCCAACTCTGAATTTATAACTTCAAAGCAAATATAATTTATGCCTAAGACAACAAGATTTGAGTAAATTGCTTTCTATAACTTTACTACTTAAAGATAAGTGAAAAAAAAAAAATCACACTATTGAACAGGATATCGACAATATGGTAATGATCTCTGGATTCTCTTACAAATAAAAAAGCATGTAAATGAATACTTGAGTTAATGTTCAAATAAATCTACAGATATTACATAAAGTTACAAAATTAAATACTAATTCCTATGACATCACAATCTGAAAGAGTCAGCCTTACAATCAAACTTATGACCTAGTCAAATTTTGTTAGCAACGTTGGTGGCAATCTGGTTGGAGCATGACTAGCGTGGGGAAAACTTCGGTGGCAGAAGAGTTAGCCCAAAACTAATTGATACCGATGGAGGCGTATTTCAGAGAGACATAATCCTCAACTAATACAAATTTGACATTTTAAGCAAATCTTTTCTGCTTGATTCATATTGAACATCTATTGTAAGAATTGTGACATCATGTTACTGAAATAGTAATAGAATGGATACATATCAAAGACAGAAAGGACATTTAGTCTATGCAATTGTTCCCAAATGACATAAATTTAGCCATTTGTCATAAGTTCTCCTAAACTCACAGACTGGTGATCATCCTAGTATCTTGTGTCTAGATACATGTACGAGATGACATTTGGTGCATACATCATTAGTGCAAATGTTCTAAAATTGTGTTAAGACCATCTATGAAAGAATTTTATGCAGTAGGTATAAAATCAACCATAACGAACATCCAAAAAGAAAAAAGTATAAACAATGTCAATATGATACCATGCACGCACCTGTTCAAAATTTTTTCTTCGACCAAGGTCATAACGCCATT
The DNA here is from genome assembly GCA_037074535.1 of Gleditsia sinensis. NCBI lineage: Eukaryota > Viridiplantae > Streptophyta > Magnoliopsida > Fabales > Fabaceae > Gleditsia > Gleditsia sinensis. The sequence continues at coordinate 14,893,311 of CM073468.1, read as the reverse complement.
TTGGAGTAGTTTTCTTCTCATATGCCTGCTTGTCAAAAGGGAAGAAAATTCCATCAATACCGAATTCACAAAAGCTACACATCCCATTCCCATCTCAAGGATAGTATCAAGAGGTAAATTATATAGAAAAATGTTGTAACATTATCAAAACACAAGGAAAAAAAAATATTTACATAATCATGAGGGTCCAGTTAATGCATTAGAAAACATTCATCAATTTAAATGCACCTAAATACCATTACTCAACTATACCCAGATCTATAAGAACTACTTTATGTTTAGCTTTTATGATAACCTTCACTACCACTTATCAATTTCTCAATGTACCATAACTACAACAGTTTCTTTAAGAGAAAGACAACAAAAGCTTGAGGCTTCTCCTTTTCCTAATCACAGAACAAATCAAGTATAGCAGAAACAGAGTTCAAAAGCTTGTTTTAGGTAGATGAAGTTCCCAAGCAATAAAAGGGGAAAAGATATATACAAGGTACGGAAAAAATTACCTCAATAGTGGTTGTATTAGCAGCCACCAATGACACGTGCATGATAAGAAATCCCAAAACACTCAATGCAAATGCCAGATTCAAAACTGTAAGAAATTCAACAATATTATAGAAATTCATAGTTGAAAACAACAACTGAATCAGAAGAAGAGTTTCAAAACCCTACCAAAAGCAAGAAAAGTTGTTGCAAGTGTGCTAGGTGATCCAGGAATTTCTCCATCGCTAAAGAATTCTATGAAGTGTGGCAACAATGATACAGCCACAAGACTTGTCTCGAGAAAAGTGTAGAACTGCACTAACATTAAATAGAATAATATAACGGCCATAAGTATTTTTCTGTTAGCAGCCACAAATAAAGGAAACAAATACACAACCATTCCAGTTATAGCAATAGAATAGAATATGCAGGCTCATTATATCAGTCATATTTACTTTTCATATGACTTCTGTAAAATGATCAACATCCATTATCGTCAAATATATCAACATAAAATACTAATCAACTAGCGCTTGCAAAACCTAGATAGAAAGAATCAGTTTTTCTTTTATAGCCTTAAACTTATAAGAGATATATGATCCCTATTTGCACAAAAGGCGACAACATAGAAAGAAACAAAGCCAGCATCACAATTAAGACTATATGAGTTTCCTTCCCTAAAGGAAATTACTCCACAAACTAGAAAAGGTAAACTACAAAACTGCAACTTATGGTTACTCAAAAAGTCTGACAGCATATCTTAACCTAAGACACAAAACATCCAAATTAAAACAGTCTCTTTCAGGTTATCCATTCTGCATTATGATAAATAAGTTCCACTTTCAATGTAAGAACGAGAAGTTTTACATAAAGAAGCAATCTACAAAACTGTGCAAATAGCATTTCCTGTTAAAGTGGACATAACATGATTAATAGCTCAGCTCTAGAAAAAGAGTCAAAGACACAATTTAATCAATGCAGGTCAGGAATAATAACGATCATGAGTTGATATAAAATATTTTCCAGTTAGGGTGTCCATACCAAGAAAAGAAGGAAATACTTGTAATTTAGAGCCCCAACACAGTTAACTACCCAGACACAATGGTGGTCCATCTTCAGCACACAGCGTCCACCTGGTACCAACCCAGTAAAGATTAAACTTATCCTCAGTTGTTCCCAATGTGGAAATGCAAAACGGAAATTATTGTGCACCAAGACTCACAAACTGAACAGTGATGACATCGAGGAGGTTTAAGCTGATTGCACTTCCGACAGTACCGGATTTGTTGATTCGAACGATCAGATTGTGCATTGCTGAATTCTGATCCATTCAATGGGTCTGCCTCTCCTCTCTCCTCATCAATTGCAGGCCTCCAATTTGGAGGCACACTTCCAGGATCAGTAAGAACAACAGCAAAATAACTCCACAGCAGCATAACCAACTGAATAAATAGAATTTCAACTTATAATATCATTTCGTGTATAAACTCATAAAGATGATGTTTTATACCTCTCCAGACTTGATTAATTAAGTTTTAAAAGAGGACTTCAAAATCCCTTTCTCTAAGAAAAAGCATACTCCCCATAAAACTCGAGCTTTTCGAGAGTATCTCCAAAACCATACACTCAAGTTCCTCAAATAAATCAAATAAAGGACTATAACTATAATTGACAGACATTTATCACTTATGACAAGTTAAACAATTGGCAAACATCATCGGAGAATCTCAATGCCCTTCATAATCTCCCTTACCACAAGTCAAATTTAACAAACAAAACTCTGACAAAACCCCACAATCCCCAGCACGGAAATAGTTAGCTCACGAAGCTTACCAAACAATGAAACAAGATCAACACCGGAGTGGCAACGACAAAGTCAAGCCCCCCAGCATACAAAGCAGGGCCATAGTTAGTCAAAACGACAGCATAATAACTGACACCCACGACACCAAGGACCAAGAGTATCATGATCGAGCCTAATCCTCGCAGAGCAGTGCAAAACTGGAACACGTTCCAAGCCATGGTAGCTCCAGATCTATGCATACTCGCGAAACAGAAAAAATCAATATAATTTAACCCAAAAGTCCTAGCCTTTTGCTCCTCACAAGGATCTTCGAAGCAAGATATAAGCTCAACTCCAAGCAAATCATTAATTTACTCGAAGAAAACTCATTAAAATGGGTGCTGCTCAAACAAGAACGAAAAAAATGAATAATTTGGGAACAAAAACTGTTTCTTGCGTTGTGGGTTTCCGTGATTGCCGATGGTGGCCTTCGTAAATCTAGGGTTTATAAATAATTAAAAAGAATGGAATTTGGGTCTAGCAGGGACAAGTTGAATGGAAAAACCACAGGGTTCAGAGAGGAAAGCTAAATTAAAGATGGCTAGATGCTAATTAGCTAATTTGCAGCGAGCAGATATTTTTTAGTTTCTACTTCTAACAACTACTATTATCAAATTCAACAATAATATTAGTTGAATAACTACAAATTTATTAAACGATAATCTAAATGCTTCTTTAATTTGGTCAAAAATCTAGAAGGCGTCCCATTAGACTAATAGATTCAAATTATCGAAGAGTGAATTTTTTTTTTTTTTTTTGGTGATGGATTGCTTTCACGGCAGAATGGAACAAAAGAGTTAAGACGAGTATGACTGTTGCACGCGTCACAAGTATTATAGTATATAATTTAATGAAATTACATTTTTAAATTTGAGTAAATCAGGATTAACCTTCTATGTGAGAAATTCTTGGTAAATTGTACCCAAAAAACAAAGTGAGTGTAGGACTAAATTATCAGTTTTAGTGTAATATGATTATTGTTTTACTTCCATTTGAAGTTTAATAGTTCACCAAGTTTTATAATGGACAAAATGAGTCTACGCCAAAGTTTAATTGATGACACCAATATTTTTTTAAAAATCAAAATGATGGTCTATAAATTATTTAAGAGATGATAGTTTGCTAGTAACACCTTGTATTGTTAATATCCTTTTTTTTTTTACAATTTTTATATTTGTCTCACAGTATATTTGGTATAATTTTTTAGGGTAATTTCAATTACATTTTAGCATGTCATGTTTGAATATTCTCAGCAAAGGAAAGGACAAGAAAAAGTCATACGTGACTACGTCTGTAAAGGAATTTCTTGCAGACCACGACAAATTATTTGAATATATATATATATATATATATATATATATATAGACAGTAGACACACGCATATATGATTTAGAACATTATTAATCAAAGTGATAAAAAACTAACAAAGTATTTGAAGTGTGTAATTTCAACCTTAAGTTCTTTTTATCTTTTGTAAAACTTCATATTCAATATATAGTTATTATTTTAATCTCTATTAGTTTAAATTTAAACTATTTTTACTAAGTTTAATAGAAATAATAAATGTAAGCTCTTCTTGGACTTGAAAAGGTTGGGTAATATTATATAGAAAAAAAAAACCATACTTTGGTCCCTACACATAAGATAACTTTCAATTTAATTATTTATGAATTAATTTTGTCAATTTCATCTTAAACAAATCGTAGTGCTATCAATATTACTCTCTAGTTAACATTATCTCAAAAATTTAATGTCAAAGTTAAATAACTATTGACATTCTATTTAAAATTTAATTCCAAAATTAAATAGCTACCTGTAGTAGATAATTGTGCTGTTAACATTTATCTAAATTTAAGATTAAATTTTGGATAAAATATTAAATGAAAGGTGATATTGAAAATATTTTGATCTGTCAAGGATGAAATTAAAAAAATTAATCTGTAAAAAATTAAATTAAAAGTCACCCTATATGTCAAAAAAAAAATATGATTTTTTTTCTATTATATATGAGTAAACATATAAATTGCTCCCTAAATTTAGTAAGCCCATAAATTTTGATCCCTAAATTTACATTACTAAATAATTTAATCAATCACCAAATTTACTGAATATTCAATCATTTAATCATTTTGTCATCTCACTCTTAATTGCCACTAAAAAAATGTTGAAGTGAATTATTATGTACTCATTTGGCACCTTAAGTACAACATGTTACACCAAGTCATAGTTACCGATCCATAAAAAGAAAATTGTCAAATTACTTTATTGGTCCCTTAACTTATTTTCCTATTTTGTTTTGGTCCTTTTACTTAAAAAAAAATCCACTTATGCTTAAAACCCTAAAATTTACAACATAAATCACAAATCCTAATTTACAATCCCTAAATTCTAAATCACAAATTTTAAATCCTAAATTTCAAACTCCTTCAAAACTTCAAATCTCAAAATAAAAAACAAATTGAAAGTCTAAAATCTTAAACCTTAAATCTCAACCCTAAATCTAAAACCCAATACACAAAATAAAAAATCTTAAACCATAAAACCACAAATTGCATAACCTAAACCTTAAATCTCAAACCTCGTCTCCCTAAAACCTCAAATCTCAACTTCAATACTTTAAAACCCAAAGTCTTAAATCATAAACCCTAGATATTAAACCACAAACCACAAAACTACATACACTAAACAGCAAGATCACAAACCTTAATCTTTAAAACCCAAACCCCAAAACTCTAAACTCTACATCTCAACCAAAAAATCCTAAAATCCATATCCTAAATTCCAAATTTCAAACTACAAAACCTCAAACTCTAAATACTAAATCTCAAATATTAAACAACTAAACTGCAAACCCCAAAACCTCTAACTCCAACTTCTAAAACCCTAAAACTTAAACCCTGAACCACAAAATCTCATAATCTAAATGCTAAATCTTGAACCTCAAATTTTGAAAACTCCAAGCCATTAACCCTAAGTCTTAAAATTATAAACTCTAAACTCCAAATATTAAAGCGTAAATCTCAAAACTCCAGACTCACGAACCTCAAAATTTCAACTTTAAACAAGTCCTAAAATCATAAACCTTAATATGTATATTAAAAAAAAGATAAAATACATATTAGGTTTTAAGTTTTAAGATTTAGGTTTATTGTTTCAAGTTTTGAGTTTTAGGATTTTCAGATTTATAGTTTAGGGTTTAGAGCTTTGAGTTTTGGGATTTTAAAGTTTGCAATCTATGGTTTGGGTTTTGGTGTTTTGAATTTTGGAATTTTAGAGCTTAGGGATTTAGATTTTGAAATTTTGGAGTTGGGAGTTTGATGTTTACATTTTAGTGTTTTGGAGTTTAATTTTAGGATTTGAGATTTGAAATTTCAGATTTAGAGTCTTAAAATTTAGTGTTTAGAGTTTAAAGTTTTGGATTTTGAGGTTTAAAGAGTTTGGAGTTTGGGATTTTGTTATTTGGGTTTTGGGTTTGGTTATTTGGGTTTTGAGATTTGGAGTTTAAAGTTTTGAATTTTAGATTATTATTTTTAAAAACTAAATTGCATAGTAACATAAATTTATTGACTAAAGTTTAAAACCATAGTAAATTTGGATAACAATTTGTTGGTTTACTATATTTTATATATGAGGTCAACCTTCGTTAGTTTTGATGCAAAATAAAATTGAAGAAATAGTATTTATCCATCCAATCTATAATTTTAATTGAAATATCTCTCATTATCTATAAATTATTACAATATATTTTCAATCTATATATTTATTGTTAAAAAATGCAGTTAATTGTGTTGTACCATCACATGAGTAACGCATGTTATTTTTACTCATAAAACTTCTTAAAATGATAGAAATATCCCTCTGCTTTTGCAACTACTACTTTCAAGGTCAGTTGTGTTTTGAATCTAACTAGATAGCCTAATTCTTGCAAAATTGAATATGAAAGAAAAAACTAAAAAAAGAAGAAGGAGATTTTAATTTATAACTGTCACGCCCCTAATTTTAAGGCACGTGAAACACGTATACCATGAACATATATTTTTCATAAATTTGAATATTCCAATCATTTATCATGAAAACAGATACATATAGGTTCTCCTATACATATACTATATACAGACAAAGTCCATAAATATCAAAGTAACAGTAGAAGCAGGGATATTGCCTATGGTATATAAAGCATACTCTAGAGTATAAGTACAATATAAATTAAAATCTACGAGTCTTGAAAACAAAGTAGGCTCTCACAGATATCATGTCGTCTAACTGATCAACTATTTAAAGGAAAATGACCAAACTCTATATCCTTATCTGAAAAAAACATATAAATATCGTATAGTGAGTTTGACAACTCAGTGAGCAGATAATAACTCCTATTATCTCTTAAGTCAATATATGGATGTACTCATATTTTAAAATTTGTCACAGAAAATATAGTTCAAATGTACACTTATATGGGACCCACATTTTAAATATTTTCAATTCATATCATATTCAGATATTCAAAATCATATGCAATACAGTGTGATTATTATTCAAATATTGTAATGCAAAGTAAGGGTGCATTAATCAATTTTTATTTAATCAAATTAAATGTCTTTTCTTGTTCATCACCTCACTTAAAACCCGCATTCTTTTTTATGACTTCAGTCAAAGGTGCAGCTAGGCTACTAAAATCTTTTACAAACTTTCTATAAAAGCTAGTCAACCCATAAAAACTTCTAACATTACCCACATTTGTAGGACTTGGCCACTCTTAAATTGCCTTTACCTTTTCTTCATCCACTTCAATTCTTTTAGCACTTATAACAAATCTAAGGAATACAAGTTTATCTGTGCTAAAGGTACACTTCTTGATGTTAGGAAATAACTTTTCTTTTCTCAAAACATCTAAAACAAGTTTTAAATGCTCAACATGTTCATTCAAGTTTTTTCTATAGATCATAATATCATCAAAGTACACAACCAAAAATTTGCCAACAAAAGCACGCAAAACATGATTCATCAATCTCAAGAAAGTACTTGGTGCATTAGTTAATCCAAATGGCATAACTAACCACTCATATAAACCATATTTTGTTTTAAAAGCATTTTTCCATTCATCACCTTCTCTCATTCTAATTTGATGATATCCACTTTTAAGATCAATTTTTGTAAAAACACAAGAACCATGCAATTCATCAAGCATATCATCTAATCTAGGAATGGGATGTCTATACTTTATAGTGATATTATTAATAGCATGGCAGTCAATACACATCCTCTATGTCCCATCTTTCTTAGGCACAAGTAACATTGGAACTACACAAGGATTCATGCTCTATCGCACATACCCCTTCTCCATGAGCTCTCCAACCTGCTTTGGAAGTTCTTTTGTCTCCTCAGGATTGCTTCTATAGGCTGGCCTATTTGGAATTGATGCTCTGGGTATAAAATTTATTTGATGCTCAATTCCCCTAATTAGTGTTAAGCTATCGGGTATTTCTTCGGGAAATACATCCTCATAATCCTGCAAAAGAGAAACTACAACACTAGGCAAAGAAGAGTTAAGTTCATTAATACTTAAACAAGTTTGTTTAAGAATCTAATAGGTACTTCCTTAACATTGATGCAAGAAAGTCTGTATCTACGTTACTCAATCCTGATGGCAAGGTTAAGCAATGTATTACTATGCCTACTTTGTTCAAGTTTTCAAAAGATTCTATATACTAGAATTTAACTTTTTTCTTCTTTCCAAACCTCATTACCTTTTTCATTGGTGAATCTTTCAAGAATTTGTGGTCACCAACTGATAATTTCTAGTGCTCAACATGCATGATTCTTTTAGACTTTTGGCCTGTATTGAATTATTTGTATGCATTTTCTAATCAATTTCACTTTCTATCCTCAAGCTTACATGGATATATCTATGGATCGATATTAGAAAACACACTCATAAAAGAACATATTCACATCCATATTAGGGTAACTATCTTTTCTTATTCTAGACTTCTATCAAGTCATCTTTGATTCTCACATGTCAACATCATCTCATGAATATCATCATCTTAATCTATCATCTATTTTTATCCTAAAATCTATTAATCAACATATTAAGCATACGTAGTAATAATTTCACCAAACCTTTTATAACGTTTATGTGCTATTGGCACATGTCTAATAATTCTACTTACCTCATCATAGTAACTCTATACCCTCTTATTAACACTAATAAATTCATTATAAAAAATTTCAAGCATTTCTCTATCATATCCAAAAGCACCTCATTCTAACTTATATCAATCTCATTTAATTCACCCAATCATTTCAAGAAGATTTTTCCCGACAATTACTCATACATGAATTCTCAAGTTCAATCCTAGATATTAGATTCAATTTAGTATAATATAAACATTTAACACAAATATCTTAATCACTTACAGTATTTTTGGACATAATTCTCATAGTATTCTCCATATTTCTAAATTAAGAGTTCAATGATCAATTTAAATTCTACTTCATATATTTTATTCCTCAAAAACTTCAACACCACTAATTCTCTTGATTATATTCGTCAAAACACCATAAAATCATCATCCATCCACTCCTTTCAAAATCTCTATTACTTTAACCTACTAACCAATTGGACAACATAATAACTGAGTTTCAAAGAAAAGAAATTAACCTTCCTTATAATATGGAAAAAGAATCTTGCATTTAATACCAAATATTAATGTAGAACAATGCAACAGAAAATGTAAAATACTTAATAGAGCATAGTGCCAAAATAGGAAGTTAGAAATTTGGACAAAGTATTTAAATAAAATTAAAATCAGTGGTCGTAAATCTTAAAAATCTGTAAAGAAATCTTAGCTGCTATTTCGGAAAAAATCGATGGCCGTAAATTTTGAATATATGTGTCAAAATCTACTTTAAATCTGTTGGTATTCAGTGGAAAGATAGCACATGGAAAAAGAAACATTTATGAGCTTATAAAAGTCTGTGAAAATCAAAGAATACGTATTTAATTGGTATGATGCAGTTGATTGCTTCAAAATATATGTAATCAATCAACTGTAAAATAACCAATCCAAAATAAAAATTTTCAAAATAACTAGTCGACTTAATAATACCGATAGTCGACTGACAAGAACATTGAGAAAATAGGAAAAATCATTTAATTGTCCCTCTTCAATAATTATCTGATTTGCATCTTCACTCTTTTTTTTACATTTACGCCTACCACCTACAACTTTCCTACAAGAATCAAGACATCAATGCTTCATCAAAGACAACAAGGAAAAGACAAATTTTTGGTGATATCCTAACCTTATTCTCTTTATATGCCTAATATATCATAACTACTGTACATATACATGCTTGCCGTCATTTTTGAAAATTTTACCTTCAATTTAACTAATATCAATCAATCACTCATATACTGTTCTAATTATTCCCAGCCTATTCACATAGCTATCTTAAATATACCATTTTTTGAGTTCTATAAGTGCACACGTTAATTTCTTTACTTTCATATTTCAAGTTAAGGTGTTTGCAGCTATGGAGGGAATCGCATTTTGTCAATTTCAAAATATTTGTGTTTTTTGTGGTTCTAGTCCTGAAAAAGATGAAGAGTATGTGAAAGCTGCACAAAACCTGGGTATGATACTGGCCAGGAGAAAAATTCATTTAGTTTATGGTGGAGGTAACCATGGATTAATGGGGTGTGTGTCTACAGCTGCCAATGTAGGAGGATACCAAGTTCTAGGTATTATTTCTACAGCTCTAGCTGCATCTAACATCGTAGGAAAGACAATTGGGGAAGAGTTTAGTGTAGTTTCCATGCATGAGCGCATGGCTAGAATGATGAGCAATGCTGATGCTTTCATTGCCTTACTAGGGGGTTTTGGTACTTTAGAAGAAATTTTTCAAATAGTCTCTTGAGCACAACTAAATATGCATCACAAACCGATAGGTTTGTTAAATGTTAACCACTTCTTTGATGGTCTATTGTCTTTCCTTGATCATACTGTGGAATAAAAGTTTATCTCACACTCAGCACGACGAATTCTCTTCTCAGCTTCAAATGCTGAGGAGTTGATTGATGCTTTACAAGCATATATTCATGTACCTGATCCAACTATGGCTCAAACAGAATGGACGGCAGACAACCGCAGGAAGCGCAAATTAGATTTGGATCTTCATCTTTAGATGTAGTAAAATGTAGCTATTATTGTACCACTTTTACTTTCTTAGAGTTTATTTGGATACCATCTTTACCAACCATACGTCATTAGAGTTGGTAAAACTATTTTTGAATGTTGCTTATGATCCTCTGAACTTTTGAAATATTCTAGTATATCATCAATAAATATAATAACAAGTTGATCTAGGGATGATCTAATTACTATTCATTAAATCTATGAATGTAGCTAGGATATTTGTCAAACTAAATAACATAACCAAGGACTCATAATGCCCATAATGAGTCTTAAAAGAAAATTTTCGTACATCTTCTTCTCTTATCCTCAATTAATGTTACTCATATCTCAAAACAATTTTTGAAAAACATTGAGTATCTTGTAATTGATCAAACAGATAATCTATACAAGGTAATGGGTATTTATTCCACACTGTCACCTTATTCAACTGTCTATAATTTATGTATAGTCATAGTAATCCATCTTTCTTTTTCATAGATAAAACTAGAGCACTCCAAATAAAAGTACTAGGGCATTTAAATCCCTTATCTAACAAGTATTGTAACTAATTTTTTAAAAAAAATTCAATCGATATCATTCTATATAGGGATATAGATACTAGTTGGGTTCCAAGAAGTAAATCAATATCAAATTCTATTTTTCGTTTCGGGGGTAGTCCTATTGCCTACTTTAGTGAGAAACTAAGTGGAGCAGCCCTAAACTATCCGACATATGAAGGGTTTGTGATTCACACTAATCATTAATCTTTAAAGTATTTGAAGGGTCAACACAAGTTAAACAAGCAACATGCCAAATGGGTGGAGTTTATTGAAACATTTCCTTATGTGATTAAGTACAATAAAGGTAAGGAAAATATTGTGGCTGATGCATTGTCTCGAATGAATGTTTTACTTTCTACTTTAGATGCAAAATTGCTTGGGTTTGAATATATAAAAGACTTTTACATTGATTATTCTAATTTTAGTAATGTATTCAATGCATGTGAGAAAGTTGCGTTTGGTAAGTTCTTTAAGCATAATGGATTTTTGTTTAGAGAAAATAAATTGTGGGTGCCTAAATGTTCATTACGTGACTTGCTTGTTAGTGCTTGTTAAAGAGGTTCATGGAGGTGCTTTGATGGGACATTTTGAAATATCCAAGACTTGGAGTGTTTTGCATGAACATTTCTTTTGGTCTCATATGAAATGTGATGTAGAATGGATATATAAAAAATGTATTATTTGTAGACAAGCTAAGTCTACAACTAAACCTCATGGGTTATATACTCCTTTGACTATACCTAATGAACCTTGTATGGATATATATATGGATTTTGTGTTAGGTTTACCTAGGTCAAAAAAGGGTCGGGATTCTATATATGTGGTTATTGATAGGTTTTCTAAAATGACACATTTCATACATGACATAAAATTGATGATGCATCACATATTGCTGATTTATTTTTCAAAGAAATTGTGATATTGCATGGCATGCCTAAGAGTATTGTGTTTGATAGAGATGCAAAATTCTTAAGCTATTTCTAGAAGATTTTGTGGGGTAAATTAAGGACGAAACTTTTATTTTCTACTACTTGTCACCCACAAACTGATGGTCAAACTGAAGTAGTTAATCGGATTTTATCTACTTTGTTACGTGCCATAATACAAAAGAATTTGAAATCATGGGAGAAATGTTTTCCACGTGTTGAGTTTGCATATAATAGGAGCATACATTTTGCAACTAAGTTTTCTCCTTTTGAAATTGTGTATGGGTTTAATCTATTAACTCCTTTGGATTTAACTCCATTACCTATGGCTGAACGTGTTAACTTAGATGGAAAGAAGAAAGCTGAATTTGTTAAGTAGATTCATGAAAAAGCTTGACAAAACATTGAGAGGAAAACTAAGCAATAGTGAAACAAGTTAATAAGGGGCGCAAGAAAGTTGTATTTGAGCCCGGTGATTGGGGTTTGGTTGCATATGAGGAAGGAAATGTTTCTAACTCACAGGAAATGTAAATTACTTCCAAGAGGGGATGATCAATTTCAAGTGACTGAAAGGATCAATGATAATGCCTACAAATTATATCTTCCAGGTGAGTATAATGTTAGTGCAACTTTTAATATTTCTGACTTGTCTCCTTTTGACGTAGGTGATTATTTGAGTACAAATCCTTTTCAAAATGAGGGGAATGATGAGATCATAGCTAGGGTTGACAAATGGAAATGGAATGCGGACCCTCTACAAGTCCCAGTTGGACCTATCACAAGAGTTCGAGGTAAAATATTCAAAGAAGCACTTAATGGTCTAATTCTAGAGGGCCATCAAGGAGAAAACCGCAATATTAATAAAGAAGAGTCAAGATTCGTCCATATCATTAAAGTCCACTTAACTATCGCCCAAGACCTGCTAATATGAATATGGACCCAAAGTACAAGAAGATTGAAGGCCAAAGAATGAATAGAGGTCCAAAATAAAGGATTTATTTAATGGCCCAATTTAGGCTACGTTTTTTCTTATTTATTTACTTCTAGTGTTTTGTTTATTTGATTAGGAAAGTTTCCTATTTAATAGTTTCTACAATAGTTTCCTATTTCTAATTATTCTTGTCCTATAGGAGTTTTCTATGTAGTTTTCCTTGTTAGTTTAGGTTATTGGCCTATAAATAGGCATATATGCTCATAAATAAATACAGTTTATCATATATATTATTAAGAGTATTTTCTCTTTAGTTCTTCAAAGAAATTTTTTGAACTTATCACGATTTTTCTTGTGGAATTCAAGCAAGACTTATCACTCACAATCTTTTTCTCTTTTATTGAGTGTGGCATCTTCAATAATTTCTTATACATTTGGTTCTTATCTCTTTATAGATAAGGGGTCAAGGTCATTTTCTTTTAATTTATTTTGTCATAAATTTGATTAGAACATGATCCTTCCAATGGGATCCCATATTGATTCTAGGTCTCACTACTCTTGGTGAGATTCATATCAGGGGTTCACATCACTTAAGGGGAAAATTCGGCCATCAAGGATAGGAAGGAAGTAGACCACTGCAAAGGGAGAAAGAAGATAGAAGAAAAAGGAAAAAGAGAAGAGAGAGAAAGTTGAAGAAGAAGAAGGAAAAGGTGAGTTATTTTCCTTAATCTTATGGTTAATCATGGTATTCTTGGAGTTAATGATGGGAGAAAAATTATGTAGCTTGGTGTTCAAAGGAAGAGTGAGGAAATCTAGCAAATCTAGAGAGAGAAAAAGCCCTTTTGGTGCAACAGAGTAAGATCAACATCTTTTCCTTAGGTTTCTTGATTAAATGGCTCTGTGTACGTATTTATATGCAATAATGGAAGCATAAGGGTAGGGTAGGTGCATGCGTTGATGAAGCTTTTATGATGTTGGTTATTTCCTTCTATAAGTATGAGTGATAGAGTATTAGTTAGGACTTTTTGTGGATGATTTTGAAGGCTATATTTCATGATTTTTGAGGGATAAATGTGGCTTTTAATTTGAAATTATATGCTTAAAATGTATGTTTGGTTGTTTTCTGGTTTGGTGGCTATTTTGGAAAGGAAAAGAAGAATTTTTGGCTTTTTACGCCTAGAACACGGCCGTGCTCTAGGCTGGAATGGGAAAACATGGGTACTAGAATTGGAAAAATGGGCACAAGGCATCGATCGTAACCCAGGCATAGGGCATTGGTCATAACACGCCCATGCTTCGTGACACATCCAAGCCGTGTTGCATGTTGTTTTGCCCATTTTTACATATTTTGTTCCCTTTTGTGTTTTAACTAAGAGCTAATAATTATGGGACCTTAATTAGAGTTCATGAGCTACAAATTAGTGTAAAATTAAGTAGTTTGCTTGATTGTGTAATGTTCTCCTTGAATAAGTTATAAATACATGAAGGCAAAGAAGTGAATGATGTATGAATGCCATATGTAAGTGCTATAAATCATAAATATATGCAAGTAAAGGGGTAATGACATATGTATGCCATAGGAAGATGCCAATGCACAATTAATTCATCTTATATTATATGGTGGACTGTATATAGCATGCATAAGAGTAATGGTTGGATCATGCACATGATGTTAATCATGTGTATTTTTGTTGAGAAAAGTGGCTGAAAAATATGTTAAAAGACATGTGAAGGTCAAGAGGACCTCTCTGAAGTAGGTTGGCCTGACAACGGGTGTCACTTTGCTGTGTTGAGGAGACTGAGAGTCAGGAGGATCCTCTCCAAAGTAGGGTGGCTTGGCAACAAGTGTTACTTTGTTGTGTTCAGGAGACTGACAATTTGAGGATGACCTTTATCCGTCCAAGTTAACCCGGTGACATGCTGCACCTTGTGAAAGTAAGGAGACTAACGGGTCATGGCTTTGTTATGGTACTGGGATAGGGGATAACCTATAGCATAGAGTGGTCAATGTGGGAATAATCGCTCTGACCAAGAAACCCAGTTATGGGTGAGTAGCTGGAGGTGGAAATAGCTCATACCACCTTAAAGTAGGATAAATTGAGAATCTCATATGATGAGCCATTATGGAAAAACATATAGGTATCCTATTAATACATAGATATTGATACATAACTTGTATAAAGATTATGTGTGTATATTATACATCTCTGTATCTTCCATGTTCAAAGAGAAAATATTTTCTATAGCTTATTAGTGCATATTGTCACAGGTACACCCAAATTGATACATTACCTCTCAACCCACTTGTAGTCATAGGAGTAAGGGTCGATTCCACAAAGACTGGAATTACCTTATGTGATTGAGAACGGGGAATTGATAATTGTAAATAAAACAAAGTAAAAAATAATGAAAGTAATTAGGAGAGTAATTAATAAGAGAGGTGTTAGTTTTGGTTGATATCCACTGTCAAGGGATTGCATTGATCATTAACAAAATAATCAATCTCAAATCAAATATCTACCATTGGGATTCTATCCTTGTTCCTCATTAAGTCTAGTAAATTGATAACAATCGCACCAATTAAACCCTAATCAATAAGATATCATTTAACACATCGGTAAAGTTTTACCTATTAATCGCATGAAGAACAAGAGAAACTGATAGAGTTAAAAAAATATAAACACATCAGCTATATCTAATTTAGTTGATAATTCATCATAAGGTTAATGATTTATAATCCAAAATCCTTAATCATATTTGCTTCATGAATACAGTAATAAAAACTTTGTTCAAAACCTAATTCAGTAGTAGATTAAAACAGAAATATACTAGTAGGCATTACTAGCAATCATATGAATAATCATTGAAAAGAAAATAGCATATGAATAATCAATACCTGATTAAGATTAAACTAATAAAATATATTCCAAATCTCACAATGGATAAAGATCCCTTGAAGTTTCAATCTTCCTGTACAAACTAAAAGTAAATCAATCGCGTAGAGTCATAAGAAAATTTAAACAAGAATTGAAGAAGGTAATTAAGTGCTTGAATGACACTTGATGCTTCCTTTGTTCCCCTTTTTATAGATTGACTTCTCCTCACTGAAGTAGAACTGTTTCTAGGTGAAAACCTAACTCGTCTGGCTTCAATTGGAGCCAAAAGACCTAAAAATCACGATTTCAGCATTCTGGTGTGGTAGCGAGCGCTACGGCGTGCTACTCGAGCTCTGTGGTGCTTTAGAAATATGCTAAACAAGGTGCCATAGTGCTTCGATTCTTGGAAACGCCGCACCATAGTGCGTTGGGGAGCGTTGCGGTCCTCCAGATCTCCAATGATGTGGTGCTCTCTTTCGAATGCCACGGTGCTTGGAAACTTTCGAAATTTGCCGAACACGAAAGTTGTAGCTTTATATCTTTTCTTTTCTATAGTCGCTGGAATCACCTTAATCAGAGTTCAAATGAGAGAGATATGTCTCAATTAGTGATGGAGGGTCAAAACTCAATATTTTTCCATATTTTCTCTCTATTTTCTTCTTCTTTTCTTCTTTATTATTCCTATAACATAAAAAAAACTCAATTAATTCCTAATTATTTTGTACTTAAATTAAATAAAAAGTAACTAAAAACGTGCTAAAGACATGCTTAATTTATAGCATGTCACTTATACAGTTGAATATAACCTATGAGTTTTTTCATATGTGCTTAATTACTAGATGTTGACCTTATTGGGATTTCATATCTCATTATGTTTTGTGGTGTTATGTTCAGATACTTGACATGTTGTTTGTCATCTTGACTCTTGTCTTGGAGTTGCAGACGGTGAATGTCCCTTACTTGGGATAATTCACTGTTATTGTGAACCTGCTAGTAGTCAACATAGTAGAAATACTTGCACTTGGACCTCCTCCTCCACCATCTGTACCCCAGGGGTAATGGCTATGGGAGCAATAGTAAAGTGGGCTAATATATAGGTGTTTTGTTAATGAGCTAACCCATTGTTTTGGTGTAACCACATAGTACTTCACCTTTTGAGTATAATGCCTAGTACCTAGGGTTACACGTGTACATACAAGCTAATCCCTGATGTACTGTAGACATGTTTATATATATGTGTAAGATGCATATATTTTGGTTGGCCGATTATCTGTTGTGTTATTTGTATTACCCAAAAAAAAATCGGTCATTACAGTTCCATTCCTAAAGAAGTCTTCTATTACGTTGCCCTAGTTCTCCTATTTATATTAGGCTCAAAAGATGGAGCTATAGTAGGATGAGGAAAGGTTTTAATGTCCAAACGACATCTAATTTCTATATTGTCGTGACATTCAATTGTTAAAACCTTTCATATGAAAACATTAGGAGAATTCCATATTAAAACCACCATATCAGAATTCAGGCCTTTCCGTATTTTGTTGGTGTATGATTTGCCTAAACTCAGCATCCTGCTGAAGTTTGTCCTACCACCATTCAAGAAGACACGTGAAGAGACTTTAATATGGGTATTTTCCAAGCACACAATAAGGGAAGGCAAATCATATATCATATAATTGGCATCTCGCTCATATAGGAGGTATCCCGCTCTTCTTCACATATCATATCCCGTGTGTTGGCCAACACACGAGACTAGCACCATCCTCTGCTAGTTGGGTTATTAAGATGCACTAGAGCTAACATCGCCTGTTGTTAGCAGATAGTGTTTTCAATAGGATTTCTCCACAGAAAATATCATATGCACATATGGCATATAATCTAGTATAAAATTCTCAAATAATACAGACTTTCAGTCTTAATACAGTTTCATCTATCATAAATTCCCCATTCAGAATTTATCACATGTACATGCTCTTTTTCGTGGCAATCATATAGTTTTATAAATAATGCCACATGTATAAATATTCACTTTATCATTTAATGAGAAATACATATGAAATTAGATACATCATGAGTTCAAAAATTAATTTTCAAAACTATACTCTTCTTGAACTATATTCTAAATTGTAAGCAATTTAAATAATGTTCATGCATTTCAGAAACATATAAAAGTGTAAATATTTTATAAACATAATCAAATACACGTTTAAAAATCAAGAAGAGTATATGGCAAGTCATAGAAAGAATTATCTACTTACAAGGTAAAGATTTCAAATTGAACAACCCCAAAATGTAATTTTTCAATTCACATTTGACTAAACAGACTTCAAAAACGTGTTCGGAGAGTCCAAAAATTAAGAAAATGACTCCAAAAGCTTGGTCACTGTTCATAGCCGAAAAATAATGTTCATGACGACAAAATCACTATTTACTGATAGAAAATATTATTTACCGCCGAAAAATACTATTCATCAAGAATAAAAAGTTGTCAGATAGCTGAAAATTTCATATCCTAAAGTTTATCTAGCTCCTAAATTCATTTACGGTGTCAGATTTTCAATTTGAAATCTCTAAGTAAGAGTTTTAAAATTTACTTTTTTTTAAAAAAAATTTATTTTCGATCTGTGGCGATTCAACAGTTGATTTGAAAAATTGTTCGGTCAAAATCGTAGTACTCTTCGTCCTGAATTCAACAGTATTCTTAGTTTTGATATTAGAGGTCTATAGACACTCTAGATCTAAAGAGAAAAATTGAGGTACTATTTATACTATTTTACTATTCATCAGTTTCGCAAACACTCACGCTCGGTTCGTCTCCCCCTACCTTTTTCTCTTTTTTTTTAATATTAATTTTATTATTATATTATTATTTAATAATTAAATATTTAGGATTATCTTTATTTTATTTCATATATATTCATATTAATACTATTTTTCATCCTAAAACATTTCAAAAATTGTTAAAAATTTATATTCTCATAAAACTTTAGTTAAACTCTTAAATCATAACTTTTTTTGATAAAAATTTTAATAAAAAAAATCACAAAATAAATATCTTTATGCATAATAAAAGAAAAAATATTTTTAAAAATAAAATAAAAATTTATTAGAGGCTAATATAATTATTTTAATTAAAAATATACGTACTTTTAGCAAAACATAATCATTTTTAAATAAATAAAAATATATTTATTTATAATAAAATATTATTATTTAAAAATAAAAAATTACAAAATATTATAATAACAAACTGGCAAAGAAGCGAAACAAACTTATTCTACAAATATGTGGGAACTGAATTTACTTTAAAGTATTTTATAAAGTAAAGTTAGAGATAGAGAAAACACAATTTGATCAAATTAATATTTAATGAGTAAGCGAAAACCACTCACTCAAATATAAGCCCTATTTTCTCTTTTAATTATACTTTATAAAAGTTCATTTCTTAAGATCTTTAAAAGGTTTTGATCCGAACTAGATCATCTACCAAACCGGCTCTACAATGAGCGTCTAAACCATGCGTGCCTATTGCTCATATAATCTTATTGTTAGATGTCACTCATAATTTTATATTTTTGTATTAAGCGAATAGAAGCGGAGGATGGGAAGAACATGATATCCAGAGAAAGTGGAATCCCTTAAAAATTCTATTGCTTCCCACTACCTCTCTTTATACTATCAATTGCTATGTTATCCGTTTTGAGCAAAGGAAGAAGTCTCACATTGCGCAAAACAGAGAACATAGCAATTGATAGTATAAAGAGACTATTTCATTTGCGCAATGTGAGACTTCTTCCTTTGCTCAAAACCCCATTTCGTGTTCCAGACATCCTACTTATTTCATTTTCTCAAACGTTTTTTTTTTGTTATTGTTTTTTATATATTATAAAATTAAAAAAAATTCCCCTACCAAACAAAGAACTTTTTTTTCTTTTATATAATAAAAATTTTAAAAATGAATGGTTTTAAACTATATTCATATATTCTGTTGTGTTTTTAATTTAAAATTTTAATTCTATTTTTTAATTTATTTTAAAATATATAGAAATTACTTTTTTAAAATAATTCATGTGATTTAACTAATGATTCAATAATTGAATTAGTGACTTATTGGTCCGATGTTTTCATCAATTTGATGACCCTTCTAATCTTAAAAACTATATTATTCAGTTGAGTACTAATTTCAAAATTTATTATAAAAAAAAAAGGAGTACTAGTTTCAAATTTTCAAAGACACTGCCAGGTGCCAGCTATTCTCTATTTCTCTTCGTGTTCACAACAACCCTTCCTCTAGCTACCAAATATCTTTGTATTCTAATTTCTAGCCTTTATAACAAATGAATGAAAGAACTCTAGTTCCAATATTCGTCTTCTGGGAATTCCTTACTATCATCACGTCGACACTCATTCTCTAATCAGAGAATTCTAAGGCCGACTTGAATTTTCATGGTCAGAAATTTCTCATTCCTTCTTATATGAATTAAGTTATGTTGAACTAAATATTTGAGACATATTTGTTTTCTTATTTTAAAAATAATTTTATATTTTTAGTTATTTTTATAATAAAAAAATTTGTTTTAAAAATATTTATTATTATTACTTTGAAAATAAATTTTAAAAATAATTGTTTTAAAACAAAAACAAAACAAAATTTTTTTTACTGTTTTTATAACACAAAAAATAACATATTTTTAAATCAGTTTATTAAACAGATTTTTTTTTTACTTTTATTTTGTAGAATAATTTTTAAATATAATTTTTTAGAAATAAATTTTAAAAAAAATTAAACAAACCTTAATTTTTCTGTCAAAAGTGCTGATTTTGTGAGAAAAATAACAATAAGCTGATGGATAAAAGTAATGTATTTTATGCACTAGTGGACCAAAAAAATGTGTATCAAGGAAATTACTTTTCTAAGATGTTGAGAAAAACAAGAAAATAATTAGCAAATGGACAAAGTAAAATATTTCATTTGCTAGTGGAAAACGCTAATTAAACTCTTACTTGGCAGCACTTAACAAAAGGAATATGTTGAGCAAGGAAACGTAGAAAAGCATCCTTCTGTGCTGAACAACAAGGTTGTCATGTCTGAACGATCAAAATTCTACTGCAGAAGTACCTCAAATGTCAACATCGTGCGCAACTCTAAATTGAGACATTGGGACAGTTTCATTGAGTTGAATATTTGTCTTCTTCTTATTCATTTCTACTTCGTCAACAATCAAAATTCTACTGCAGAAGTTCTGCTGATTTGAATATTTCTCTTCTCATTTGTTTATATATATTTTTTATGGTACAAACATCAGGTGAGTGTTTTTCAATTGATAGCCAAAAACTAATTTTCTCTCAAATGACTAGTAAAGATCACCGAAATGAATTTTGTTTCTACCAACAAAATATTTTTCATACACACGGCCTGGTTTGAATTCGAAACAGCATGCTTAAAGAACCCAACTATCTACTAATTTTTGTCGAATCTTATTGGTAATTTATTCATTTATAGTTCAACAGTTTCATTGAGTTATCTACTCTGTTTAGAGAGTTTGTTGATCTTACTCTATTACACATTTGTGAGTTGCTAAGAGTTTGTGAGAAAACCTAGTGGGAGAAAGTTGCACTAGTTTAGAAGTTGTAAAAACAAATGTGCTTTCCTGTTCATATAAGCTTTGTTGAGGGTAAACTAGGGGAAAACTCGGGAAAAATGTTACCTTAATCAAAGGTTGTAAAGGCTCTGTGCCTCCCTTGTATTGTGATTGCCATATCTATTAAACTCTTCTTGCCTTGTGCTCGAGGAGAAGCCATATGAACGTATTTTTTTTATCTGAACCTCTATATACCATTGTGATCTATTTCTTGTCTTCTACTCTCTTGATTTGCTATTTTATTGAAAAAGCTTTTTGGTTTGTTTAGAGGAAGTTCAAAATGTCTTTCACATAAACTGTACAGCTTCTATCACGAATTTATTTTGAGGAACATTGTTTTGAAAACTAGCATTCTTAAAAGTGGCCTATGCATTCTTTGAAAAGATTTGCAGTTTATCTTTCAGCAAGTTTGAAATATTATTTACAAAACGAACTATTTTGTTCTTGGCACAAATTTATTTGGAGGAATATTGTTTTGAAAATCACCATTCTCAAAAATATTATATCTGAAGATCTTACTAAGTACTTTATTAAGACTAGAGGTTATTTGAAAATTTTGTGCTTCAATATTTGAAATTGCAGTTTTTAATTGCATAAAGTGAAAATTTTACAAAGTAATCTTTCATCCAATTCAACCTCCTTTTTAGGTACTAAACCTGAAATAAGTTTGTTTTTGCTTATTTGTTGCCTTGTTATCAATTGAGACTTGCTACTTTTCTTTTTCGCTTTTTCTTTCGTATTCAATTTTGTAGGGAATCAGGGAATGAAGGTTAAAAGAATGATGGGTTACCCAGGTTCAGAACGCAACCAACCGGTAAGTACAGAGGAAGAGGGGTATTTTTGTCATTTTCTAAAGATTTTGTAGATAAAAATGACGTGCTGCTCACACGGTGGTAAGTTAACTATTATTTTAACAATAGGGTGTTAATTGCAATAAATACATAAATTAAGAAAAATATTGTAATTGGAAGTACATTTCAAAATTGAGTAAATATTACTTTTTCAATAAAATTTAAACTTACAGTATTTAATATTTTGAATATATTTGATAAGATAAATAAATTAATTTATAATATATTTGACTAACTTATAAGTTTATTTAATTAAATTAGAAGTGTTTAGTAAATAAATTTATTTAAATAATTTAAATTAATTAAAAATTTATAAATTATACGTTACTTAAAATAAATATAAATTATAAATTTTTAACTAATTTATAAATTTTAAATTAATTTTATAAAATATAGCCTTCAGTTAAAATGTTATTTTAATCTCTTAATTTTAAAATAACTTTTAATTTCATCCCAAATTTTTTATTTGACTCAATTTCATTCCACATTTTTCTAAATGGGTGCGGAGCTTTTCTAACTCTGTCCAAATAGTCGCTGACATGAAAGCCAACGTGTCTTGACTTATCGCGCGGGGCGTTTAACTCCGTAAAACTCAATCCAACTACCAAAATAACCTTAACCCTTACTATTAGCTCTCTTAAATTCCCAAATTGCTATCTGGGGGTTTCAAGGCTGTGGTTCAAACCTCCATGAAAAGAGTCATCAAGGCCTTCAATATGACTAATAGGCTCTACCTTGAACACGAGCAGAGCACTCTTGGCATTAAATTAAGATGGAAATTTAGGATTGCAAGGACTTGTTGCAAGATGACGTGGACGAACTCCAGGCCTCCAGAATCATGGTTCGTGACAACAACACAAGCAGTGTCAATGAGCGCGCTACTGGTCTGAAGAACAAGTTAGGAGCTGTGATTGCCTACCAACAATGCTACCTGGATGGGTTTGGCACAGAAATTGATGGTTCAGTCTCAATTATAATCAGGTGGCCGCGACAATATAGGGAAACTTACTCGGTTGGCCCTTGATGTTGTATATGGAATTCTCAAAGTGCTTTCCGTATTTGACTTGAGCTTGAATGTGAAACCTGCTTCTCGTCACCTTCTTAAAGTGGATTTGGATCACAAGCTCTTGACTGATATCAAGAAGGGAGTTTCATTAATATGTGCATATTTAATTAAGTTGAGAGTTAAATAAAAAAATTATGTATGCGTGTTTTATGAACAAATTATATATGGATATTCAAGAGATACTAAAACTCTGAATGACATTATTATTATTGTAAATGGAGATATACGAACAAATTATATATGGATGTTCAAAATATACCAAAACTCTGAATGACATTATTATTATTATAAATAGGTATATACATGTGCATGAGTGGATGATCACATCTATGGTAAAAAATTAGTTATTTTTAAATTCCTTTCTAATCAATTATATAACATTCCACCATGTTAATACTTTAATTGTAAAAAATTCATTGTACTTTAAAGCTATAATCATTCCCTTATTCATTCTCTTATGTAGTGTCATGGGTTTTTTTATGGTGAGAGTCCTAGAATATTATTTGTACTCAAAGAAAAATAATAAAAAATATAGCATGGATCGAGATAGTTCTTGAAGAACTAATTTTTTATGATTATCTTTTTATCCTTTTCTTTTATTTTCTCTATTTTTATTTTATTTGTAACACATTATCAGCATAAATTCCTAATAAATGGTGAAAGTCTATCAATTATTCAACATTAATTTCATCAACCAAGGTAAGAATTTTTTTCTTCTTACTTTATATTATCTATAAATTAAAGGTTCATTTATGTTTTTTTACGAATTATGGATTTGTTATTGATAAATTGAATTGAAAAAAAAATGATTAATTACATATTATCAAATTTGTTATGATTAATGGCCAACAGCCATGTTATTTTGAGTTTTGATTTTATACTATACCAAGGATTTTATGGTTAAAATGGATGGTGCAAAATGAGCAAAGTTGTGACATATTTTGATGAATTGGAAGGAGATAACTTAAATGGCTATAGAATATATATTTTTCCTTTTACTAATGGTTTTGAAGGCCAATAGTCATGTAATTTGATGCCACCAAATAGCCTTGTCCACTACAAGAAAATTGGAGAATTGCGACAGATGTTTAACGATGGTCATAAAAAACCGTCGCTAAACCAGAATTTAGCGACGGTTTCCAACCCGTCGTTAAAATTAAGTATTTAATGACGGTTTAAGTGAAACCATCGTTAAATACGGATGGTTCAGATCAAACCGTGGTAATCTGTCTCGGGTTACGGATAATAAAAAAAATTACGAAAATCGACAACGATTTTTCAAAAACTGTCGTTACATGACGACGGTTTTCTCATAACCGTCGTTATTTAACGACGGTTCTTGAGAAACCGTCGTAAACTTTCCAACGTTCGGAATTCAGACTATTACTCGAAATTCGTGTGGTTAAACGACGGTTACAAAGAAAACCGTCGTTAAACCAATACTTAACGACGGTTTAATTGGAAATCGTTGTTAAATGGGTTTAACGACGGTTATCGTTAAACCACGCGTTCGCCTATATATTCGCCAGCCCTCTTCATTTGTATTACGAACGCTTTCATTAGAGTTTTTTTCATATAATACATTAACTGAGATTGTTTATTGTGATTTACGAGTTTTGGTACTGTGATTTACTTTGCGACTTGTATTTATTTTTCTCAAGGTATGTCATTTAATTTTCTAATTATATTTGATTATTTTTTGTTATATATTGTATGTTCAAAATATTTTCTTATATTATTTTTTGTTTTCTTTTGTAAAGATCTTGTGACGATACTTCAATTTCGGTTTTTGTACGTTATTTATTTGGAATCACTTTAAATGTATGTAATTTATTTATTTTTATTTTAAATAAATTTATTTCAAATTATTGTATGTTAGAATGCGATAATATTAGATATTTTATATACTTCATATTTATTTTAAAAATATATTTTACATTGTGATGTACATGTATGAATAAATTTTAAAATTTTTGTTATTTTTGCAATGTTTATGATGTTTAATATTATAATATATTATGTCCGTTAAAAATATGTAAGACATAATTTCTTTTTTAATAATTTTAAATTATTAGACTTAATTATTTGTGAAGTAAAATATTTGTATTTAATATTAGTAATGATTTATAAAAATAAAAAATAGAGATCTTGAGGCGGTGTTGATAGAATAATATGAAAAAAATTATGAAATATACATATTTAAAAATAAAATTTGTTAATAAAAATTACAAGTAGGTTTTAAAAAATGAAAACAAATATATATAAATAACATAAATTTAGTAGGTGAATTGAAGTGTAATTGATGAGGTAAAATAATAAATTTTAATAAATAGACAGAGTGAGTATTGAAAAAAATTTTAAGAAAATTGTGACACTACTTTAAAAATATACGTATGTGTTTAATATAAATTTAATATATATATATATATATAATATTATAAATTTAGTATAAAATGATAGTGAATTCAGTTTTAAATATAAGTTATTTAGTGTTTAAAAAATAATTAAAATTGATGAAAATAAATCAAAAATAGTTATTATATTGATAAACGTGTTTAAATAATATACATAAACTAGTAATAGTCAAATTTTATTACAGTTATTTTTAAAATATTAAAATATTTGTTCAGGTGATGAGGTAAAATAATAAATGTTAGTAAATAGACGAAATTAGTATTAGGAATTGATTTTAAAAAATAAAACACTAATTTAAAAATACACGTATTTTTTTAAAAATGAAAACAAATATATAATAACATCAAACTAATAAAAAATAATAGTGCAGTAAGTTTTAATGCACTATGTTCTTACACTAGATTCTCTATTAAGGAACTAACAATATCTTTGATATAATTAAATAGAATTATTCTTGAATATATGGCCCTTATATGGGCCACTGATTTTACTTTTTTCAGATAGGGAATTGAAATTTCAATTCCCTATATGAGTTCGTTATAAATTTTACTATGTAAATACTATAATTGAAATCCTAGCGGCAGATATAAAATCATAATTCAATTTTTTGTTGCTAATGGCTGTCCTTCCCAAAAAATTTAGATTCATAGAGATTTGATCATGAAACTCATCCTTTAAATTAATGACATTAGGAGAATGAAATAAAATTAACACATGACCAAAGACTTTATCAATGGCACTGTTTCAAAAGTTAGAATTTTTGTTCTTGGATTCGTAGAGATATTTCAAGTGTTTTATTTCATATTATGCAAGCCAATGTCATCATTTATCCCACTTTCATAAGGTGCGACAAGTCTTATCAATGAAATCTATAAATTTCATACATTATAAGTTTCTTAAGATCAAATAGGTATCTTATTTCTCTAATTCTCACTCTCTCTTATATATCTCTTTTAAACTCTTTGGGATCAGGATTCTTTATTTATAGCAAACCAATGATGAAGATTTTTTATTCAGTACTTCATTAAATGTCAAGTATCATCAAATTTGTTAAATATTTTTTACACCTAAAGCTTTTTAAACCTCTTCAAAATGTATTGTGTTTTATACACAATCAATTGCAAATCCCTTCTCATGTAAAATAGTCATGTTTTATTTCAGTTCAGAGTAAGAGTTATTTAGGTTAATTGTTATCTAAATTCATAATTATTTCAGATATGGATAAATCTTAGATCAATAAACCTCGACAATCAATAGAGTACCTAAATGGTTTAGACGGATTTTTGGAATTTGCAAATGCCAACTCTGGGGTCGAAGGTAGAATAATATGCCCATGCCCAAAGTATAGATTCAAGAAATGGCAACTCATCGAGGTCGTGCGCCAACACTTGATCGTCAAACCATTTCCGGAGGGATACAATTTCTGGAGTTTGCACGGAGAAATAATTACAAACCAACAACCTTCCCGAGGTTAGGGTTTGATTGATGCTGGAACTCAACAATGGCGTAAGAAAAGTATATTTTTCAAACTTCCGTATTTGACGAATAATATGTTGCATCATAATCTTGACGTCATGCATATTGAGAAAAATGTCTGCGACAACATCATTTACATTTTACTTAATGATTGTGACCATTCAAAGGATCACGTAAATGCATGGAAAGACTTTAAGGAGTTTGGTGTGAGGTTTGAGCTGTGGCCAGATGATGATGGTAAATATCCACCTGCTTTGTTCACATTGACAAATGCAGGCAAGGAAATCTTTCTCAAAACACTTAAGAATGTATCTGTACCTGACAGTTATTCCAGTAATATCTCCAGATGTATTGACGTAAGACAGCGTAAGATCGAAGAACTAAAAAGTCACGACTGTTACATCCTTATGGAACAGCTGTTACCGTTAGCCATAAGAAAGACACTTCCCAAGCGGGTATCTGCAGTTCTGATCGAGTTCTGATCGAGTTCTGTTCATTCTTTCGACAACTTTGTTCTAGATTTTTGAATGTTAATGAATTTGATCAACTTCAAAATCGAATCATTATGACGCTGTGCCATCTTGAAATATTATTTATGTTGTCTTTCTTTATAGTCATAGTGCACTTGACTGTACATTTGGTCATGGAAGCGAAGTTAGGAGGACCAGTCCCATATCGTTGGATGTATCCCATCGAAAGGTAAAACATTAAAAACACATAATTCAAATTTCTTGTATTATTGTTAATTCAATTTTATTCATTTAATGTATGTTATCTAGATACTTGGATAAATTTAAATCTTTCGTGCAGAATAGAGCAAGGCCAAAAGGCTTAATAGCAGAGTCGTACATTGTAGGAGAAGTTTTATTATTCTGTTCCAGGTACATAGATGGTGTTGACACTGTCTTTAATCGTCATCCTCATGTGGATGATCGACCCGATGTTGGGACGTCTGATAGGGATTTGTTCCCACCAATTGGAAGACCAATTGGTGGATTTGAATATTTCACCCTTTCTCCCCGAGAAAAATTGCAGGCCCATCGGCACGTCTTAATAAACTGCAAAGAAGTTGATCCTTACTTACAGTAAGTTAACTCACACCTAACTACATTTGCATACAAGTTTTTGTCTTGTGTAGCATTACGTGTTTAGACAATGTTTACTCAACAGGGAATTTAGAGACTATGTACGACATAGTTTAAGAAGTCAGACGCGAGCATCTACCGAGATAGATAAAAAAGTCCACAGAAAATTTGTCTCATGGTTTTCGCGTTGTGTAAGTATTTCAACACGGTCACATTTAATTCATCTGTCAAATATGAGTACAACTCATCCTTTATTCGTTTTTTAGATCGCAATTGATGACGATGGATCGCAGTGTGTTGATTTAAAATATCTTACACTTGGTCCACTAGATAGAACACGTCGATACAGTGCTTACAATGTAAATAGAGTTAAATTTTAAACTTTAGAGCGAGACCAAGGGATGACATCTCAAAATAGTGGAGTTTACGGTACTTTCAGGACGAGGAGTTATGCAAGTAGTAGTGACAAGAGCATGCAATTTAGTGGCGTCCCGTATTACTGAAAATTATCGGACATTATTGAGTTAAACTACCATGGCCATTTTACAGTCGTATTATTTAAGTGTATGTCGGTCAACACAACTACCACAAGAGGAATTGCAATTGATGAATTCGGAGTGATATCGATTGATTTTTCTCGGTTGATTTATACTGGTAAAAATGATGATGACGAGCCATACATCCAGGAATTTGAGGCTCATCAAGTGTACTATGTACAAGATGAGCTGGACAAGAACTGGATTATAGTGATGCATTTAAAACCCTGTGACTTATATGAGATGAGCGATGAAAATCTTATATATGAGAGCGATCCGTTACACAAGCAAAATTTAAAAAGATTGTTTCCCGAAAGAGAAGTTAATTTATGCTTGTTACGATATTAGTTTTGTTGTTGCCGCCTATTTACATATATTTTAGACTACTTATAATTATTGTACTATTTTATTTATTTCCATAACTTTTATTAGGCAAAGTTTATTTTGTAATTGTTTTATGCGATGACTAATCTTATTAATTTCATTTTGGCAGGAACGGTTACGATGAAGAAGGCTAGATCACTCTTCACGGGCATGGCAGGGGCGTCCAATTCTCACACTCCCACGCCCTGCAGGGCGATCAGTGAAGGCAGACAGCCTACTATGGAGTCGGAGGCTATTGCGTCATCAGTCCCTAATAGTGACTCCCATCCACTGGATTCCCAGGCTGTCCCTTGCACACTCCCCCCACTCGACGCTCAGGAACCAGACGACGATTATACCTTCGATTTTGACGCGATCTTTACCGGTGTGGAGAAGGAGCATCAGCCCGGTGAGCAGGAGCGCAGATGCAGGAGGAGTTGGACAGTTGATGTAGTCAGTGAGTATTGTAAACATGTACACTTTATGTAATAACCGTAAAATTTAACGAAAAAGAATTCCAATTAAAGGAAATTTAGAATAAAAGAGAGAATTTTGAAAATAGAGATAAGAACCATAGAAAATATGTATATTTATTACAGGGATTAAAGAAATACAAAAGGAATATGAGAATTTATATTTTGGCGCGTAATCTCTATTTTTAAATGATAGTATTTGGCTATAAGTAAATATATTTTTATTTGCTTATAAATGATTATGTTTTGCTAAAAGTAGAAGACTTTTAAGCAAAATAATTATCGTTTTACTTAAAATAATTATACCAGCCACTAATGAATTTTTGTCATATTTTTAGGAATATTCTTCCTTTTATTATGTATAAAGATATTTATTTTGTGATTTGTTTTATTGAGATTTTTATCAAGAAAAATCATGATTTAAGAGTTCAACTAAAGGTAATTGAGAATGTAAATTTTTAGAAATTTTTGGGATATTTTTATATGCAAAACGGAATTTATATGAATTTATAAAAAGAAAATCTTATTAAATATTAAATAATTATTATTAAAAAAAAAAGAATATAAGAAAGGAAGAAGGAGAACCCGGCTGCAAATCGGAAAAAAAGGGGGAGAAGGTGAATAGTGCATAGTGTGGAATAGTAACATTCGACTTTATCTCTCGATCTGGAGTGTCTATAGGCTTCCGATCTAAAAATTGAGGGTATTTCTGGATTCAGGACGAAGAATACTTCAGTTCTGACCGATCAGTTTTTCAAATCTACTGTTGAATCACCGTAGATCTGAAGTAGAAAATCTTGGTAAAAGGTAACTTCTGAAACTCTTACTTAGAGACCTCAAATTAGAAATCTGACACCGTAGATGGGTTCAGAACCTTGATAAACATTAGGATATGAATTCGTTTTGGTGATTTGGTAACTTTTTATGTGGCGGATGAATAGTGATTTTTTGGCATAAATAGTGTTTTCGGCGTGAATAGTGCGGATGAATAGTTTTTTGGCGGTGAACAGTACCAAGTTCCCGGAGTCATTTTCAAGGTTTTTGGACTTTCCGGACATGTTTTTGAAGCTTATTTAGTCAAATTTAGACTAGAAAAGAGCATTTTAGGGTAGTCCAATTCGGAGCCCTCACCTTGTGAGTAGATGATTTTTCCTATGACTTGCCTATACTCTTCTTGATACTTGAATATGTATATGATTATGTTTATGAGATATACACACTATGATATGTTTCTGAAATGCATTAAAACGATCTGATATGCTTACATTTTGAAATACAGTTCAAGAAGAGTATAGTTTTGAAAATGGATTTATGAACTCATGGTGTATATGATTTCACATGTATTTCTCATTAAATGATAAAGTGAATATTTATACACGTGACATTGATTTATAAAGATATATGATTGCCTAGAGAAAGGGCATATATATGTGATAAACCTTGAATGGGTACTTTATAACAGATGAATTTTGAAATACATTGAACATGTGATTTTTACATGTATTTCGTATTACATGGCAAAGAAAATATGTTATACATGTGACATTGATTTTACAGTAATATGTTTGCCTCGGATATGGGCATGTATACATGTTTCCCCTGAATGAGAAGTTTTGACATATGAGTATTTTGAGACTGAAAGTCTGTATTATATTGAGAATTTATACTGGATTATATGGCATATGTTCATATGGTATTTTCTGTGGAAGAATCCTATTGGAAACACTGTCTGCTAACAGCAGGTGATGTTAGCCTTGGTGCGCACCTTGATTGCCTCAGCTAGCAGGGGAGGTGGTGCTAGCCTCGTGTGAGGGCCAACACACGGGAGATTATATGTGAAGGAGAGCGGAATGCCTCCTATATATGGGCGAGATTCCAGTTATATGAGATGTTATTTTGCCTTCCCTTGCTGTATGCTTGGGAAAGACCCATACAGAGTCCCTTCACGTGTCCTCTTGAATGGTAGTAGGACAAACCTCAGCGAGATGCTGAGTTTAGGCAAATCCTATACCACCAAAGTACGGAAGGGGTCAAACTCTGGTGTGGTGGTTCTGATATAGGATCCTCCGAATATTTTATGAGAAATGTTTTGATGCATAGCATAATTTGATTAATGATTTTATAGTATTGAATATGATTTTGAACTTGATATGAGCATTGTTTATACAGTACCGCATACGGTTTGAAAGACCTGATTATGATTTTTAGAACAGAGAATATTTGAAAATGCGGGTCCCATGTGGATGTACTTCTGAGATGTAATTTTTGATAACATAAATTTTATTATATGAGTACATCCATATGTTGACTTAAGAGGTCATAGGACGTATTATCTGCTCACTGAGTTGTAAAACTCATTACACGATGTGGATTTATTTTTCAGATAAAGACATAGAGTTTGGTCCAACAACCACGTGCTCGACTAGGGGTCATACTCCAGTGGTGAGCCTACATTGTTTCTAGGCTCTCAATGTTTTATATTTGTAAAATATGTGTACTCTAGAGTTGCACTGAACGCCACAGGCAGGATCCTTGCTTTTGCTGTTACTCTGATGATTATGGACTTAATTTGTATATGGAATATGTATGGAAGAATCTATATGTATCTGTTTCCATGATAAATGATTGGAATATTCATGTTTATGGAAAATATATGTTCATGATATACATGTTTCATGTGCCCTAAAATCAGGGTCGTGACAAGTTGGTATCAGAGCATTAGGTTTCTCTGTGGCTATCAGAGCAAAGGATTCTGTAGTAGGACTTTGAGTATGGGTATGTAACCGCGGACATATTTATACTCACGGTGCTGCTATAGAATTCTATAGGGTGTTGCCCTCTTCTTCCTTCTGACTCTTTTCCTTATATAACTGATATATAAGTATTAATGCGTATGTCTTAGATGGTGTCTATTGAGAGTGGACTATCAGTTCAGCTCTTGAACCTGTTTTAATGAACAGTGAAAAAGAGAACCCTCTTGGGTACAAAGAAAAAGAATTAGTTGAAAATAAGAGTATTTCATCTAAACACAAAGGTAATGGTGTGTTTGGATGTCAAGAAGGTTTGAATTGGTTATTTGATTTGCTTATGTGAAATAATGTGACAAATGGTTAATACAATATTGTTAGTGGGTTATAATGTAATTGAGGTTGTTAACTCCAAAATAATCGTTTGTAATAAAGTAAGTATTTTGGAAATAGATGTAAATCTCTTTTTGGATGGATGAGTTGAAATCTAGGTATATAAATAGATTTGGCAAGCTATGGGGTGGATTAAATTTAAGAGCAGAGAATCTATGAAGATAATGCTTTCAATGATAGATTTTGTTGATATAAATGATTCGAAGACAGTTTGGTTTTCAGTAATATTTTGTACAAGCATTATGAGAAAGGAAGGTTTACCCATGAAAATTTAAAATTTGAGGTATAAAAAAAATGGGCAATTCATGTAAAGAACTCTTGGATAGACATAATATTTTATGGTTGATTGTTCAAACATGTCATAAGTATGCTACAGAATAAAGTTAAAATGGGTTAACCTTGTTTAAGTGTTTCGAAGTGTGTTCTAACTGATATAGTATAAAGATACCATCAATAGTATAAAAGGTTAGTAAAAGAGTTGCAAGTAGTAAACAATTAGTGGAAGCATGTACCCAGTAATTTAATTTCAGTTTTAGCAACTCATAGATTTTTACAAAAAAATGTGCCAATGATATTTGGCAGTGGTGAGAGATGTCGATATAAAGTATACCAATGTAAATCAAGTTTCAGTGGTTAGAGAATTTTCTGATGTATTTCTGAGGAATTGCTTGGATTACCTCAAAACGAGAAATAGAATTTGATATTGATTTATTTTCTATAACCCAATTAATATATGTATCTTCATATAGAATGACATCGACTGAACTTAAGAAATTGAAGGATCAGTTATAAGACTACAAGTTATTTATACACCCTAGTACTTCTTGAGGTGCTCTAGTCTTATTTGTGAAAAAGAAGGATGGATTACTACAGTTATGCATGTATTACCGATAGATGAATAAAGTTTGATTGGTCAGATGAATGTAAAAGAAATTTCTAGAAACTAAAGGAATGCTTGACTACAACGCCGGTACTATTTATTTTTTTAGGTATCAAAGGATATACGGTATATTGTGATGCATCGAGAATTGGATTAATGTGTGTATTGATGTCATATGGTCGAATTATTGCATATGCATCTAGACAGCTTAAACCACAGAAGCAAAATTATCTGACTCATGATTTGAAAATGACAGAAATGGTTTTTGCTCTAAAAAAAAAATTGGAGGCATTAATTGTATGGTGAGACATATGAAATCTAACAGATCATAAAAGTCTCAAATACATTTTTTTTAAGAAAAAGATATTAATTTGAGACAAATATGATGGATAGAATTACTTAAAGATTATGACTGTACAATATTATATCATTTAGGTAAGGCCAATGTAGTGACTGATGCATTAAGCATAAAGTCAATGAATAGTTTGGTTTATATCACAATAGTAAGAAGGCCATTGATTAAAGAAATACATAAGTTGAAAAGTCATGAAGTAGTATTGGAAGTAAAGCAGCTTGAGATACTATTGGCCCATATGCGGTTTCAATCATTTTTGGAGGAGCAGGTGAAAAAGGCACAGAAAGAGGATGCCTGTTTGTGCAAGAAAATAGAAGAGGTGAAAAATGGTGGTGAAGTTGATTTTACTGTAGACTCTGAAGGAATTCTGAGATTTGGTTAGCGGATATGTGTACCTGATAAAGAGGAACTTCAGAAAGAAATTTTAGAGGAAGCCCATAGATTCATGTATACAATTCATTCTGGAATAACTCAAATGTATAAAGACATAAAAGAAATTTATTGGTGGGATGGTATGAAGAAAGATATAATTGACTATGTTTCTCGATGTTTAACTTGTTAGCAGGTAAAAGTAGAATATCAAAGGCCTGCAGGATTACAATAGCAAATAGAGATACTTGAATAGAAATGAGAAATAATAACTATAGATTTTAATATAAGGCTACCATGAACACAATATAAAAAGAAAAAAAAAAGAAGTTTGACTTAATATGGATGATCATTGATAGGTTGATTAAACCAACACAGTAAAAATCATATATAACATAGCTCAGTATGCAAAATTGTATTCAAATAAGATAATGAGATTTCATGAGGTACTGATATCAATTATTTCTAATCAAAGACCACAATTCACAGATTGTTTTTGGAGAGAGTTTTAGACGAATGAATAGCTGCTAAGACAATATACAAATGATACTATTTGAGGTTTTACATGAAATACCGTAGGTTTCCTAATAGGTGAGTGGGTAAATGACTATTCTCGTATGTTGAGATTGTGACTTGGATTATATTTGAGATTTGGATAGTATGTCACTAAAATATATAAATGTGTGAGAAGTGAATTGAAATGGGTAAGAAGCAGACTTGTTATGAATAGTAAAAGTAAGATATGTTAAAATTACGTAAGGATTGGCTATTAATGGAAAAGTGTCATAAGAGGGAAATTTGACCATATTGGGTTTACTTGAGTATAGGTAAGACAAAATAAGGAAATTTGTGATTTCAAATTTGTTGGAAGTGATTAATGGAATAAATTCTGGAGGAAGTTGGATATTAAACTAGATATAAATTAAAATAGTGAGTTTGGACACCAAACTGAAAGGAACAAATAGATTATGGCCTTATGGTGCTTTGAAGAATGTAATAAAGTGAATTAGTGGTATTGAAGTTCTTGAGGAATAAAATATGGGAAGTAGGATTCAAATTAACTTTAAGTTCTCAATTTGGAAAGATGGTGAATATTTTGAGAACCATGTTAAAAAAAATAGTGTATATAGTGATCAAGATATTTGTTTTAAATATTTATACCATGTTAAGTTGAGTATAGAATCAAGAATGTGAATTATGTTAAGATTGCAAAAAAATTATGTGTGAATGATTGTTGAAGGAAGTCTTCTTAGAATGAGTGGGCTAATTGAATGAAATTGATAGGAACTAGAATGAGGCATTTCTAGATATGATAGAAAGGCTTGAAATTTTTGATAATGAATTCATTGATATTAATAAGAGGGTATAAAGTTACTGTGATAAGGTAAGTTGGAATTGTTAGACATGTACCAATGGTACATAAACGTTATAAAAGGTTTAGTAGATTTATTGCTATATATGTTTAACATATTGACTAATGGATTTATGATAAAAAATAGATGATAGATTAAGGTGATGATATTCATGGGATGATGTTGACAAGTGAGAATAAAGATGACTTGATAGAAGTCTGGAATAAGAAAAGATAGTTATCCAATACGGATGTGAATATGTTCTTCTATGTGTACGGTTCTTAATATCGACTTATAGATATATGCATGCAAGCTTAAGGATATAAAGGAATGAGATATATAATGGTTTAAGAGTTCCTTATTTGTATATACATAATTTGTTGAGTACTTTGTGTGAAGTGAAATTGATTAGAAAAGAAAAAAACAAGCAACTCAATACCGGTCAAAAGTTTATAAGGATCATGAATGTTGAGCACTAGAAATTATCAGTTGGTGACCATATATTATTGAAGGACTCACCAATGAAAGAGGTAATGAGATTTGAAAGATAGAGAAGTTACACCCTCGGTATATAAAATCATTTGGAATTCTTGATAGGATCGGTTCAGTGACTTATCGTTTGGTTTTACTACCTGCATTGGGTAATGTTCATCCAGTTTTTCATGTGTCTATGCTACGAAAACATTTATCGGATCCAACACATGTTATATAATGTCCACTGATTCAATTACAAGAAGATTTAACTATGAGGAACAATCAGTAGCAATAGTGGACAGACAAATAAAGAGATTTTGGTAAAAAAAAAAGAAATACCTACAGTGAAGGTAATATGGAAAAAAAATCAATCACTCTTCTGAGGAAGCTACTTGGGAAAGAGAGGTGGATATACGCATCAGATATCTGCATTTGTTTGAACAATTATGTTAGTATTTATCTGCAACTATGAGTTAAAATTCGGGGACCGAATTTCTTTAAGGGGGGAAGAATGTAATAACCGTAAAATTTAACGAAAAAGAATTCCAATTAAAGGAAATTTAGAATAAAAGAGAGAATTTTGAAAATAGAGATAAGAACCGTAGAAAATATGTATATTTATTATAGGGATTAAAGAATTACAAAAGGAATATGAGAATTTATATTTTGGCGCATAATCTCTATTTTTAAATGATAGTATTTGGCTATAAGTAAATATATTTTTATTTGCTTATAAATGATTATGTTTTGCTAAAAGTAGAAGACTTTTAAGCAAAATAATTATCGTTTTGCTTAAAATAATTATACCGGCCACTAATGAATTTTTGTCATATTTTTAGGAATATTCTTCCTTTTATTATGTATAAAGATATTTGTTTTGTGATTTGTTTTATTGAGATTTTTATCAAGAAAAATCATGATTTAAGAGTTCAACTAAAGGTAATTGAGAATGTAAATTTTTAGAAATTTTTGAGATATTTTTAGATGTAAAACGGAATTTATATGAATTTATAAAAAGAAAATCTTATTAAATATTAAATAATTATTATTAAAAAAAAGAAGAATATAAGAAAGGAAGAAGGAGAACCCGGCTGCAAATCAAAAAAAAAAAGGGGGAGAAGGTGAATAGTGCATAGTGTGGAATAGTAACATTCGACTTTATCTCTCGATCTGGAGTGTCTATAGGCTTCTGATCTAAAAACTGAGGGTATTTCTGGATTCAGGACGAAGAATACTTCAGTTCTGACCGATCAGTTATTCAAATTCACCGTTGAATCACCGTAGATCTGAAATAGAAAATCTTGGTAAAAGGTAACTTCTGAAACTCTTACTTAGAGACCTCAAATTAGAAATCTGACACTGTAGATGGGTTCAGAACCTTGATAAACATTAGGATATGAATTCGTTTCGGCGATTTGGTAACTTTTTATGTGGCAGATGAATAGTGATTTTCGGCATGAATAGTGTAAATGAATAGTGTTTCCAGCATGAATAGTGTGTATGAATAGTGTTTTTGGCGGTGAACAGTAACCAAGTTCTAGGAGTCATTTTCAAGGTTTTTGGACCCTCCGGACATGTTTTTGAAGCTTATTTGGTCAAATTTAAACTAGAAAAGAACATTTTAGGGTTGTCCAATTCGGAGCCCTTACCTTGTGAGTAGATGATTCTTCCTATGACTTGCCTATACTCTTTTTGATACTTGAATATGTATATGATTATGTTTATGAAATATACACACTGTGATATGTTTTTGAAATGCATTAAAACGATCTGATATGCTTACATTTTGAAATACAGTTCAAGAAGAGTATAGTTTTGAAAATGGATTTATGAACTCATGGTGTATATGATTTCACATGTATTTCTCATTAAATGATAAAGTGAATATTTATACACGTGACATTGATTTATAAAGATATATGATTGCATAGAGAAAGGACATATATATGTGATAAACCTTGAATGGGTACTTTATAACAGATGAATTTTGAAATACATTGAACATGTGATTTTTACATGTATTTCGTATTACATGGCAAAGAAAATATGTTATACATGTGACATTGATTTTACAGTGATATGTTTGCCTCGGATATGGGCATGTATACATATTTCCCCTGAATGAGAAGTTTTGACATATGAGTATTTTGAGACTGAAAGTCTGTATTATATTGAGAATTTATATTGGATTATATGGCATATGTGCATATGGTATTTTCTGTGGAAGAATCCTATTGGAAACACTGTCTGCTAACAGCAGGTGATGTTAGCCTTGATGCGCACCTTGATTGCCTCAGCTAGCAGGGGAGGTGGTGCTAGCCTCGTGTGAGGGCCAACACATGGGGGATTATATGTGAAGGAGAGCGGAATGCCTCCTATATATGGGCGAGATTCCAGTTATATGAGATGTTATTTTACTTTCCCTTGCTGTGTGCTTGGGAAAGACCCATACAGAGTCCCTTCGCGTGTCCTCTTGAATGGTAGTAGGATAAACCTCAGTGGGATGCTGAGTTTAGGCAAATCCTATACCACCAAAGTACGGAAGGGGTCAAACTCTGGCGTGGTGGTTCTGATATGGGATCCTCCGAATATTTTATGAGAAATGTTTTGATGCATAACATAATTTGATTAATCATTTTATAGTATTGAATATGATTTTGAACTTGATATGAGTATTGTTTATACAGTACCGCATACGGTTTGAAAGACCTGATTATGATTTTTGGAATAGAAAATATTTGAAAATGCGGGTCCCATGTGGATGTACTTCTGAGATGTAATTTTTGATAACATAAATTTTATTATATGACTACATCCATATGTTGACCTAAGAGGTCATATGACGTATTATCTACTCACTGAGTTGTAAAACTTACTACACAATGTGGATCTATTTTTCAGATAAAGACATAGTTTGGTCCAACAGCCACATGCTCGACTAGGGGTCGTACTCCAGTGGTGAGCCTACATTGTTTCTAGGCTCTCAATGTTTTATATTTGTAAAATATGTGTACTCTAGAGTTGCACTGAACGCCACAGGCAGGATCCTTGCTTTTGCTGTTACTCTGATGATTATGGACTTAATTTGTATATGGAATATGTATAGAAGAATCTATATGTATCTGTTTCCATGATAAATGATTGGAATATTCATGTTTATGGAAAATATATGTTCATGATATACGTGTTTCATGTGCCCTAAAATCAGGGTCGTGACACTTTATGCGCTTAATAATTTTGTCATAGTAACATAATATATAATTGTCTATATTATGACAGACAGGACCGGGCAGGTTACGTCCAAACAGTTGACTGTCCACGACGTATGGGCCTTTGCCTCAGGAGTCAAAGTTGGTTGTCCAGTTCAATGACAACCACCAGGCTATCGGAGACAGTGGCGGTTTGCTCGGTGTTTTCTTCGGCACCATCAGGGATAACTTTCGGTTATTCCTGATCTCCTACAAGGACTAAAGGAGCATTCCTCAGCAGTCGAAGATGAATGTCTTCGTAAATAACGTTCAGGTATGAAAACATATATCTTTTGTAATTAATTTTTATTTGTAATTTATGTGCAATTTATGTGTAACTAATTTTTTACTTTCTTTTGTAGACACATTTTAATGTGACGGATCAACACAAGAAACTGATCATGCAATCGATAGGAACGAAAAGGAGAGTCGCATGGTACAATTTATTTCGCCTGGCGTATGATGGTACGAAGACCAGAGATCAGTTGCAGAGTGAAGTCCCGACAAGCATCCCACCTGATCAGTGGGCAACTTTCATAGACTATCACCTTGACGCAAAGTCTAGGGTAAGTTGTGTATATTAATATATTTATAAAATTTAACTTTTAAATATTGTCACTAATTATTTTTTCCATGTGATTAATTAAGATGTGGCTGTGAAGAATAAATGGAACAGAAGACAACTTAAAATGCCACACACCACTGGATCCAAGAGTCTTGCGCGTAAAAAGGCAGAGATCGTAAGTTTAAATCTATAAATATCTTTTTTTTAAATGTTGAGAAGACTATAATATATATAATCATAAATTGATTAATTATTTTAATTTTCAGGAGATTGATCTTGGCGGTCTAATGACTCGTGGTAATGTATGGACGGCAGCTCATAAAAGAGCTGATAGATCATACATCAACGACGAAACTCGAGCTGTTGCAGTAAGTAATAAAATGTTATCAACCGTACGTGGGTAATTATTTAATTTTTAGATAATGTTTAATATTATTAATTTTCTGTTATTGAATGTTAGGAGAAAATTGCTTTGATCTAGCAGGAGGACAGCTCGTCCTAAAAGCTCTCGACGGCTTATTCGCTTGCGAGAGCTCTTGGCACTAGGGAGCACTCCGGCCGTGTTTGAGAATTTGAGTTGAGTGTTTGCCCAACTCAAGTCTTCGATTGTGGTTCGTCTAGGTCGAGCTCACAGTCTGGGCCGTAAGACAGCTATGCATAAGCGGGAAGTCGAGCAGTAGTGACGAGACGTTGAACTCGCAACACGGCAAGCACAAATAGAGGCTGCTATGGCGTTCCTGCTACAAAAATTTCAGGGTCAGCTGCCACCTGAAATTTCAGGACTTTATAGTCTCGGACTCAAGATAATTTTTTAATAAATAAAAATTGTTGATATAATTTTATTTATTTTGAAAACACTAAAAATTCTAACAAAAAAAATTTTATTTTTCAGGACCTCAGTGACCGTGGTAGTGGGCATCAACGTGATAAGCATCCGCAGGATCCGAGAACTTGATTTAGTTATTATATCTGTTTATGTACTTTTGTTACGCTTGTTACTATTAATTTTTGTGTACATATTTTTTTTTTTATATACATTCATTATAATTCAATAATTTACCATATTTAGTATGTAGTTAAATATTAATAAATTTTAAAATAATTTTTTTAATTATTAAGTAATTCACACATTTAATTATTATATAATAAATTGAAATGTATCTAAATTAATTTATACAATATTAAAAATATAAATTAATTTTTATTATGCATAATAATTTAATAATAAAAAAATTTAATCATCATTAGTATTTATGAATAGCACAAAATATTATATTTTAAATTAAAAATAAAATTGATCTAAAAACTTAAATTAATTTTATTAATAAAAAAATTTATAGAATTAACGGTGGTTTTTAAACCGTCGTTACTTTTAATGGCGGTTAAAAAACTGTCGTTAAAAATGGTTTAACAATTTTAGAAACCGTAATTAATTCAGTCATAGCGACGGTTGTTTCTACAGTTGCTTAAAATCGTCGTTAAGCCCAACGTTCTACAATGATTTTGAAATCGTCGTTATGCCCATTTAAAAACTATCGTAATACATCTATTGTAGTGGTCTAACTAGTTAATAGCCACTTGTGGCCACATGTAAATGTGTGTTAAAAGTTAATAATAATTGGTTATGGTTATTGAAATGTCATGAAAATATTTTAATGTCCATATATAATTATGTTATGTTATGGTTAAAAGTTATATAGATAAATGATTATAAAATCATTTAAACTTAAAAAGTAACAAAGCCTAGAAGGCTATATATATATAAAGGTTAATGCTTATTCTTTTTATAATTTAATAGCCAATTACTAATTTAATGTTTATTTTTTTTATAGTTTAATAGTCAATTACTAGTGACTTAAATGACTATAAGGTCATATGTT
The DNA here is from genome assembly GCA_037074535.1 of Gleditsia sinensis. Lineage (NCBI taxonomy): Eukaryota > Viridiplantae > Streptophyta > Magnoliopsida > Fabales > Fabaceae > Gleditsia > Gleditsia sinensis. Next base: position 14,851,351 of record CM073468.1, on the reverse strand, counting down.
TTTTTCTTTCTAAGAGAAAGCATGGCATTTATGACCATGAATAAAACCTTCCCAAGGTGCACATGATTCAATCAATTTATTTTCGCATATGAGGCTCATAAATTCATAGCCAATAAGTATGATTATTATAGTACTATATCGTTGGTTTTATATGTGATTTGACATAAAATTGTAGTAATTAACCATCACTTTTATAGTTATTATAAAAGTAATGACTAGCTATCTAACTTAAGAGGACTAAGTATTTTTTTTTTTTTGGTGTCAGTTGCATAAATTTTGAAGGATTTTATTAGCATTTTTTTTTTACAAATTTTTAAATAATTAAGAAGTAAGAACATATATGACGTGCATGTATTAATATACATGAGAGTTAAAGATTATGAAAAATAATATATACATTAGAAGTATACCGATTATATGCTAGTTTTACTTAGTAAAAAAGTATGAATTTATATATTATTTTCTTTGCATTTTTTTTCTTTGAAATTATGAACATTCGATGTTGATATTTTATATATTATAACATTGAAATATTCAAAAGTAATGATTTTGTTTGCAGTCATTGTCATGAAAGTTTGAATGAGAATATTTTAAAGTTAAGGATTTGTATTGCTTAGAGTAGATATTATTTTAGACAAAAAAATAAAGGAGAAGTGTGAAAAAGACACTCTAAAAGAAGTGACGAGTATATATTAACAAATAAATTTATATACTTTTTATAAATAATCCCTACAGTGGTTTTGCAACTAAAAAATTATGAAATTTTATTAAAATTTAAAGAAATATGAGAAAGAAATGAAGTTGACAATAACCATGCAAAATCAATAATTAGGAGACACTAGAATTCTAATTATAGTGAAATAATGCTGACATTAAAATAATTGTCTAAAATAAAAAAAATTAGTTAGATTCAATTAGAATGTACTTTTTTTTCACTAAATTTGTTTTCTATTAAGTTTTTTATCTTATTATAATAAGATTTTAATGAGACATATTCTTAAAGAACATCCAAGAAAGAGTGTTATCAACAAATTATATGTAGATGTCTAAAATCTGTTAAAACTCTCAATGAAATCATTATTATAAGCATGTATGCACACATGTTTTAGTGGATAATCACCAGATCCATGAGAATTAAGTTCTTAATCTTTGAATTTTTTTTTCTAATCAAATGTGTAACTTTCCACTATGATAAAACCCTTAAATGTAAGAAATTCATTATACTTAGAGTTGTCACAATTCTCTTATTCATTCTCTTTTATGGAGTTCTTAATAGGTTTTTTATGGTGAAAATCTTATATAAGGACTATTTATACTTAAATAAATATAACAAAAAAATATAATATACGAATAATTCATAAAGAATTAATCTCTTTTGCTCTTTTATTTTTTTTTTCTATTTTATTCACGACAATGGGAACATTTTTTAATTAATTATTGTATTAATAGTTGATTCAGAAAGATTTCTTTGTATGTTATATTACTATTAGAGAACTCTATTGGGAGTTTGGAATACCCAAAAATTGGGAATTCAATAAAAATTATGAATTCTCATTTTTTAATATAACTTGTTTGGAATTCAATTCTATTTTTTGGAAAAATATGGATTGCACTATAGTTTTAAAATCGTACAAAAAATTAATAAGATTTCACTATCTAAAGTTTATTTGTTGACAATAAAACTTGCTTATCCTTCCTTGATTCTTTGATGTAACAAATGAAAATATAATTATTGTAAAATTAATTTGATTTTGGAGAGAAAATTTCATGAGTGAGTGATTTATGATGTTGGAAAAAGAGATTAATCATTAATTTGACTAAGAAAGCATGATTAGAGCTCAAGAAAGGATCAAATTCAAGAAAATTGAATAAGATGCTAAATTAAAAAGGAACGAATATGCAGGACCACATTTAGAAAGTTGGAACGAAAAACATTAATTTACTAAACAAAAGTCAAATTGAAACCTCAAAATTTTTTATATGGGTCAACTTAATATTTTCCTTTTATGAGCAGGCAAACTGTCGTCCATGATATTTTTAAGGAACCAAATCACTAAATTTAGTATAATTATACAAATTTTCAAGAATAGAAAAGTACAGAACTTAGCATAGCTGAAGTGATAAGAAAGAGGTTAGAATAGAACACGTTTTTTTTTAGCATATAGTGATAAAACAGTGTAATCATTTAAGATTGTTAAATGTTAAGCATCTCTTTTAAAGTGAAGAGGCCATCAACATGATTGCCAACCCTTGAATTGTAAGAAAAATGAGAGTAACAAACTGCAGATAAAGTTGCAGAGATTATTATCACTTTCAAAACAAGACTATAAATCTCAGAAAATGTCATGTTCTGCTGAGTTAGTCATCTTCCCCACCTTCATCTCTAAACAATATAGTCAATGCAAAGACTGATCATGTGTCTTTTTCTCATTCACTTTCGATCAAGTTGGATGAAAAGAACTATCTTCTATGATTACATTGATTGGGATAGTCAGAACCAACTCATTCTTTCTTGGTTTCTATCTTCTATGATAAAAGAAATGCTCATGAGGGTTGGTGGTTGTGGAAGTTCTCAGAAATTTTTGAGTCTGATTGAATCATTTTTCAGTGCTCAAACCTAGCCAAGGAAAACCAGTACAAGATGCAGTTGAGGAATACTGAGAAGAGTGCCTTGACTGTATGTGATTATCTTAAAGAATGTTGTAGATTCACTAGTCAATATTGGTTGTCCTATGTCCGAAAGTGACCATATTGATGCAATTTTAGAGAGATTACCAGAAGAGTACTTACCCTTTGTGACTTCTGTAACTTCAAGATTAGATCCTTACAGTGTTGGTGACATTGAGTCTTTGTTTCTAGCACATGAGAGTAGATATGAGCGGTTCAAAGCTACTGAGTCGTTGTCAGTTAATCTTGCAAATACCAATCTTGTTGGCTTCTCATCAAGAAACCAGAATTTTCAGAGGTTTGGCAATTTTCCAAACTTTCGAGACAGAGGAAATAGAAGTGGTTATTTTCAAAAATTTCAAGGAAGAGGCAGCATTTACCTCAAGCATAAGACTGAGTTTCATCGTCCAACACAGTTACACGTAGGCAATGGTAAAGGTCTTCCCATTAAGCATATTGGACACTCTTCTGTTTCTTCTTTTCATTCTTCAGCAATGTTATCCATGTCTAATCTTCTCCATGCACCCTTAATTATCAAAAATTTTCTTAGTGTTTCCAAATTTTGTAAAGATAATTATGTCTATTTTCAATTTTATGCTGATTGTTGCTTGGTTATGTCTTATGATACCTAAAAGATTCTCTTGAAAGGAACAGTCACTAATGGGCTTTATACTTTTGATCACTTTTCCCTATCTCATGTAGCTCACTTATTCCCAACTGAATCTTCTCCTACTGTCAAGTCCAGCAGCACTCAAGTTCATTCAACTGCAGACTCTAGTCCCAACTCTAGTTCTTTTCAATTTCTAGTTGCTTTGAATTCATTTACAATATGGCACAATAGGTTTGGCCATCCCTCTTGTAAAATTGTCAATTCCGTTATGAAAACTTATAATCTTCCCTTGTTTGAAAATAAAATTAAGTTTGACTCATGTAAGTCATGTTGAGGCAAATTGCACAGAATGCCTTTTTCTATTTCTTCCACTACATATTCTCAACCTCTCCAGTTGTTTCATACAAATCTATGGGGTCCATCTCCTCTAAAGGGCATAGGTACTTTGTACACTTTATTGTGCTGCCACTAACTACGCTTGGTTTTATCTTCTAAAACATAAGTTTGAAGTTTTTCACACATTTCTGCACTTCCAATAGCAAGTGGAGCTGCAATTTGACCAAAAAATAAAAGCTGTCCATTCAGATTGGGGGGGTTAAGTACCAACCTCTTTCCAAATACATATCCTCTCAAGGAATTCTCCATAGAGTTAGCTGCCCTTATACCCCTCAACAAAATGGTAAGGTAGAAAGAAAGAATAGACACATCACTGAGGTGGGCTTGACCCTTTTAGCAAATTCTAATTTACCTTTGAAGTTTTGGGGAGAAGCTTTCCAGACAGCTCTGATACCATGTGAGGAATTAAGAAAGAAGAAGAGAATGAACAATTGCAATAACTTTCATTGCTTGCAATTCATGCTGTATCTGATGTATATATACTGAGAACTTCTAACTAACATTTAGTTAGAAGAGTTAAACTAATCAGAAGCAACTAACTTAACTAACTACTATCCTTTCAATGTTAAACAAAACTAGTAGTAGGGAAAAAAGGGAGAAAGATAACGAATGCTTACAGTAGTAGAGTAAGATAATAGCAAAGAATAAATGGAAATATTCTGGAAAATTATACTCAATGGCCTTAGAATATAGTTTTGTTTTGTTGTGAATTTAGAGTTTGTAGTTACCTGAAAATAAGATAAGAAAATTTTGGTAAGAAGGTGGAAAGTCACATTTGAAAAGATAGAGCACTTCTGACCCAAAAAAAAATGGAGATAGTGCACCTGAGACGGCACTACCAATTACGAAGGACTATCTGTCCAGAAAAGGATAGACCAACCATATATTCCATTCCTTCCTCCAAATGAACTGTCCTAAAAACGATAAAATTCCAGGAAGCCTGTCTCGTTGTCAGAATGGAAAAGGGCAAAGGAATAGTGCGTGTTACTGGAGATACTGGGTTAATTTATTGGTTTATGAATCATCAAGAGACTCCTTGAAGATGGTTACTCTGTTAATGCCACTATTAGATCTCACCCAGGTACACCATTTTTATCCATAAATGAAGCAATTCGACCATGAATTATCTTTTGGAAAACTGCTATTGATCGAAACTTGTTTTCTTGTTTCCTGTGGATTTGTCATGTTTATTTAAAAACTAGTTATCTCTATTAAATTTTGCTGAATTCTGCAAGATTTTATTGCTTTAAAGTAGTGATCCTTTTTGGAGGGAAGCATTTAAAAGATTTTCCCATTATAAGATTGTTTCTGTTTTGTTTTAGATGCTTCTTTGAAAAGTGATAAAAATCTCTGCAACTTTATCTGATGATGCAAGCTCATAATTTCCTTTTCCATTATTGACACATTTAGAACACAAAAAAGATGTTAGCTTCCTAACAAATTCGCCCAGAGCATCCCAAAAGCTGAAAATTCTCAAGGCATAATTGAGTAATCCAGAAAGTTTCAAGGAAGCCATTGAGGGGCGCATAGGGGTTTTCCATGTTGCTACCCCAATTGATTTTGAGGTAACAGAACCTGAGGAAATAGTGACCAAAAGATCCATGATGAAGCATTGGGCATCTTGAAGGCCTGCCGCAATTCCAAAACTGTGAAGAGAGTTGTTTACACTTCTAGTGCCTCTGCTGTTACTTTCATTGGTAGAGATGATGAAGTAATGGACGAGAGTTTCTGGGCTGATGTAGATTATCTCAGAACTTCAAAGCCATATGGATGGTCCTATGCGATTTCAAAGACATTGACAGAAAAGGCAGTGCTTGAATTTGGAGAACAGAAGGATTAGATGCCGTGACTGTGATTCCTAGTTTTGTTGTAGGACCCTTCATTTGTCCTAAGCTTCCCGGCTCCATTTGCGTTTCATTGTCTTTGGCATTTGGTATGTGCTTCAAGTAAAAAATATGTTATAATCTTGCACCGTAGCTATGCGAAGTGATGATTTTTTGCTTTTTATGAGAACGTTGTAATTAAGGTTCTTAATCATAGAACACTGATGTAAGTGAGAAGGATCCATTTGGTCTCCTTCGGACACCGATGGTGCACGTGGATGAGGTCCTTAGAACAATATATATATATATATATATATATATATATATATATATATATATATATATATATATATATATATATATATATATATATATATATATATATATATATATGTTAGAACATCTTAATTCAAAAATAGTAATTAATAATCTCTTTATTAATTTTATTTATAATAGGTTATTGAGACATCATTTTATCTATTTAGCCAAACCTACCTAATAGTAAAAAGCTTGTATCCTAATGGGAAATGGAGGTATAATTGTTCTGCATGTCTGGCAACTATTGAAAGAATGTCTGAGTTTCTTTATGCTATATTACTAGAATTTCAAATATCAACAATGGAGTGAGTTATCTTGTCCTTCCCCATGTAACAAATTAATTAAGTAAATGACTTCGATTTGAACTCTTTGTGACAATTATTTGATTCTTTCTCCTTGTTGTAGCTCCCTAAAAGAAATGAAAGGTTCTAAGTTCTCAGATCTATCGACAATGAAGCTCAAAGATGCTGGATTTGAGTTCAAGTATGGATTTGGCGAAATGGTTGAGGAAACAATTCGATGCTGCAAAGAGAAGGGTTATCTGTAATCTTTGTTTACTTATTATGAAGTTTACGAAAAATAAGAACATAGAGTGCAATTTATGTGTGATATGATCATTTTATAATGTAACCTTTGAGCTGTATATATAAGTGGATAAAAGCAAAGGCAGAATTTCTCCTACTTGTTCTGCTTATAAGAAGAAAATATACGTTCTGGTTTGCCTTGTGGATCTGATTTGGTAGCCCAGAAATCGGTTTGCGAAGAAAGAAAAATGATAGCAAAGGAAGGGAAAGAGAGGAAATTTACCTGAGTTTCTATTTCTTTTTTTTTCTTTTCATAATTTTTATTGACTGTATGAAGAAATTTCTAATTTTTAAACATTTTTATTTAGCTTGGGCTATCTTCAATATAATATTATTCCCTTAGGATAGTTGATTATGGTTTTAGTAAATTGTTCAAATGAAGTGAAATGTAATGTTTAGACAAATTTAAAGTAGAGTATTATTTGATCAAATTTCAAAAAAGATTAGTACAATCTATCATAATTTCAACCTATCAAATATGATTTAAATCTATATTTTTTAATAAAATTTTAAACCCTATGTGTGTGTGCATATGTATGTGTGTGACAATCAAATTTTAGGCTGTCTTGAGTTCAGTTAAAAAATATTAAGTCAACCCGGCCCGACTTAATATACCTATAAATATTATATATTTTTTAATTATAACATAATATATATCCCACCAGCTATTATTATTACCATTACCTACTTCGTTTTCTTCATTCACCTATCAAGTTACCTAAAAAGTAGAAACTCATTCAATCTTTGTCCTTCCTCATATCCCTTTTACATTCCCTCTACAGTCGAAACACCCTCTCCCCTGAACCTATCCTTTTTCCCTCCCCCAACCCTTGTGGATTCCCTCCAGGGCCAAACACTCCCTAACCCATCTTTCCTTCCTCCCCCAAACCCACTTTCATAGTCATCCCCTTCCCCTTGTTTCGAGGCTCTCCAACCATCCCCAACTCACATGGTGATGGCAATTGTTATCCCATTTTTTCAACAGCTAACGGGGATCAATGTCGTTGCATTTTATGAACTTAACCTCTTTGTCTATGGGTTTTGGAAACGACATTGCTTTACTTTCACCGTTATATTGCTTTTGTTCTTTCTTTTTCATATTTTTTTTTGTTTAGTGGAATATCACTATTGAACAATACTTAAAACAAATCAAAAAATAAAAATAGATAAACTAAGTTTATCTAACTGAATCCTATAACTTCCAAAAATACAAATACAATCCATAAGATCTTACAATCAGAGAATGCAGAGACAACATACCTCACAAACATTAGTTTACTAAATATTACGTATTAAAATCTCATATTAACAATAATATAACATCTAAAAAAAAAAGAGACATTTCTAGAAAGTCACCACAATTCCCAACAATCTATGAGGATTAGGTATCTTTGCCTTTCTTCCTCCTAAAAAACTCAAAGTTATAAATTTGATATTTCTTTATTCAGATCTAGAATGCAAAGATATAAATCTAACTACAATGTTGTAAATATGAATAAAGAGATGCAAAATCTTAAAACTCCATTACTTTTCGTAAAAAAGAGGAAAATTCTTCCCTGTAGGAGGTAAAAAAAAATTTATAATGAGAGAAATAAGCTTCTCTAAAGGAGGAAATCAGCAAAATCAGAAGAAAAAAATGGAGAAGAAGGAGAGGAGGAGGCTGCCATCTCGCAGCGTTCTTTGGGAAGGAGAAGTCTGGTTCGGCACTCTCCTGCTATTGCTCTCCTTGTGCGGTGCTCTTTTTTTAATCTTTTTTTTTTAACTTAACTTTGACTTGACTTATTAGAGTTTGGAGCTTTTTTTTTGGACAAGATCAGAGATCATAATATTCAACAAATAAGCATTAAGCCTGAACTTACAGAAGCCTTTAGCAAGGCAAAAAAGATAAAAATTACATCACAGCCTGCACTTCTGAAGTGTAGACAAAATCCAGATTACAAGACAACACATCTTCTAACTATTACTAACCACTAACATAGAAAATAAAACAAATTTCTTCTAAATACAACCCACTTTGAGTACAATGAAAGAAAAAAGAGTTTTTCAAGGGAAGGCAACACACCTACCAATCTTCTCTGAGGATTACAACTCTTAATCTTGATATTTCTTCCACACTTGAGATATTGTAGATCTGGACAAAAATGTAAATCTTCTAATCACGATTAGCACTGGATCTTCTCTAGCCATGAGAGAAAACTTTCTCTCAACAAAGAAAAATATCTTCTCAAAGAGAAGGAAGAGACTTCCCTGATGGAAGAAAAAAACTTTCCTAATGGAAGAAAAAAGCTTCCATAATAGAATAAAATACATTAAAAGAAAACGTTAAGGTAAAAGTAAGAAGGGAAGGAGAGAGAAAAGAGGGGGGGAGGAAGCTGCATTGGCAGCAACCTCCCCGAGCTGGGAGAAGAAAGCTCTCGCGGCGCTAGGGTTCCTAAAGGGGGCAAGCACTTAAAATATCTCTATCAACACATTAAAAAACAAAAAAAAATAGAGTTTGGAGCTAAATGAGCCTTATTTACATCGGGTTGAGATTAAGCCTATTTTTTTAGACTGGACTTTATTTTGGGCTAGGTACAAATTTGACCCAATTTAGCCTGTGTATACCCTGTGTGTGAGAGCTTGAGAGGGTGGGTGTGTATGTCCCCTTGTGCATGTGCATTTGTGTGTGTAACATATTTAATCATTGTAGTGGTTTATTGTGAATGTACTACAAAATAAAAAGATATTACACAAACCATCATAGAATTGACAATTACAATGATTTTGAGAAACTGTAAAAATGTCATGGTTTAACGACAGTTAGTAAACCATCGTTAAACCATATAGTTTAACACGGTCATGCAAATCATTGTCATATCCTTCTTTCATTTTTTATTTTTTAATATTCTTGTACTTGTATCCAAATTTTTTATCTAGATTTTCTATCATTTTTCCAAAAAAATTCTTCTCTATCCTCTATCTCTCCCTCTTCTCCTCTCTTCTTTCTCAAATTATTCCATCCAATTTGATTAATTCAAGAGCATATAATTATGATTCCCAAAGTAACCCAAAATATATAAAACCATAAATTAGCTAAAGTTTGCATCACTTCTCTTCAAAGAAAAATGAAATATTTCAAGTGAAATAGAAACCAAATTTCAAGCTAAGAAACACCAAACTCAATGAATTTTTTGTCAAAGCAAAAAACACTAAACCCAGAAAATGCTCTAAATTTCATGGCCATCTTCGTTCTTTCACAACCATCTTTGCCATCTTCATGCTTTTCTTTTGGGTATCTAGGGTTGCTTGAAAATTTCTTGAAACTCATACAGAAGAGAGAGGGGGGAAGGAAATGACAGAAGACAGAGTAATTTTTTTAAAAAGAGGAAGAAAACCAATGGAGAAGAAGATGGAGGGAAAAAATGGGAGGTAGGGGGGAGCCTGTGAGGGAGGGTTTATAACATTAAACTTAATGACGGTTTTAGCAAAATAGTCATTAGTTCTAGTTTTAACAAGAGTCTTTTTCTGTGACCATCCTTAAAATAATGACGGTTAAAACTTGTTGTTATTTTGTGTTTTTCATGATGATTTTTCTAATTGTCTTTAAAGTTCCATCGTTAGATATAATTTTCCTTGTAGTGAAGATAACACAAAAGGAGGTGAATTGTGCTACATAAATAATTATGCATTTTTTTTTCTATAAGTACATAGTTTTAACATTTGGTCACTATTTAGGAACCTTTAAGCAAGGTTAAAATTCTTAAATATATGTGAAGAAACATATTAAGGAAAAAGCAAATAAATAATCAAGTAATCTCAAAACTGATTCTGCAGATGAAGTGAGTCAGCCTAAAAAATTTGTAGTAACTCAAACTTGCATTAGTAGCTAGCAGAGCCAAAACATATAAAATGATTAAATAGATGTAATGCAAATGTAAATAGGGATAAGAACTTGACACAAGATATTTATTTAAGTTCAGCCAATAATCTAACCTATCTCTAGTCTCCTTAACTTCTAATATATTTTCTTAATAAGCTTACAAGAAATAGATAATTTTCCTATACTCACTACGAATGCTATGATTTTTGCATGCCAACCAAAAACGCTTACAACACTAGTTTTCTCATGCTAACTAGAAATGCTCACTTTCTTACATTTCTACTCAAAGATGAACAACAAGCTTTTGCACTTCATACTTGAGTTGATGCTTCCATGTTAAAATTTTTCCTCCATTTATAGACTTGTGGAGACTCAAAACATTGCAAAAATTGCTCCTTGAATGCTAGACTGTTGAGAGATAAAGGAACTAAAATCTTATGAGTTTTAAAACTTTGCCAAGTTTTAGTTGACACAGAATATTTGTAATTGATTCAAAGGCAAGATAACCCAAAAAAAAATTCTTTAGTTCGTGTGATTCTTGCTTTAACCGTTGAGAGCTTTCTATTGATGTTTAAATGTTGTGTTTCAGGGTAGAAATACATTCTAAGCCTTCATCGAGCTCCATTCTTGAAATTGTTCCTTGTAAGGAGCCTTTGGTCATGTAAAGCTTGAATATTTTCAATTTGCTCTTCCTAATTATCCTTCGTAAAAATTAAGTAAGATACAATTAGTGAATTAGAATCATGCTCGAAATCATAAATGCTTGTGAATCTTTTATGAATAATGAGTCACATGAGGTTTATCATTAAGCATCAAAACACCAATTTAATATAGTGTATATATGTTATCATCAAAATCTCTTAAAATAAAAGTTGAAACCTTGGAGTTAACATATTGTAAGATCGTGAAAGAAGTTACTAACCATCATCGATTACCAATATTATTAAAAGTGTTTTATACAATTGACTAATGAATTTAGCAGTTGATTGGACTTTAATGTTTCAATTAGCTATTACGCCAAGTATCATTCTAGAAAATGACTAAATAGTAGTATAATTTTAATTTTCAAAATAGAAAGAGTCAACATATTTAAGGTTAATTGTCAAAGCATTTTAATTTATTATTATATTTTTTTAGTTAAATTTTGTTCAAATTTAGTTAAACTCATTTTCTAATAAGGTGTTTTATGTTCAAGCATAGGTTTAAATTTAAAGACTTGTTTGGCTTGTCTGTTTTCTCTTTTTATTTTCAATAAAAACAAAAAATATGACTGAAAATATATTTATTAGTGTTTAAGAGAAAACATGGTGAAACAGAAAACCTCTAAAAAGTATTTTCAATATTTCTAAATAATAACCGGTGGTATTTTTGTAATTTTAAATAAAATTTATCATAATTATTAAATAAAATTTAAATAATATCATAATTATAAAAGATTAAATTCAAAAATTAAGTAATATTTATATTAGTTTATGTCAATTAAATTTGAAAATAAATATGAGCAAAATTTTAATTTCACCAAACAAAGTATTTTCAAAATAATAAAAAATTGCAAATGAAAATATATTATAAGAAATGAAAATAGAGAATAAAAATTAAAAATATTTTTACATCCCGAATGCTTACTAAAATTTCTTATTAACTATTTACCCATTTTATCACAGTGCCACATCCAATGACTTAAAAGTCTTGAGAAATTGAATTCAACTTGCTAAAAAGTTGGCTCATTCACCACCTTGATCATTCTTCACTTCAATGGGTCATGCTCGGTTCAACTGTTGGAGCTGTTGGAATCATAGCCGCTCCATGATTCCGTCTCTCAACGTTTCCTCGCCACCCTAAAAATTTTCGAAGATTCATCTTAAAAGCTCATCCAAAATAAGAACAAATTCAGAAATTTACTTTAAATTTATCATTGAATAAAACATAGTTGGACACTTTCTCAAATATATGTCACTATTTTTGCTAAAAGATTTAATATGAAGTCTCAATGTGGGCTAATGATGAGAGATTTGGATAATTTCCATGAGGTTTAAACTTTTGTTAGGTCATGTAAAAACAAAACATTAAATATATGTTTATTATTTTCACAAGAACATGTTTAATTATTTGTATTGAAAAGAACAAAGTCCAAACAACTTTAGTAAAACAATTGTGAAGTATTCTCCAAAAACCTCAGTCTCAGTCTGTGTAAACTTATCAATTCGTTATTCACAATATTTTTTAAAATTATATTTACTATGTGTTATAATATAAATATTACTGATTAATAAAAAATTATTCACCAACGATAGATCAAATATCAACTCTAACTTTTTATTGTTGACTCTAACTTATTTGTCAGTATAGTTCATAAATAATATTATAGTAATAGAGTTTAGTCAAATAGTGACGGGTGTTTAACGACGGTCATAAAAAACCGTCTCTAAAGCCAAGTTTAACGACGGTTTATGAACCGTCATTAAAGTTCGACACCTAACGACGGTTTTCCAAAAAACCGTCGTGAAATACGGACGGGTAAGATCCAACTGTGGTCATCTGGGGCGAAGGAAAATATTTGGCGGACATTACGACGGTTATTGTAAAACCGTCGTGATTTAACGACGGTTAAACATAAAACCGTCGTTATTTTACGACGATTGTTACTATAACCGTCGTTAAATCACGACGGTTTCATTAAAACCGTCGTGAAGTTATAACGTTCGGAATTCAAACCGTTACTCGATATTCGTGTAGTTTAACGACGGTTTTAGTAAAAACCGTCGTTAAAGTTACACGTTACGACGGTTTTTTTGGAAACCGTCGCTAAACCCATTTAGCGACAGTTTTTGGTCGGTTTAACGACGGTTAATAACCGTCGTTAAACCGCGCGTTCGTCTATAAATTGGATGGTCTCCTTTATTTTTCTTACAACAGTTTCTTGATAGATTATTTTTCTATAATATAGTCTCTGAATTTATTTATTGTGCTGGTGAAATTTTTTGACTGTAGTGTTATCTCCGGCGTGTTTTATTTACTCTCAAGGTATGTCATTTAATTTTTTAATTGTATTTGATTAATTTCTTTTTATATTGTATGTTCAAAATATTTTCTTATATTTTTTTTATTTTATTTTGTGAAGATATTGTGACGTTGGTACGACACTTTAATTTTGATTTTTGTGCGTTATTTATTTAGAATCATTTTGAATGTATGTAATTTAATTAATTAGATTTTGAATGAATTTATTTCAAATTATTATATGTTAGATTGAGATAATATTAGATATTTTATTTACTTACTACTTTTGTTATAAATATATTTGTCATTGTGATGTACATTATTGTATGAATCAATTTTAAATTTTGTGTTATTTTTGTGATATTTATGATGTTTAATATTATAATATACGTATATTTTAATAAAAATTTAAGAAATATATATAATATTATTAATTTAGTATAAAATGATAGTGAATTTTGTTTTAAATACAAGTTATTTACTGTTTTTCAAATATTATTAAAATTAATGTAAATAAATTGAAAGTAGTTATTATATTGATAAACGTATTTAAATAATATACATCAATTAAAAATAGTCAAATTATATTACAGTTGTTAATAAAATAGTAAAATATTTATTTAGGTGATGAGATAAAATAATAAATATTAATAAATAGACAAAATTAGTATTAGGAATTAGTTTTAAAAAAATAAAACTCATTTAAAAATACACATAATTTTTAAAACATGAAAACAAATTTACAATAACATAATTTTAATATGTATGCTAGTAGTGTAATAATTTTTAATGAATTAATAATAACATAAATTGAAAGTAGTTATTATATTGATAAACGTATTTAATTAATATTCATAAATTAATAATAGTCAAATTATATTACAGTTGTTAATAAAATATTAAAATATTTATTCAGGTGATGAGATAAAATAATAAATGTTAATAAATAGACAAAATTAGTATTATGAATTAGTTTTAAAAAAATAAAACTCATTTAAAAAAACACATAATTTTTAAAAAATGGAAATAAATTTATAATAACATAATTTTAATATGTATGCTAGTAGTGTAATAATTTTGAATGCACTTTGTTGTTACACTAGATTCTCTATTAAAGAACTAACAAGATTTTATATGTAATTGAGTAGAATTATTCTTGAATATATGGCCCTTATATGGGCCACAGATTTTAATTTTTTAAATAGGGAATTGAAATTTCAATTCCTTATCTGAATTAGTTAGAATGTTTACCATGTAAATACTATAATTGAAATTTTTGCGGCAGCTGTAAAATAATATTTTAATTTTTTGCTGCTAGTGGTTTTTCCTTTGCAAAAAATTTACATTCGTAGAAATTCGATCATGAAACTCATTATTTTAATTAATTACACTAGATTCTCTATTAAGGAACAAACAATATCTTAAATGTAATTGAGTAGAATTATTCTTCAATATATGGCCCTTGTGTGGGCCACTGATTTTACTTTTTCAGATAGGGAATTGGAAATTTCAATTCCCTTTAAGAGTTCGTTAGAAATTTTACCATGTAAATACTATAATAAAAATTGTAACGGCAGATGTAAAATCATAATTCAATTTTTTTCCTGCTAGTAGCTGTCTTTTCCAAAAAATTCAGATTCGTAGAGATTTGATCATGAAACTCATCCTTTTAATTAATGACAATAACGAAGATTTTTTATTTAGTGCTTCATTAAATGTCTATTATCATAAAATTTGTCAAAAATGTTTTACATGTAAAACATTTTACACCTCTTCAAAATGTGTTGTGTTTTATGCACAATCAATTGCAAATCCCTTCTCATGTAAAATAGTCATGTTTTCTTTTAGTTCAGATTAAGAGTTATTTAAGTTAATTGATATCTAAATTCATAAATATTTCAGAAATGGATAAATCTTGGATCAATAAACCTCGACATTCAATAGAGTACCTAAATGGTTTAGACGGATTTTTGGAATTCGCAAATACTAACTCTGGGGTCGAAGGTAGAATAATATGCCCATGCCCAAAGTGTAGATTCAAAAAATGGCAACTCATCGAGGTCGTGCGCCAACATTTGATCGTCAAACCATTTCCGGAGGGATACACTTTTTGGAGTTTGCACGGAGAAATGATTACAGAAGAACCTGCTGTAGGACATGTTATAATGCCAATTGAGGTCTCAGAACCTATAGTTCGAGATGACCATGTCCAGAACATAGTCCGTGATGCATTCGGGATTCACCCCGAAAATGAGAGCATCGCTTCTGTGGATATGCCAGATCCGCAGTCAGCAGAAAGGATGGATGATAGTGTCAAATATTTTTATGAGTTACTGAAAGATGGTGAACAACCGCTCTATGAAGGGTGTGAAAAGTATTCAAAACTGTCTTTCTTGGTGAAGTTGTATCACATCAAGTGTTTGTGCGGCCTAAGCGACAAAGCAATGTCGATGGTACTTGAGTTGCTTGTCGATGTATTCCCAGATGCCAAGATTCCGCCTTCATTTTACGAGGCTAAAAAAATCATTAATAAGTTGGGGTTGAACTACAAAAAAATTTACGCATGTCAGAATGATTGTATGTTATACTGGGGTGAGCATGAAAGTAGAGAAACTTGTTGTAAGTGCTCAGCACCAAGGTGGAAACCGAAACAAAAGGGGGAGAAGCGAAAAAATGTGCCTAATAAAATTCTTAGATACTTTCCAGTTAAGCCAAGATTGCAGAGGTTGTTCATGTCTTTTAAAACTGCTGAATTTATGAGATGGCATTCTGAAGCCAAAATTTCTGACGGCATCATGAGGCATCCAAAGGATTCTGAGGCATGGAAGAGATTTGATCTTCTGAATCCTCAATTTGCATCAGATCCGAGAAATGTTCGTTTGGGCCTTGCAACAGATGGTTTCAATCCATTTGGAAACCTATCTATAAGTTACAGTATATGGCCAGTTCTGCTGATTCCGTACAATCTTCCTCCTTGGATGTCTATGAAACAGAGTTCATTCATGTTGTCAATGATAATTCCAGGGAAAAAAGCACCGGAGAATGATATAGATGTGTTTTTACAGCCACTAATTGAAGAGCTGAAGGAGTTGTGGGTTGAAGGTGTTAAGACGTACGATGCATTTGGTAAAGAAATGTTCAATATGCATGCAGCTCTTTTGTGGACAATCAGTGATTTTCCTGGCCTTGGATGTTTATCAGGTTGGAATACTCATACTGGATTAGCCTGTCCGTACTGTAACTTTGACTCTACTCCAGTCCGTCTCCCTCACAGTCGGAAGTGGTGTTTTACGGGACATCGCCGCTTCTTATCTCCGGGTCACAAATTCAAGCTGGCCCGCAATAGGTTTGACGGAAAAGAGGAAAGAAGAAACCCTCCTCCGCAACTGAGTGGTGTAGACATTTTCCAACAAGTCAATGATATTGAAGTTGTCTTTGGAAAAAATGTGGAAACTGATGTTGGGACTCAACAACGGCGTTCCCGAAGTCAGGGTTCGGTTGATGCTGGAACTCAACAATGGCGTAAGAAAAGTATATTTTTCAAACTTCCGTATTGGATAAATAATATGTTGCGTCATAATCTTGACGTAATGCATATTGAGAAAAATGTCTGCGATAACATCATTTACACTTTACTTAATGATTCCGGCCGTTAAAAGGATCACGTAAACGCGCGGAAAGACTTAAAGGAGTTTGGTGTGAGGCCTGAGCTGTGGCCTGATGATGGCGGTAAATATCCACCTGCTTTGTTCACGTTGACACATGCAGGCAAGGAAGTATTTCTGAAAACACTTAAGAATGTATCTGTGCCTGACGGTTATTGCAGTAATATCTCCAGATGTATTGATGTAAGACAACGTAAGATCGGAGGACTAAAAAGTCACGACTGTCATATCCTTATGGAACAAGTGTTACCATTAGCCATAAGAAAGACACTGCCGAAGCCGGTATCTGCAGTTCTGATCGAGTTTTGTTCATTCTTCCGGCAACTGTGCTCCAGATTTTTGAATGTTAATGAACTTGATCAACTTCAAAATCGAATCATTATGACGCTGTGCCATCTTAAAATGTTATTTCCGCCATCTTTCTTTACAGTCATGGTGCACTTGACTGTACATTTGGTCATGGAAGCGAAGTTAGGAGGATCAGTCCAATATCGTTGGATGTATCCCGTCGAAAGGTAAAACATTAAAAACACAGTCTGTCCAATTTCTTGCATTATTGTTAATCCAATTTTATTCATTTAATCTATGTTCTCTAGATACTTGGGTAAACTTAAATCTTTCGTGCGGAATAGAGCAAGGCCAGAAGGCTCAATAGCAGAGTCGTATATTGCAGGAGAAGTTTTGTTATTCTGTTCCAGATACATAGATGGTGTTGACACTGTCTTCAATCGTCCTCCTCGTGTGGATGATCGACCCGATGTTGGGACGTCTGACAGGAGTTTGTTCCCACCAATAAGAAGACCAGTTGGTGGATTTGATTATTTCACCATTTCTCCCCGGGAAAAATTGCAGGCTCATCGGCATGTCTTAACAAACTGCAAAGAAGTTGATCCTTACTTACAGTAAGTTAACTCACACTTAGCTACATGATTATACAATTTTTCTTCCTGTGTAGCATTAAGTGTTTAGACAATGTTTTCTCAACAGGGAATTTAGAGACTATGTACGGCATAGTTTAAGAAGTCGGACGCGATCATCTACTGAGATAGACAAAAAAGTCCACAGAGAATTTGTCTCTTGGTTTTCGCGTCGTGTAAGTATTTCAACATGGTCACATTTAATTCATATGTCAAATATGAGTACAACTCATCCTGCATTCGTTTTCCAGATCACAAATGATGCTGATGGATCGCAGTGTGCTGATTTAAAATATCTCGCACTTGGTCCACTAGATAAAGCACGTCGATACAGTGCTTACAATGTCAATGGATTCAAATTTTGAACTTTAGAGCGAGACCAAGGGATGACATCTCAAAATAGTGGAGTTTACGGTACTTTCGGGACGAGGAGTTATGCAAGTACTAGTGATACGAATATGCAATTTGGTGGCGTCCCGTATTATGAAAAACTGTTGGACATTGTCGAGTTAAACTACCATGGCCATTTTACAGTCGTATTATTTAAGTGTATGTGGGCCAACACAACTACAACGAGAGGAATTGCAATTGATGACTTCGGGGTGACATCGGTTGATTTTTCTCGGTTGATTCACACTGGTGAAAATGATGATGACGAACCATACATCCAAGCATCTGAGGCTCATCAAGTATACTATGTACAAGATGAGTTGGACAAGAACTGGAGTATAGTGATGCATTTAAAACCCCGTGACTTATACGAGATGGGCGATGAAGATGAAAATCTTATATACGAGAGCGATCCGTTACACACGCAAAATTTAGAAAGATTGTTTCCAGAAGAAGAAGTTAATTTATGCTTGTTACGGTATTAGTTTTGTTGTTGCCGCCTATTTATATATATTTTAGACTACTTATAATTACTATACTATTTTATTTATTTCCATCACTTTTATTAGGCAAAATTTATTTTATAATTGTTTTATTACATTCATTTTGTCAGTAGCAGTGACGATGAAGAAGGCTAGATCAGACATGGCAGGGGCGTCCAGTTCTCAGACTCCCACGCCCCGTGGGGCGATCAGTGAGGGCGGAGAGCCCATTATGGAGTCGGAGGCTGCCGCATCATCAGTCCCTCTTAGCGACTCCCAGCCACTGGATTCGCAGGCCGTCCCCTGCACACTCCCCTCACCCGACGCTCAGGCACCGGATGACGATTATTCGTTCGATTTTGAGACGATCTTTGGCGGTGTAGAGGCGGAGCATCAGCCCGGTGAGCAGGAGCGCAGACGCAGGAGGAGTTGGACAGTTGATGTAGTCGGTGAGTATTGTAATCATGTACACTTTATGCGCTTAATAATTTTGTCTTAGTAATATAAATATATAATTGTCACTAATTATTTTGATAGACGGGACCGGGCACACGACGTCCAGACAGTTGACTGTCCACGACGTATGGGCCCTGCCTGAGCAGTCAAAGGTGGTTGTCCAGTTCAACGACAACCACCAGCCTATCGGAGACAGTGGCGGTTTGCTCGGTGTCTTCCTCGGCACCATCGGGGATAACTTTCGGTTATTCCCGATCTCTTACAGGGATTGGAGGAGCATTCCTCAGCAGTCGAAGACGAATGTCTTCGTAAATAATATTCAGGTATGAAAACATATATCTTTTGCAATTAATTATAGATATTCGTAATTTATATATTATTTATGTGTAACTAATTTTTTAATTTCGTTTGCAGACACATTTTATTGTGACGGATCAACACAAGAAACTGATCATGCAGTCGCTAGGAGCGAAATGGAGAGCAGCACGATACAATATATTTCGCCTGACGTACGATGGTACGAAGATCAGAGATCAGTTGCGGAGTGAAGTCCCGACAGGCATCCCACCTGATTAGTGGGCTACTTTCGTAGACTATCGCCTAGACGCGAAGTCTAGGGTAAGTTGTTAATATATATATTTTTAAAATTTAACTTTTAAATATTGTCACTAATTATTTTTCCTATGTGATTAATTAGGATGTGGCTGCGAAGAATAAACGGAACAGAAGACAGCTGACAATGCTACACACTACTGGATCGAAGAGCCTTACACGCAAAAAGGCGGAGATGGTAAGTTTAAATCTGATATAAATATTTTGTTTTTTAATATGTTTATAAGAATATAATCATAAATTGATTGATTAATCATTTTAATATTCAGGAGATTGAGCTTCAGGGTCCAGTGACTCGTGGTGATGTATGGACGGCAGCTCATAAAAGAGCTGACGGATCGTACATCAACGACGAAGCTCGGACTGTTGCGGTGAGTAATAAAATCTTATCAACCTTAAGTGGATAATTATTTAATTTTTAATAATGTTTAATATTATTAATTTCCTGTTATTGAATGTTAGGAGAAAATTGCTTCGATCCAGCAGGAGGACAGCTCGTCCCAAGAGCTCTCGACGGCCGATTCACTTGCGAGAGCTCTTGGCACTAAGGAGCACTCCGGCCGCGTTCGAGGATTTGGGTTGGGTGTTTGCCCAACTCAAGTCTTCGGCCGTAGTTCGTCTGGGTCGAGCTCACAGTCTGGGCCGTCATACCACGACTTACAGAGTGAGGTGGAGCGGCTGAAGACAGCTATGCAGGAGCGGGACGTCGAGCAGCAGTGCCTGAAGACAGCTATGCAGGAGCGAGACGCTGACCTCCAGCGACGAGATGCTGAGCTCGCAGCACGCCAAGCACAGATGGAGGCTGCTATGACGTTCCTGTTACAAAAATTTCAGGGTCAGCTGCCACCTAAAATTTCAGGACTTCATAGTCCCGCACCCAGGGTAACATTTTAATACATAAAAATTGTTGGTATAATTTTGTTTATTTTAATAACATTCAAAATTTTAACAAACAAAATTGATTTTTCAGGACCCCAGCGATCGTGGTAGTGGACATCAGCGTGATCAACATCCGTAGGGTCCAGAAACTTGATTTAGTTATTATATTTGTATATGTAATTTCGTCACTTTTGTTACTATTAATTTTCTGTATATAAATTTTTTTGTATATGAAGATTCATTATAATTCAATAATTTATGCATCTTTAGTATTTAGTTAATAATTCAAACGTTTAATTATTATATAATAAAATATATAAAAATTAATTTAGAAAATATTAAAAATATAAATTAATTTTTATTTTACATAAAAATTTAATAATCAAAACAGCATTAGTAGTTTTATGAATAATATAAAATATTATATTTTAAATTATAAATAAAATTATTATAAAAATTTTAATTAATTTTAATAATAAAAAATTAAAAAATAAATAGAAATAACGACAGTTTTAGCTCAAAACCGTCGTTATAATTTTAAAACAAAGGAAATAACGACGGTTTTTTGGTAAAAACCGTCGTTATATTTAATTTTATTAATTAAAAATAGTTATTAACGGCGGTTTAGAACCGTCGCTATGTTTGGTTTAACGACGGTTATAACAACCGTCGTTAAACCAGACATAGCGACGGTTATTCCCACGGTTGATAAAACCGTCGTTAGACCTACAGTTCCACGACGGTTTACAAACCGTCGTTAATGGGTTTAACGACGGTCGGAACCATCGTTAAACCTACTAAAAAACTGCCGTAATGCCGCGGTTTTGTTGTAGTGAGTCAAGACAGGAAGGCCTTCAGAGAGGTTGAAGGGAGAGATGGTCATAATTTTCATGGATCTGAAACAGGAAGCTGTGAGAAGGTTGGAAGGCCATATTAGGGGTGTATAATGGAGAGAATTTATTTTATATCCAGAATGAGCCAAAGAAATTTTTTGGTAAAATAAGAATTGAGAAGTGTTTTTAGCAAGATTTTAAAAATCGGATTGGTGATTAAATCGGTGAAGAAAGCAATTAGGGTTGAATGAAAACCTTTAAAAGAATGAAAAATTATTTAATTAGACATAAAAAATTATAATCTATGATATAATATTTAATTTTATAAAATTTAATGTATACTAATATAATAGAGATATTATATTTTTTTTATTAAATTAACTCATAATTTATAAACAAAATGTAGCACTGATATAATTTTATTGTATATTTTACATTATAATTCAAGATTAAGTCATCTGTAAATACTTTTTTTAATAAATTAATAATCAAATTAATATATTATATTTGTATAATTTTTTTTGATTTAATGGTTGATTATTAAATATTTAATTATTTTATTAAAGTATAAATAAATTAACAGTGATGATGCTTTGGCGTAATGTTAAGTGGACTGCTTATTATCATCAAGTGCTCGTGCTCGATTCCCATCACGTTTTATTTTTTTAGAAACTTCGGAAAGGGTCCGGTTCAACCCCAAACTGTGGCATCGATTTATGATAAAATCAACTGGTTTTCATCAGAGCCAGTTTTCCACCTGAACTAGCTGCTTCTATTTTCGCAACTATGGACTTTTGGGAAGAAATATTGAAAGGCTTGCATTTATTGGAATTGAACCGGATATTGAATTGATAAAGTTATTGCTAAATCAATATTGAATAGAATATTTGTAATTAAAAATTAATATATATTTTAAATTAAATTAGATATAAATGTATTTAAAAAATTGATATTAATATATATGATATACCTCATTTTGATAAATAATATATAAATAAAAGTTTATAAAAAATTATTATTAAATTTGTAAAAAATAATCATAAAAAATTAAATTTGTTAAAAAAATTTAGGTCTAGCTTGGTCAATTGACTCAGTTTACTCATTCAACTGCTGGATCAACGGGAGCAATTTGGTTTGATTATTAGAACTAAATCAATATAATGAACAGTTTACTAAACTACCAGTTGTGTTTTAAAATTGTGTTTTTATAGTCAAAATATCTTAAAAGAAAAATGCAACTGCACGAGTCATCTAAGATTTAAACGGCTCAAGCATCATTTTACAAGTTTAATTAATTTAAGTGTTTTCAAAATTAAAAGTAAGATATATCTGAGTATTTTATTTAAAATAAGTATAAAAATGTTCCAAAGTCCTCCCTAAAAGCATGGGAGCTATAACGGCTCTTCTCTTTTTCTGCTACCAACCGAACCATATCTTTTTCTGCTGTGTTTTATTGTGGTGTTTAACAAAACTATCTGTAGGGAAAAACGAGAGAATAATAACGAATGTTTACGGTAATAAAGTAAGATAACAGCAACGAATAAATGGAAATATTCTCGCTAGTTACTCAATGGTTTTATAATAGAGTATTGTTTTGTTGTGGATTTAGAGTTAGCTGTTACCCGACAATAAGATAAGGAAAGTTTAGGAAGAAGTTGGAAAGTCACTTTTGAAAAGATGGAGCACTTCTGACACAAAAAGAAAAAAGAAAAAAAGAAGAAGAGAGTGTGCATATATTCCATTCCTTCCTCCTAATGAATTGTCCTAAAAACGATAGAATCCCAGGAAGACCGTCTTGCAGTCCGAATGGAAGAGGGCAGAGGAAGAGTATGTGTTACTGGAGGTACTGGGTTTATTGGTTCATGGATCATCAAGAGACTCCTTGAAGATGGTTACTCTGTTAATGCTACTGTTAGATCTCATCCAGGTACTCCCCTTTTTTTTTTCCATAAATGAAGCAATTTGACTATTAATTTTTTTTTTGTAAAACTTCTATTTGGTCCAAAATTGGTTTCTTCTTTCCTGTGGATTTGTTTTGTTTATGTTAAACCCTGATATCTTTGTTAAATTTTACTGAAGTCTGCAAGATTATATTGATCTAAAGTAATTATCCTTTATGGAGGGAAGCATATAAAAGATTTGGCCGTTCTAAGATTGTTTCTGGTCTGTTTTAGAAGCCTTTTTAAAAATTGATAACAATCTCTGCAACTTTATCTGCTGATGCAAGCTGATAATTTCTTTCTTCCATTATTAACATGTTCAGAACACAAGAAAGATGTTAGCTTCCTCACAAATTTGCCAGGAGCATCCCAAAAACTGCAAATTTTCAAAGCAGATCTCAGAAACCCAGAAAGTTTCAAGGAAGCCATTGAAGGGTGCATTGGGGTTTTCCATGTTGCTAGCCCAATTGATTTTGAGCTAATAGAACTTGAGGAAATAGTGACCAAAACATCCATTGATGGAGCATTGGGCATTTTGAAGGCCTGCCTCAATTCAAAAACTGTGAAGAGAGTTGTTTACACTTCTAGTTCATCTGCTGTTTCTTTCGATGGTAGATATGATGAAGTAATGGATGAGAGTTTCTGGTGTGACGTAGATTATCTTAGAACTTCGAAGCCATTTGGATGGTCCTATGCAATTTCAAAGACAATGACAGAAAAGGCAGTGCTTGAATTTGGAGAACAGAATGGATTAGATGTTGTGACTGTGATTCCCCCTTCTGTTGTTGGACCCTTCATTTGTACCAAGCTTCCTAGCTCCAATCGTGTTTCATTGTCTCTAGCATTTGGTATGTGTTTCAATTTACTACCACTTTTTGTTACCATTCTAAGGTTGGCAATCATTTTAATGTTCATGTAAAAAAATATGTTGTTATTTTACCTCTTTCTTACCATTTCAACTATGCTAAGTGATGAATTTTTATATTCTCTGAGAACTTTGTAATTAAGGTTCTAAATTATAGGACACTTATGCAGGTGACAAGGCTCCACATCATCTCCTTCAGGCACCTATGGTGCATGTGGATGATGTTGCTAGAGCACATATATTTCTGCTAGAGCATCCTAATCCGAAAGGGAGGTATAATTGTTCAGCATGTCTGTCAACAATTGAAGGGTTGTCTGAATTTCTTTCTGTTAAATACCCAGAATTTCAAATACCAACACAAGAGTGAGTTCTTTATCCTTCTCTGCGTAACAATTAATTAAGTTAATGACTTCTATTTGATCTCTGTGACAATTATTTGATTCTTTCTCCTCGTTATAGCTCCTTAAAGGAAATGCAAGGTGTTAAGCTACCAGATCTGTCGACAAAGAAGCTTAGAGAAGCTGGATTTGAGTTCAAGTATGAATTTGAGGAAATGATAGAGGAAACAATTCGATGCTGCAAAGAAAAGGGTTATCTGTAATCGTTGTTAATTCAGCGTGAATTAAGTTGATGAAAATTTAAGAAAATGAAGTGTACATCAATTTATGTATGATATTATCTTTTTTGCAAGTTTTTGATTTTTTTTTTTTTTTTGGTTCATAAAAGTATCTCCATTCTTTGACTAATTCTATTGGACAAGTGCGCGCTCTAATTCTAATATTGTAAAAACTTCTCTGCGACTAACAACTGTCTTAGATAGCTTAAGAGAGTTCGCTCTGACTACAGCAAAGTTCATTCCCTCCTATTGTTTATTCAGTATATTTGTATTATGTAGTTACTGTGGTATTACTATTAACACCTTCGTATTTACTCTATACTCGTTACTTCCCAGGGAATATCTGGAGTCCTCGAAAAGGAAACTTAGAAGAATCTTCCGAGTTTTCTTTCCTCGGCTGCGACATAGCTCCACATTTTTAATTGGAAACTATCTCTTGTTCTTTAGGGGCTATTTAAGATAGATGTTATACACTCTGTTCTAAATTCAAATTTATTTATCACTTGAACTGTAAGTTTATAATTACAAGTTTTTAAATTTGAAAAAAATGAAAGAAACTATTTATATCATCTTTTTATCATGCAAAAAAAAAAAAGGTTATTCGTAATATCTGTTTATATAATGTTGAAATTCTTACCAAGCCATTGTCATGCTCAAGGTTTGAAGTTCTGATTTAGGTACCCTACCCGAGCTTGAAGGGGAGTGATAGAGTTTATCAGTTAGTGGTTAATGCAGGTTTGTTTATTATAGAGTTGTTAGTGTGGTTAGCATACTGTTAGTTACACTAGAAGCCTCTATTATACCTGCCTCTATGTACTCTAATGATCATCAATAATAATACTCTCCTTTCTTTTCTCTTCAATTCTTCTCTCTCTATGCTTTCCATCAAATTAATATATAGCTTATGGATAATTCCACGACATCAAATTTGTCTGGCGACTATGATAACATAAAATTTGGGAACTGAGAGGGATAATTTGAAGAATTCATAGTCAAAATTAATTAAATTTCATTGAAAACCAAATAGTTTCTTAAGTAGTTACTCTAAAAACTTATGCCTGGATTTAATTTTTCTTGACAACTAATTCTGTGTGAGCAATGAATCAGAGCCACTCCACGATTCCGCCTCGCAAAGTTTCCTTGCCACCCTAATAAATTTCGAAGATTGATTTTAAAATCTCATCTAAAATAAGAACAAATTACGACATTTCCTTGAAATTTATCATTGACTAAAACATAGACACTTTGTCAAATATATATTACTCATTCTGTTAATGTAAGTGACTCCATTCCAAAGAGTATGAAAGATTTAATATGAAGTCACTAAATGTGGATTAATAATGAGAGCTTTGGATAATTTGAATGAGGTTTACAATTTAGTTCCATTATGTTAAAAAAAAAAACATTAAACATGTTTATTATAATCATCACAACATATTTAATTATTTGTATTGAAAAAAACAAGGTGAAACAACTTTATTAAAACAATTATGAAATATTTTCGTGTAACCTTAGTTTACGTAAAAGTCATTAATTTGCCACACATATGGTTCAAGAGATTTTTATCGTATTAAAATTGTAATCTTTTTTAATTATTGACAACTACCCATTCTATGAACATAGTCATATTGTAGCGATGTTATTCAAGAGTTTGGAGATTATTAAAACTACTTAGCCATAATTTATATTGAAAAAAATGTATAATAGTTAAGGAGTAAATAAGTTATATGTTTGTGGCTCAATGAGTAAATAAGTTCAATAAATTTAGCGGTTGAAATTTTTTTATAGTGTTAAAGTTTTAAGTTTATAAAAAATTTATGAAAAAAGATAATTTCAATATAAAAATTAATTTTATATTTAAAAAAAAACAAAAATAGAGAAAAAACAAAAAAAATAGTTGAAGGAAGAAGGCGGTGAGAGAGGTGGAAGGGAGGTGGTCATGATTTTCATGGATCTGAAACAGGAAGCTGTTAGAAGGTGGGAAGGCCGTAGTAGAACAGAGAATTTCTTTTCTAAAATGGTGTCACAGTGGACCCATCCTCTGATATGCATGGAACCTATCACTTTCTCTTTGTCTCTTTCCATCTTTCAACTTCATCTACTAGAAGTAGATTTAAAGTAATTTTAATAATACAATTTATTAAAATTGCTTAATTTTTTTATATTAAATATTATATTATCGTATAATCACTTTTTATTTTAAATATATTTTTTAAAATATATTATTTATTATAAAAATACAATTTTTAATTTTTTAAAAATTGCCGTTAAAGATGCTCTTACTAAGTTCACTATCTTGAGACACTGACAAGTGGGTTTTCTTTCTTGAGCTTTTTTCTCGTTGCTATCTGAAGATCATGTTCAGATTTAATGGAGAGAATTTATCTTTATATTCATAATGTGGCAAAGAAAGGGTTTGGTAGAGTGGGAACTGAGGAGTGCTTTTTTTTTTTTATAGATAAGAATGAGTGAAATACTTACCCGAGTCAAAACGTGTAATAATAATATAATCATCATCATCATCATCCAAGATTTGGATGATTAAGTATCGTTTTACACGTTGCATCATTCAGCCAAATCGTCCAAGTTTTGATTGGTTCAGAGTGGGTCCAAGTACACCAAGCAAAAAAGTGGGTCCAATAAATAAGAAGTATGAAATGTTGGGTCAACATTCTTTTTAGTAAAGTTATTCTCATAAAGTCAAAAACTCAGTATAAAATTTGTACATTAATATATATAAATTTCAATAAAATTTAATAACGAGAGAATTGACTTTAACTTTACCCTTTTTGATAAACAAGTGTTTTTAAATTAAAAGATAGATAGATTTGAGTATTTTATTTATATAAAAAAAACAGATATAAAAATGTCCAAAAGCCGTAGTTAAAAGCATGGGAGCTATAATGGGTATTCTCTTTTATTGCTACCAACTAAAAGCGTAATATAACGAATCCTATCGGTAATAGAGCAAGATAATAGCAACGAATAAATAGAAATATTCCAGATAATTACTCAATGACATTAGTGTAGAGTTTTGTTTTGTTGTGGATTTAGAGTTAGTAGCTACCTGGAAATAGGATAAGGCAAGCTCGGGAAGAAACGTGGAAAAGTCACTTTTGAAAAGATAAAGCATTTGTGACATTTGTACCAGTTACAAAGGACCATGTGTCCAAAAAAGGATAGACCAACCATATATTCCTTCCCTTCCTCCGGATAAACTGTCCTAAGTCGACATTCTTGTCCGAATGGAAGAGGGCAAAGGAAGAGTATGTCTTACTAGAGGTACTGGGTTTATTGGTTCATGGATCATCAAGAGACTCCTTGAAGATGGTTACTCTGTTAATGCCACTATCAGATCTCACACAGGTGCACCATTTTAATTAAGCAATTAAACTGTGAATTATCTTTTGGAAACCTGCTATTGGTGGAAACTTGGTTCTTGCTTCCTGTGGATTTGTCTTGTTTATTCAGAAACCTGATATATCTCTGTAAACTTTGCTGAGCTCTGCAAGATTTTACTGTGATGGGAAGCTCGAGGGTGATTAGAACTATAAGGATCTATTTAATAAGTATGGATAACAAGGGACCCGTTGAGGGATACGGGCGATTTTAGATATCTTTTAAGAATAGACTATAAATAAAAAAATGAAAGATGGGATAAAGATAAATAAAATTTTATAAAAAAAATTAGTTAAGTTTAAAATTTAAGATTTAAGATTTAAAATTTATGTATTTTTTTAATATAATTTTAATATTTTTTATTATTATTTTAATAAAAATTTTAACGTAGACCAAAGCCTATTTTTTTGGTATAAGACCAAAGCCTATTGATGTTAAGAGCAGTTTTAATTTTAGAAGTTAGTTAACAGAAAAAAAGTTTTGAAAAAATGGAGAAGGCCACAGCATAATGAAAGAATGTTTACTATAGAAATTAATAATATTCTAGCGGAACTACAAAGTCTAAGGGGAAGGCTTGATGCATTGATGGCTTTGAAGCAAAAAGGGATGGGGATTGAATATGGAAAGAAGTTCCAGTTGCTCTATTTTTCGATGAAACTACCAGCAGTAATGACAGGTTGACGAAGACATTCAAGAATGATCTCAAAGAGGAGATTATGACTAAGATTCGCATGAATAAGGTCACTTGCCTCATAGAGTGGATGGCCTTAGCCCAAAAAATTGAATATACGAATACCATTCTAGAAAAAGCTCATGAAGCTCGATTACGAAAGGGGAATGTGATAGTGCAAAGAGGTGGATTAATAAGGCAGAACTATTCATGGGGTTCAGGTTACCCAGACCTGAACCGTCATACCTTGATAGCCAACCTAGTAAAAAATCCAAATTCAGAAGGGAGAAAACCATTGTCAGTGCTTAATAGACGCCGATGCAACAAGAAAAGGGGAATGGAGGCTTCGTTGGTGCTGCGATGAGAAATATCTTTCGAGTTGTTGTCAGAACAAACTAGTCCAAGAGTGGTTGCTGGCTAAAGATTTTGGGTTAGATGATGAGCAAAAGATAGGAGAGGAAGGAGAGACAAAATCTGAAACTGAAGACAAAGCAGCGATGGAAACAGAGGTAGAGGAAAAGATGGAACCCGAAATAGAGGGTGGCGAAAAAGACGCAGAGGCTGAAGTAGGGAAAGAGGAGAATGGGAAGATGAGGATGTGGAGCTAGAAACAGAAGGCAAGGTTGTCGGCGATGGAAAGAAGACGAACTTGGAGAAATTTGATGTTGCTAATAATTTGCTCGGAGATGTTGGAGAAAAGGCAAAATTGACTGATACTGGGTTGGTAAGAATGCAGAAGCTTGGTGCCTCCTTGTGCTTCATTCAATGTCGTTCACAAAGGGATAAGAGTGTGTGTGTTATTGTGAAAGGATGGTCTGAATATTCTTTTAATCCTATTGGGCCCTGTTGAGGGATTTTGTAATTGGGGACTGGGTCAAAATAGTGTAATTCAGATGTGATTAGGCTAGGAATTTAAGACTTCATTGGCTGGCAAAGTGAAAAAGAATGAGGAACAAAGGGAAGGGCAGGGAAAACAAATTCAAGGGAAGAAGCCACCGGTTTCTTTGTCCACCACTCACCTTGAGGCAAAGATGAAATTTTGAGATTAGGGTAATGATGGAAACCCAAAGGGTTATTAGAACCATAAACATATATTTAATAGGTATAGGCAACAATGAAACGCGCGGCTGATTAGTATAGGAAAAATTTTAAGTATCTTTTGAGAATAAGTTATAAATAACGGATGAGGGCAGAAATGAAAAGGCAAGTAAAATCTTACGAGAATTGGGTTATAGGAGGAATCTAACCTCTTCCAGTACTAGGTGTTATATTTCTTGTATTTCTTATATATTTTTTAGTATATTTCCATTATTTTTCTTACTATTATTTTAGTAAAATTCTTGATGGAGATGTAGATGGCGATCTAGGTCTCCATCATACTGCTTTGAAGTAATGATCCATTTTGGAGGGAAGCATTTACAAGATTTGCCCATTATAAGATTGTTTCCCTTTTAGAGGCTTTTTCGGAAAGTGATAATAATCTCTGCAACTTTATCTGCTGATGCAAGCTCATAAATGAAGCAATTCGACCATGAATTGTTTTTGTAGAACTGCTATTGGTACAAAATTGGCTTAGTCTTTCCTGTGGTTGTCTTGTTTTTGTAAAACACCGATATTGTCACGTCCGTACTTTACGAACGCGAATACCGTTACTATCCGAAAAACTTTTCATTACACATGTGCAAATGATCTCACGATAACACATATTCAAGTATTATTCAACGTTCACAAGTTTACAAAAACCAATAATTATACATGCCAAATCTATATACATCAAGTTTACAGCGGAAACAAGGATCCTGCCTGTGACTTTCAGAGCAACACTAGAGTACAAATATATTACAATATAATACACTGAGAGCCTAGAAACAAGTTAGGCTCACCACTGAGGCACGACACCTAGTCGGTCAAGTAGCTGCGGGACCAAATTCTGGGTCTTTATCTGAAAAATATGTCAACCACGTGTAGTGAGTTTTATAACTCAGTGAGTAGATAACACCTCCTATGACTTCTCAGGTCAACATAAGGATGTACTCATATTGTAAAATTTATCACTTGTCAAAATATACCGTTCAGAAGTACATTCTTATGGGACCCGCATTTTCAAATATTCTCTGTTCAAAAATCATAATCAGGTCTTTCAAACCGTATGCGATACTGTATAAACAATGCTCATATCAAGTTCAAAATCATATTCAATACTGTAAAATTATTAATCAAATTATGCTATGCATCAAAACATTTCTGTTAAAATATTCGGAGGATCCCATATCAGAACCACCATAAGAGTTTGACCCTTTCCGTACTTTGGTGGTATAGGATTTGCCTAAACTCAGCATCCCGCTGAGGTTTGCCCTA
The DNA here is from genome assembly GCA_037074535.1 of Gleditsia sinensis. Lineage (NCBI taxonomy): Eukaryota > Viridiplantae > Streptophyta > Magnoliopsida > Fabales > Fabaceae > Gleditsia > Gleditsia sinensis. The sequence continues at coordinate 14,820,012 of CM073468.1, read as the reverse complement.
CTACCATTCAAGAGGACACGCGAAGGAACTCTGTATGGGTCTTTCCCAAGCACACAGCAAGGGAAGGCAAAATAACATCTCATATAACTGGCATCTCGCCCATATATAGGAGGCATTCCGCTCTCCTTCACATATAATCTCCCGTGTGTTGGCCCTCACATGAGGCTAGCACCACCTCCCCTGCTAACTGAGGCAATCAAAGTGCGCACCAAGGCTAACATCACCTGCTGTTAGCAGACAGTGTTTCCAATAGGATTCCTCCACAGAAAAATACCATATGCACATATGCCATATAATCCAGTATAAATTCTCATTATAATACAGACTTTCAGTCTCAAAATACTCATATGTCAAAACTTCCCATTCAGGGGAAACATGTATACATGCCCATATCCAAGGCAAACATATTACTATAAAATCAATGTCACATGTATAACATATTTTCTTTGCCATGTCATGCGAAATACGTGTAGAAATCACATGCTTAATGTGTTTCAAAACTTATTGCAAAATCAAACTCTTCTTGAACTACATATCATATATTAAATATTTCAGACATTTCCAAACCATTTCAAGAACATATGGAAGTATAAATAACATGTAATCATACTCATTTATCAATGTAAAGTTCAAGAAGAGTAAAAACAAGCCATAGAAAGAATCATCTACTCACCACTTTGAAGCACAAAATTGAACACCCTTAAAATGCTATTTTCTGATCCGAATTCAGTGAAATAAACCCCAAACTCGAGTCCGAAATGTCCGAAAACCTTGAAAACGACTCCGAATTTGCGAAATTTGGCCTCCGGGAGCTCGGTCAACGCAGGTCAACGCGAGGAGGTCCGGCTGCCACGCGCTACACACGCCGTCCGAGGAGCTGCGCGTGGGCGTCACTCTCCGAGGGAGATTCGGCGCGTGGGGGCACGTGCGGTGGTGGATCGGCCTGAAATTTGAGATCCAAAGGTTTCGGTGCCTTCTGGATCGATCTACGGTGTTAGTTTTTATGTTTGAGAACTAAAAGTAGGAGTTTCGGAGGTTACCTTTTTGGCCGTTTTTCCCTTCAATTTTCCGACCAATTTCCGGCCAATTCTCCAGAAACCAATCGGATGGATTCGAAGAACTCTTCGTCCTGAGTCCGTTGGTGGTGGTGGTGTCGAAATCCGAGGTCCGTAGGCGAAAAAATCTTAGAGAGAAGTTAGAGGATTTTCGGGGAGAGTTTTTCTGAAGAGAGATGGAGAAATCTGCGAATGATTGCTTCCGGAGTGATTGAGGCCCTTAAAATATCTCGGGGAACCTTTATGCAAAATTTCACTTTTAGCGGGAGGTCCTTGCAAATTTTTCTTATTTATATTTTAACCCCGAAACTTTTAAGAAATTACATTTTTGCCCCGAAACGTAAATTTCTGACATTACTTTTATAATTCTTTAATCCATGTAAATAATAACTTATTTTCACCGAGTCCTAATTCCATTTTTGAAATCCTCTGTTTTAATTCCAAATTTTCCTTAATTAAAATCTCCATTTTCCAAAATTATCTCTTTTATTCTAAATTCCTTTAGTTGAACTTTCTCGTTAACTTTACGGCTATTACATTCTTCCCCCCTTAAAGAAATTCGGTCCCCGAATTTCATCACCATAGTAGCATATAGATACTAACCTCATTGTTCAAACAAATGCGGATATCGGGCGCGGATGTCATCTTCTTTTTCCCACGTAGCTTCCTCAAATGAGTGATTTTGCCATATCACCTTAACCATTGGAATATCTCGTGACCGCAATTTTTTCACTTGTCGATCAGCAATAGACATCGGCTTTTCCTCATAGGTTAAATTCTTATCTAATTGAATTTCCTGGGGTTGAATGACATGAGTAGGATCCGGTAAGTATTTTCGTAACATAGACACATGAAATACTGGATGAACATTCAGTTCTGGTGGCAGAGCTATGCGATATGCCACTGCACCTATTCTGTCCAATATTTCAAAAGGGCCTATATACCGAGGGCTTAACTTCCCTTTCTTTCCAAATCTCATCACTCCTTTCATGGGTGAGACTTTCAGGAATACTTGTTCACCCACTGAAAATTCTAACTTCCTTCGTCTATTGTCAACATATGCCTTTTGTCTGCTCTGAGCTGCCTGCAGCCTTTCTCTAATCAGCTTTACCTTGTTCAATGCTTCTTGTACAAGATCTGGCCCTATAAGTTTAGCCTCGCCCACTTCGAACCATCCAATGGGAGATCTGCACCGTCTACCATACAAAGCTTCAAATAGGGCCATCTGTATACTAGTCTGGTAGCTATTATTATATGCAAATTCAGCCAAAGGCAAATACATATCCCAACTTCCACCAAAATCAAAAATACAGGCTCGAAGCATGTCTTCTAAAATCTGAATCGTACGCTCAGACTGACCATCAGTTTGCGGATGAAAAGCTGTGCTCAAGTCCAATCTCGTTCCTAATGCTTCTTGAAAAGCTTTCCAAAATCGTGCCGTAAACTGCGGCCCTCGATCAGATATAATTGATATTGGAACTCCATGTAGCCTAACTATTTCATTTAAATAGAGCCTGGCATACTGAGCTACATTGTAGGTTGTTTTCACAGGCAGAAAGTGTGCTGACTTCGTCATGCGGTCTATAATGACCCAGATAGAATCATTTCCCTTGGAAGTTCTTGGTAATCCAGTGATAAAATCCATAGTAATTCTCTCCCACTTCCATTCTGGTATCTCTATTCGCTGATGTAAACCTGCAGGTCGTTGATGTTCAGCTTTTACCTGCTGGCACGTCAAACAATGGGAAACATATTCCGCAATATCCCTCTTCATACCATCCCACCAATACAATTCCTTTATGTCTTGGTACATCTTTGTCATTCCCGGGTGTATGGTATATGTAGATCGATGTGCTTCCTCCAAAACTTGTTTTCTCAAATCATGAACATTTGGAACACACAATCGTCTACCGTATCTTAATATCCCTTCAGTATCCACCGAGAATTCAGAATCCTTACTATCCTTCATTTCACTCTTAATCTTGAGCAAATTAGTATCCTTGTCTTGATCGGCTTTGATTTGCTCAACTAAGGAAGATTGGAGCTGCACATGAGCCAATAATATTCTCGGTTCTTTTATTTCAAACCTTATTCCCTTACTTTCTAACTTATGGATGTCTTCTAACAATGGTCGTCGCACCTCTGCTATATGAGCCAAACTTCCCATTGACTTTCTGCTTAGAGCATCAGCTACTACATTTGCTTTACCTGGATGATACAAAATCGTACAGTCATAGTCTTTCAGTAGCTCCATCCATCTTCTTTGCCTCAAATTAAGATCCTTCTGTTGAAAAATATACTTGAGGCTCTTGTGATCTGTATAAATCTCACAAGTTCTTCCATACAGGTAATGTCTCCAAATTTTAGAGCAAATACTACAGCTGCCATCTCTAAATCATGGGTGGGATAATTCTGTTCATGCGTCTTCAACTGTCTAGATGCATAAGCAACTACTCTTCCATTTTGCATTAACACACAGCCTAAGCCCACTCTAGATGCATCACAGTATACTACGTAATCTCCTGTATCCGTAGGAATGGTAAGGATTGGGGCTGTAGTTAAGCACTCTTTTAATTTCTGAAAACTCTTTTCACAAGCATCAGACCACTCAAATTTTATTCCTTTCCTAGTCAACCTGGTCAAAGGATCAGCTATCTTTGAAAAATCTTTAACAAATCTACGATAATAGCCTGCTAACCCAAGAAAGCTACGAATCTCTGTAACTGTCGTGGGGCCTGGCCATTGCTGTACTGCTTCTATCTTTTTGGGATCAACATGAATACCCTCTTTGGTAACCACATGCCCTAGGAATGTAACATTACTAAGCCAAAATTCACACTTTGAAAACTTAGCATACAATTGATGTTCTCTTAGGGTTTGCAAAGCTATCCTTAAATGTCGCTCATGCTCCTCTGAACTCGTTGAATATACCAGAATATCATCGATAAATACAATAATAAACTGGTCCAGGAAAGGTTTAAATACCCTATTCATTAAGTCCATAAATGCTGCTGGGGCGTTCGTTAAACCAAATGGCATTACTAAAAACTCGTAGTGCCCATACCGAGTCCTAAAGGCAGTTTTTGAAATATCTTCCTTCTTTATTTTCAATTGATGATACCCGGATCTCAGATCAATTTTTGAAAAACATTGAGCACCTTGTAACTGGTCAAACAGATCATCTATTCTGGGTAGAGGATATTTATTTCGTATAGTCACTTTGTTCAACTGCCTATAGTCAATACATAGACGTAAAGATCCATCCTTTTTCTTTACGAAGAGAACAGGAGCACCCCAGGGAGATGTACTGGGTCGAATAAAACCTTTATCTAATAAATCTTGTAATTGTTCTTTTAATTCCTTAAGTTCTGCAGGTGCCATCCGATAAGGAGGTATGGATATTGGTTGTGTTTCAGGGAGAAGGTCAATACTAAACTCAATCTCTCGGTCTGGTGGTAATCCTGGCAACTCTTCAGGAAACACATCAGGAAATTCTTTAACTACTGGAACTTGCTCTAAACTTGTATACTTTATATCAACATCCTTGACTATTGCCAGATATCCCTGACACCCTCTTCGTAACAGTTTATGAGCTGTTAAGGCTGAAATTAAATTACTAGACTTCTTACTACAATCTCCTTGTATCATAAAGGAGGATTCTCCAGGTACATTAAACTTAATCACCTTATTATGACAGTCTAGAATGGCATGGCATGATGCCAACCAATCCATTCCCAAAATCACGTCAAAGTCTATCATATTTAGAACTATCAAATCTATAAAAGTCTCATTGCCTTCTATCGAAATCTCACATGATTTATACACATCATTTACTACTAGAAGTTCTCCCATAGGAGTAGCAACCATGAAAGAACAATGCAAACTAGCAGGATCTCTATCCAAGTTCTTAGCAAAGCATGGTGATATATAAGAATGAGTAGAACCAGGATTGAACAGAACATATGCTTTATGGGAACATACTGATAATGTACCTGTCATAACTGCATTTGAGGCCTGAGCATCCTGTCGTGTCAAGGAAAAAACTCGAGCTGGTTCTCGCCCTCGATTTCCTGATCCTCTACCAGGACCACCACTACTTGCTTGGACCGAGGCTGCTCGAATAGGTCGTGCTGGCACAGATGCAGGGGGTAAAGCTGGTTGCACTGTTGCTTGACTAAAACTTCGCAGTTGTGGACAATTCCTCATCAGATGACCCATTTGTCCACACTTAAAACATGCACCAGTTTCTCTACGACACTGTCCAGTATGGGACCTACCACAATGTGGACATAGTGGCATTGATCTTGAATCTTGCTGACTCGGGGGTCTCATATCTCTTTGGAACATTCTCTGCTTATTAATGTTAACTGATGGCTGGTTAGAACTACCAGCTCCTGTTTGATTAAAACGCTGTGGATTTTGAAATCTTGACCCACTAACAGTAGGATTAGATCTAGTCTGGGCATTACTATCTCGATCTCTTTTCCTTCTCTTAAGACTTTCTATGTCAGCTTGCTCTCGTGTTTCCATCATTCTAGCACAGTTCACAGCTGCTGAATAAGTTGAGAAATGATCCATCTGAGGACCCACTGACTTAAATAATGGGCGTATCAATCCCAAAACAAACCTCTTAATTCTATCCTTTTCAGTTGGGACCAGGTATGGTGCATATCTGGACAATCGGGTAAAACAAATGTCATATTCAGAAACTGACATGTTTGGTGTTTGTTTCAATTCCTCAAACTCTCTGGCCCTCTTGTCTCTTTCACTTGTTGGTAGAAAGCGATTCATAAATGCTTCCTTAAATTCATTCCACTCCATTGGTGGTAAAACAGCTGCCCGTCCTAGTACAAATGTCTCAAACCAAACTTGGGCCACATCAGATAGTTGAAAAGACACCAACTCCACGGATCTTCTACTAGAGCACCCCAAGGCTCTGAAAATTCGTTCCACAGCATCAATAAAGATCTGTGGGTCTTCCTGAATATCTGACCCAGAAAAAGTCGGAGGTTTTAACTTAAGGAATTGCGGTAATGACACCTCAATCCCTCTCAGCTTATCCTCTTGGTCAGCTGTTCTTCCCAGTTCTTGCACTTCAGGATCATGTTCTGCTGGCTGGCCTTCCCTTCTACCCTGTTCCACTATAAATCCAGCCAATGTTTCTAAACTTCTATGGATACCAGCAATCATATCAGCGTTTCTATCAGGTGGCTCCTGAGGGGTTTCTACTCTTTCCTCAGGAACTCTATCAGGTACAGGAGTCTGTTCTCCTTGTCTTGGGGTTCTCAAACCCCGTGCACGTCCTCTACCTCTACCTCTTCCTCTTCCTCTAGGTCGGCCTCTACCACGGCCTCTTTGTACTGGTATTGTAGATTGTGCAGACTCTTCTGTAGAGGGTGCACGATCTACAGCTTTTTCTCTAGTGACCGCTCTAGTTCTTGGCGGCATCATTAACTATACAGAATAAAACACCTCTTTAAGACACATGTATTCAAAATTTATTCAAGGAATTTAAAGACACTTGGAAAGGAAGTGAATATCCTATAGATTCTCTCAGCAGCACCTGAAGTATAAATATGTCCGGCTCATATCGATACTAAAGGTCCTACTAAAGAATCCCTTGCTCTAATTGTCACAGGGAAACCTAATGCTCTGATACCAACTTGTCACGTCCGTACTTTACGAACGCGAATACCGTTACTATCCGAAAAACTTTTCATTACACATGTGCAAATGATCTCACGATAACACATATTCAAGTATTATTCAACGTTCACAAGTTTACAAAAACCAATAATTATACATGCCAAATCTATATACATCAAGTTTACAGCGGAAACAAGGATCCTGCCTGTGACTTTCAGAGCAACACTAGAGTACAAATATATTACAATATAATACACTGAGAGCCTAGAAACAAGTTAGGCTCACCACTGAGGCACGACACCTAGTCGGTCAAGTAGCTGCGGGACCAAATTCTGGGTCTTTATCTGAAAAATATGTCAACTACGTGTAGTGAGTTTTATAACTCAGTGAGCAGATAACACCTCCTATGACTTCTCAGGTCAACATAAGGATGTACTCATATTGTAAAATTTATCACTTGTCAAAATATACCGTTCAGAAGTACATTCTTATGGGACCCGCATTTTCAAATATTCTCTGTTCAAAAATCATAATCAGGTCTTTCAAACCGTATGCGATACTGTATAAACAATGCTCATATCAAGTTCAAAATCATATTCAATACTGTAAAATTATTAATCAAATTATGCTATGCATCAAAACATTTCTGTTAAAATATTCGGAGGATCCCATATCAGAACCACCATAAGAGTTTGACCCCTTCCGTACTTTGGTGGTATAGGATTTGCCTAAACTCAGCATCCCGCTGAGGTTTGCCCTACTACCATTCAAGAGGACACGCGAAGGAACTCTGTATGGGTCTTTCCCAAGCACACAGCAAGGGAAGGCAAAATAACATCTCATATAACTGGCATCTCGCCCATATATAGGAGGCATTCCGCTCTCCTTCACATATAATCTCCCGTGTGTTGGCCCTCACACGAGGCTAGCACCACCTCCCCTGCTAGCTGAGGCAATCAAAGTGTGCACCAAGGCTAACATCACCTGCTGTTAGCAGACAGTGTTTCCAATAGGATTCCTCCACAGAAAAATACCATATGCACATATGCCATATAATCCAGTATAAATTCTCATTATAATACAGACTTTCAGTCTCAAAATACTCATATGTCAAAACTTCCCATTCAAGGGAAACATGTATACATGCCCATATCCAAGGCAAACATATTACTATAAAATCAATGTCACATGTATAACATATTTTCTTTGCCATGTCATGCGAAATACGTGTAGAAATCACATGCTTAATGTGTTTCAAAACTTATTGCAAAATCAAACTCTTCTTGAACTACATATCATATATTAAATATTTCAGACATTTCCAAACCATTTCAAGAACATATGGAAGTATAAATAACATGTAATCATACTCATTTATCAATGTAAAGTTCAAGAAGAGTAAAAACAAGCCATAGAAAGAATCATCTACTCACCACTTTGAAGCACAAAATTGAACACCCATAAAATCCTATTTTCTAATCCGAATTCAGTGAAATAAACCCCAAAATCGAGTCCGAAACGTCCGAAAACCTTGAAAACGACTCCGGATTTGCGAAATTTGGCCTCCGGGAGCTCGGTCAACGCAGGTCAACGCGAGGAGGTCCGGCTGCCACGCGCTACACGCGCCGCCCGAGGAGCTGCGCGTGGGCGTCACTCTCCGAGGGAGATTCGGCGGGTGGGGGCGCGTGCGGTGGTGGATCGGCCTGAAATTTGAGATCCAAAGGTTTCGGTGCCTTCTGGATCGATCTACGGTGTTAGTTTTTGCATTTGAGAACTAAAAGTAGGAGTTTCGGAGGTTACCTTTTTGGCCGTTTTTCCCTTCAATTTTCCGACCAATTTCCGGCCAATTCTCCAAAAACCAATCGGATGGATTCGAAGAACTCTTCGTCCTGAGTCCGTTGGTGGTGGTGGTGTCGAAATCCGAGGTCCGTAGGCGAAAAAATCTTAGAGAGAAGTTAGAGGATTTTCGGGGAGAGTTTTTTTGAAGAGAGATGGAGAAATCTGCGAATGATTGCTTCCGGAGTGATTGAGGCCCTTAAAATATCTCGGGGAACCTTTATGCAAAATTTCACTTTTAGCGGGAGGTCCTTGCAAATTTTTCTTATTTATATTTTAACCCCGAAACTTTTAAGAAATTACATTTTTGCCCCGAAACGTAAATTTCTGACATTACTTTTATAATTCTTTAATCCATGTAAATAATAACTTATTTTCACTGAGTCCTAATTCCATTTTTGAAATCCTCTGTTTTAATTCCAAATTTTCCTTAATTAAAATCTCCATTTTCCAAAATTATCTCTTTTATTCTAAATTCCTTTAGTTGAACTTTCTCGTTAACTTTACGGCTATTACAGATATCTTCGTTAAATTTTGCTGAACTCTGCAGGATTATATTGTTCTAAAGTTATGATCCTTTAAGAAGGGAAGAATATATAAAAGATTTCGCCATTACAGATATCTTCGTTAAATTTTTTTGTACAACAACAGTGTTTAGATTATAACATATAGTAAAAATAATATTTTTTTTAAATTACATTGCTAATAAATAAAAAATTGTCTATCGAAGATAAATTAAATACCAACTCATTTATTTATGTATAATATTAATAATGTTAAATATTGACGTTCCTCATGATCTATCAAATCAGTGCCCTTCTTAGCACTCCTAGACAAGTATGCTGATAATTTAAACATGATGCAAATGATGAATGACCCTTAAAATAAGTGTAAGAACAGAGTTAATGAAAACTCATTAGTATTTGTAGGGGTAGGATTTATTTACACACGGCTAAGACTTTCTCCAAATGTACACTCGCGTTTGTCACAATATGTTGAAGGTTCTTAATTATACGACACTGATGCAGGTGACAATAGTTTCCTTCAGACACCTATGGTGCATGTGGATGATGTTGCCAGAGCACACATATTTCTGCTGGAACATCCTAATCCAAAAGGGAGGTATAATTGTTCATATTGTCTGGTAACTATTGAAAGAATGTCTGAATATTTTTCTGCTAAACACCCAGAATTTCAAATACCAACATTAGAGTGAGCTCTCTTGTCCTTCTCCATGTAAAAATAATTAATCAAGTAAATGACTCCCATTTGATCTCTTTGTGACAATTATTTGACTATTTATCCTTCTCGTAGCTCCTTGAAAGAAATGAAAGGTGCTAAGTTCCCAGATCTATCGACCAAGAAGCTCAAAGATGCTGGATTTGAGTTCAAGTATGGATTTGAGGAAATGGTTGAGGACGCAATTCGATGTTGCAAAGAGAAGGGTTATCTGTAACCTTTTTGATTACTCACTGTGAAGTTAATGAAAAATAAAGAAGATGTAGTGCAACTTGTGGATAATATCATCTTTTTATAATGCAACCTGTGAGCTTTTAACAAGAGGATCAACGGCCTCTTGTAATGTTTCCTTTCACAGCTGCGACTTCTCTTTTTACAGCACTTCTTTGTGGCTGCCATCACTAGTGATAGGTGGCAGCTCTTTATTTGTTTTTCCTATCTTCTTCTTTGTTTTATAAATAATTTTTTTATTTTATAGATTTATCATTTCAGCATGATAAAACTGATGAAAAGTCTTTCTATATACCTTTTATATGGGTAAATATGAAATTTTTTATTTCTTTTTAGTCTCTACCCAAGATAGAATTTATGGTTCAGTTTTTTTTCTCTCCGTTTAATCGGAATCTTCATAATCATAATCATTTTCATTGTTTTAGGATTCTTGCTCCTTTATGAAAATCATCGAATTTAATATGTGAAGTGGACAAATGCGTTTCTACCGTTGCAATACATATGGTGACAATCCATCTTCATCTTAAAAGATACAAAGTCTTTGTTGGTCTAAGCATCAACAGATACTGTTGACTACGGTAGATTAGTTCAACAAGAAAAATGTAAATGTTAATAATCAATTATTAGATTTCATATTTTCATAAAAATTGCAAGTGCCTTGAGCCTTGATTTGAATGAATTTTTATTTAAAAAAAAAAAAATCAGAGCTATTGTAAAGGAATTTGTGACTTAGTGTTTAATTTGTCATGTGGATCTGGCTTTTCTAGCCTAGAAGCAGTTTTGAGGTTTAGAAAAAAAAAAAAAAAAAAAAAAAAAAAAAAAAAAAAAAAAAAAAAAAAAAAGGAGGAAACGATAGTAAAGAAAAATATAGAAAAATAAGTAAATTTACTTAGGTCTTTTTTTTTACTTCATCCGAGTTCTTATTTCAATAATTAACGAAGATAAATGTAAATTTACTTTTTCCTTCAAAGGTTGAAATATGATAATATTTTGATTTACCCTATTATAAGACACTCGCCAATTTAATTCTTTGGTCATAAAAATTCTAATATTATATTCAATAAGAATTGTTTCAACTATAAATTTAAGTTATTAAATAAAAATATATAAATAATTTTATTATAATATTTAATACATTTGTGCTAAGATTCTAGATTCAGTTCATCTCGTATTGTGGTATTTGACGAGTGCTGCAATTTGCTAATTAACCCTGTTCCTTGCCTTCCAGTGGTTGACATTCATAAATAATTGACCTTCAATCCTTTGGATGAACTTTTTTTTCCAAAAGCTTAAATGTATAGTTGGTACAAAAGACTTGGAAAAAGTTAAAATTTCCAACGTTCAGAAAAAGTTTATTCTTGCAAAAAGAAACCAGTTTTTTATTATAAACATGCCGCAAAGGTAGATGACCGGGCCATATGTATAGAAATTATTAAAATAATGATATTTAGATTCTGTCTCTCAGATGTAACACTCTAATTATAATAATATTTTAATTACAAATTATTTGTTCTTTTATTATAATATTTTCAAAGGTATATTCATTATCTCTTTTATCATGTCTTCGTGAAACAAATTTATAATATTCATCTCATTATGAATAAATAAAGTTCTATATAAAAAACTCACAGTTCTTGGAGGATTAGACTTATAGAGTATGTAATAATTCTTGAAGACCTAAACTATTTTGTTTCTTTTTAATTTACATATCTTATCTCTTTTTCTCTCAATCTCTTGATATCTATTTTTTGTTTTGTTTATAACAAGTTATAAGTACAAGTCTTTGACAAGAAGCTGATTATTCTTTTAAGTTTATTTTTTCACTACAAAAAATTTAATTTTTAGTGGCGACTTTTATTGCCACTAAAAATCATCAAGTTGCCACTAATAATATTTAGTGGTGACTTTTCGCCGCCACAAAGTTGTCGCTTATACGATCATCACTAAAAAGTTTTTGTGGCGACAAAACGAAGTCGCCATTAAAAGTAATATTTTCAGTGGCAATATTTTTAAGCACCATAGAAAGTCAATTTTTCAGTGGCGATATAAGTTGCTGTTGAAAAAAAAAATTGCCACCAAAACAAGAAAATTCGCCATTGAAAATTAATAATAGTGGCGACTTTATAGAGTCGCTGCTGAAAATAGATTATTCAATGACAACTTAAATCGCCACTAAACATTTTTTGTGGCAACTTTGTATAGTCGCCACTATATGTTTTTTGTGGCAACTGAAGTTTTGATTGTGACTATATAAAGTCACCATCAAAAACTTATTTTATAGTTTAAACCCCATTTGAATTTTATGTTACATTTATTGTGGTGACTGCAGTAAGTCGCCACTAAAGGCACCATTTAGTGGTGATTTTAGTAGCCATTGAAGTGTTTTTTAATTTTTTTTATTTAAATTTTTTCTACTTTTTATAATAAAAACCTGACATTATAAAATTATTTCTAATTTTTTTATTTTAATTTATATTTGCACTATTTTTGTGATAAAAACCTGATAATATGTAATAAAATCAAAAGAAATGTAGAAATTAATAAAATGTTTTTCATTAACATAAATATGAACAAGATTAAGTATAATTGTTGTAACGTCTATTTTTTATCATTATTATTATAGTAACTTTATAAGATCCGATTTATTAATATTATTTTTTTTATTCGTTCTGTATGTTAAATACGTCATATGTATAAACACAATATAAATGTGTGTGTATATATATATATATATATATAATATAAACCTCACACATGTAATAATTATACATTACAACATTTCAGTACATAAACAAGAGTCCCTATACAGCACTCCGCCCTTGAAACACAAAGGGTGAGGAAGTAGTGCTAACATCGAGATCTCCATCAGTAACGACATTCCGTATTGCATCTCATTTCTTTTTATCTTAACATAACACCACAATAATAGTGAGAACAATGATTCCCAATAAACTTAACATAAATAATATATAATGAGAAAAACAAGAGTTATGTTCAGCTGTATAAGCTACAGAAAATATTAAGATTTGGAGATAAAATCATCACTTTTAATGCACTTGCATCACTCGGCGATCTGATACACTTAATTTAAAATGACCTGCCTCACTCGGCGATCTGGTCAACCTATACACTCAATGTAAATTGACTTGCCTCACTCAACATCTAGTCAATACAATTTGCTATACGTATAGTGATCGATTGACTACAGTCACAATAAACAATCAGAGAATATGAATACATCACCCTCATGCCCCCTCACATTACTACTGTCACTGGATTGGAGCGGCTCTCCCTTGACTCACTCAGGCTAATAAGACGTCCCTTACTCGATATCGTCTCAAGCCATATAACCCGTCGATATTCATCCATACATATATATATATATATATATATATATATATATATATATCACATACCAAATGTCCAATATAATTAATGTTGAATCAAATAAAGAAAAGGATAATTTATGATACCAAAATCATCATCATAAAAGTATTTTTCTTGGACATTTGTTTCCCAAAAATATTTTAACAAACAAAACTATTTTTAGGTAGAAAACAGTGAAAAATATGATAATCTAGCCCCTAACACGGCCTACCCGTTCTAAAATAACCCAAAACACGGCCTGAACATATTCTGTGACATTTCCTCACTTATTCAACCATATCTCCCTCATACGAACTTTGATTGAGGTGATTTCAAAGTGTATAAAAATATAATACAATTATCTACAACTTTTATGTTTATCATTTCTTCAGATTCTTTACGGATTATTTCCAGAAAATTAAAAACAAAACGCTTATTTTTACTATCCTAGATTCTGGCATCTTCTCAATTAATCAGTCATATCTCCTTCATATGGACTCCAAATTAAGTAATTCCAAAGCCTATAGATCCGTGAAACATATATCTAAAATTCATATGTTGACCATTTCTTTAAAATTCTTGTCAAATTTTCCCAGAATACCAAAAATAGAAGCTTCCCAATTATTTAAAAATTCAGCTTAATCTAACTTCTCCTTTGATTTTCTTTTATATAATCCCATGCACCCATATGCATGTCTAAACATCCAAAACAGAATTCTATATAAATATCCAGACCACATGTTATCCAAAATTACATCTAAAAATATATATATATATAATTTTATACAAAATTCATAAGTGGATGTTAAGCCTACTTCAGATAAATCCTTAAACTTGTGTGCTTTATTTTTTCCACACAAAATAAAATCCTACATCCATACCTTGAATTAAGATATTCCTTAAGAAATGATTATGAAATTAGAGAGGCGACCAAAAAATTTACCTTGATTCCCCTTTCCTCTTCCTTTTCTTTTTCCTTTTCCTTCTTCTTTCTCTTTCTCTTTTTTTTCTTCTTCTTTCTTTTCCTCCTCTTTCTTTTCTTCCTCTTTCCTTTGTGACAATCCTACCGACACTTTCCCCTTCTCCCTCTTAATTTATTATTATTTTTCCTACCTAACACCCCTAAATTACAATTTTGCCATCCTCCATTAATTACAAAAATGTCATTCTAGAGTATTTATAAAATTGTCATCTCAAAGAATTTATATAAATGTCATTTCAATGAAATTACATAAATGTCATTTCAATAAAATTACATAAATGTCATTTCAATAAAATTACATAAATGTCATTTTAATCATCCTACAATCTTATTTGACTTGAATAAAATTGTAAAGTAATTTAATCCTCCCGTGAGATCCAAAATGCTTTCTCCTCTCTAAAGAAAAATTTCAATTAGTAACATAAGGAAAAATTTGAGATATTACAATTGTCATCTGTACAAATAAGAAAGATCCTTTTATACAAAATAATGCAAATATAGATACACCCTGAGTTACATAAAGAGCACAAAACAAAACAATTATAATATTTGCAAGGAATATAGCTGTAGCATAGATACAGACAAGATCAAACATTGTTTAAATATAATCTGATAATAGGCATGCAATGCATGCAAGTTCCATGAAAGTAAAACAAGAGACTAAATCCAATACAAATTTCATATATACAATGCATTTACAAAACTGAGGGTCTATACATATTCCTTCTCTTCACTAATGAAGCAGCATTGAGTAATCTTATGTGACAACATTTTGATCCAGACGAAATATATTGCAATAGCAAAAATGTCTTTCTATTAAAGTAGTAGCTTTGCAATATTATGTACAAATCAATTGCTATTGGTGTTGTTGTCAATATCTTCTAGAACATGATAAGTTGAGAGATAAAATGTGTTATGAATTTTTTGTAAGAACTTGCATCACAAGATAGATTCACGTGAGCAGCCAAAGGGCTTAGGCTCCTTTCCCTCCTTGTTTAGACCCATAGTTTCCCCTGTTTTTTTTACCTTTGTTTGTGGAGAAAAGACATAATTTGAATTAAATAATACTTTCCATTGCAAATAAGTTATTAAACTTATTTATTCCGAGTTCGAATAAAAAAAACCCAAACCAATAAACAAAACACAAACTCTAGATAAAGCAAGTAGCTAAACAAGAAGGTAAAGAAGCTACAAAATGAACAGAGAGCCACCGGTAGTTGAAACTCAAGCATATACATGTGGAAAGAAAAATATAAATACTGCCATGGGCAAGATTCAATAGTAGTTCTAAGCTTTTAGCATAAAAAATATTATTATTTCAATAAGTCCAACTATCATAGGATCAATAATCAGTCTAGAAAATCAATCCAAATAGTTCTACCATTACAAAGAAGGAACTAGTTCCAATAATTGTTTTAAGGGTTTAGCAACTCCAGCCTACTTTGAATTATTCCTGTTCATCCATAACCAAAACAACATTCGGATAACAAGTGAATACCAAGTATATATGTGTGTGTGTGTATATATATATATATATTGATTGAATAAATATTATAATTAATATAATTTTAATAAAAAGACATAATTTTACTAAAATAACCAATTCAAACAACCAAAAAAGAAATAAATAAAAAACTAGATGAAGTGCTGGTACAGTTAAGAAGAAAATAAAGTAAGTTTGTGGTACAATGAAGAGAAATGGGAAAACAAGTTCATTAAGAGAATATTGCAAGTGTGCTTGCACATGGATACAATGTTGATAGCATGGTAATTAGTTATTGTTCCTGCTGGAAGAAGAAAATAAGACACTTATCCCGCAATTCAGTCCTAAAATGTGCTCCTAACTATATAAGACTATTTATGTTGTTCTAAATTTTTTGCCACAAGGAACAATCTCTCACATACTAAGAGACAAATAGGAAGAGCTTGAGGCAATTTTTGTCATGCACAACTATAAATAGTAAATATGTGTCAACATGAATTTTAGAACATAATTTGCCACACCTTTACACTAAATAATTAAGGAAGAGAAACAATAAAATTTTTAGGTTAATAGCTTGTGCATACTAAAGAAAACTTTTTTTGTAAGGTAGAGACAACAAGTTACATTCTAAAGTATTACACAAAGCATCCCATAAAAAAAGTATTAAATTAACTTTGCAAGATGAATGCAATCAACTGCGAAGAACATCTCGTGAAAAATGAAAAGGAAGAGTGTTAAGGAGTATTGTGCTGCCATTCCAAATATCACATGAGTAGTATGATGCCAATGAAAATTTGTTGTTTTAAACTATAAACCTTTTATTTGGTTGAAGACACAAATAGCTTCCCCTAGCACCGTAACCTAGATAATTGTAGCTCCATTATGGCATGAAATTTAACAATTTTTTTATGACAAATCTATAGAATATAGTGTATATTATTCTAACTAAGTGGAATACATAGACATAATTTTTCATGTCTCCTTCAAAATATGCTAGAAGTATTATGCCTTTCAGTCATCTTTGCCACAGGCATGTAACTAATCAAATTAACAACTCAACAATGATATGAAGAATGCTACTCTTATGAATTATTCTAGCATATATGTTTACCTAATGTACCTGCACTAAGAGATGGAATCAGGAAGGCATTTAGTTTGTTTCCAGAGACATTTAAGAATTTCAACTTTTGTAACAAGCTAATTGAATCAAGCAGTGACTCCAAAAGATTTGAAGACTCGTTAATCTCCTCAAGATTTTGCAATCCACTTATTCAGTCAGGAATTGCCTGTTATGTGGCACAAAATGCTCTTATATATGTGAAATTATACACTATTAAAACATATGCATTATGCCTTTAAATATAGCGATAGAGAGCATCAAGAAGCCTTTGCATTTAAAATGAAAGCTATCATGACCAAATAATTTCTGTCACAAGCAGATACCGATTTCTAAAGCCAAAAATATCAGAACCACTAATTATTATCCATTTTTACATAAACACACAATTCATGTATTGAATAAAACCGGGTGCAGCTTCTCAATTACAATTCACATCAACTAGAGATTTGAATTTTGCAGTTTCTAATGCAAATATGATCACTCAAGGTTATGAGAGTTGGAGTAACCTTAGCCATGCCCAGGAATATCTTAAAAACAGAGTAAATCTCCTTTAACCTCTAAGTTCTATTGTCTTCAATTTTTGTCATTGGTTTTTCCTTGGTTGACATGTTTTACCTATGGGTGCTAACTTGCTGAACAAACACCAGCTACAAATTCGATAACTTGGTGAGCATGGAGCCCAAGACCTTCGAATATTTAGTATTAATATATATATAAACACAATGAAATAAACTATATAATATTTCTTCCCCCAAAGAAATTATCTGTTTTCTCACCAAGAAAATCAAGCCTACACCTAGAAAACATAGAAAACACCACCGCGCATTGCCAGTAAAACCTAACCTGCTGCTATTACGATTTGATGAGGGAGAAAATAAAACCTAACTTGTTACTGTTATGCTTTGACTGGGAAAGCTATTACGTTATACTGAGGAGAAGGAATGGAGTCGCGGGTTTGGCAAAGCTGCTGGGTCTGAGAGGCAATAGTGGGATTATGGGTTTGGGAATGGTGGGGGATGGGGCTAATGACATAGGACATTCAGGAAAAGAGGGCACCTTATTGGCTATATATATATATATTAGATATATAGAGTGTTAGAATATGTGTGGTGGGCCTGACTTTGAAAGTCAAAGTTAGGCACTAATTGAAGAAACAAAAAGGAAGTTTTGCACCCACCATTTTTGACTAGAAAAAGGGAGTTAGGCACCGCAAATTGTACAGGACATTAGCTAGCAAATGGAAGCAGTTTTTGTTCTATAAATAGAGCAATCCATGAAGCTTTTAATCATTAAGAAGCAGAGAGTGTTTGAGAAGAAAAATAGAGACTTTGAGAGAAAAGCTTCAGTGAGAGAAATTGTGAGTAATTTTTGGGTGTCATTGAGTTTGTAAGTGTTGTAAACACTTTGTATATTTTTCTCCTTTCAGTAAAACGATCTGCAGCAGATACAGAGACGTAGGCACAATTGGCTGAACTCCGTCATCAAATTTTGTGTGTGTTTTTCTCTGTTATTTCTAGTTCTCACTAATCTGTCTTATAGGGAAATCTGTGTTATTTCCCAACAACTGGTATCAGAGCCGGGTTGTGGTGAATTCTGTCAAATTTCTGTAAGGTTACTATTCACATGAATAGTGAATTTTTGTGAATAGTGAAATATTGTCAGTAGTGCCGATCACACGGTGGTTCACAGAAATAATCAGAAACAATTCGGAAGAAGTCAGACTCGAGTGGGAGCGATGGCTGTAGATGAAGGGAAGGTGAAAATTGAAAAGTTCGATGGTGCAGACTTTGGATTTTGGAAGATGTAGATCGAGGATTATCTGTATCAGAAAAATTTGTATCAACCTCTCTTAGGAAAGAAGCCAGAGTCTATGAAGGAAGAAGACTGGATCCTTCTAGACAGACAGGCACTTGGAGTTATCCGATTGATGCTATCCCGCAATGTTGCCTTTAACATAGCAAAAGAAAAGACCATGGTGGGTCTTATGGCAGCTCTCTCCAGTATGTATGAGAAGCCCTCTGCATCAAACAAAGTTCACTTGATGAGGCGGTTATTCAATTTGCGGATGTCAGAAGGCGCATCGGTAGCTCAACATCTCAATGAACTCAATACAGTGACAACCCAATTGAGTTCAGTTGGGATTGAATTTGATGAAGAAGTACGAGCATTGATACTTTTGTCTTCTTTACCAGAAAGTTGGAATGCTACTATCACGGCTGTGAGTAGCTCGTCGGGAAGCAATAAGTTAAAATTTGATGATGTTCGTGATACGGTTCTCAGTGAAGAAATTCGACGGAGAGAAATAGGTGAATCATCAACCTCTTCAGTATTGCATACAGAGTCAAGAGGAAGAAATTCAACCAGAGGAAATGGACATGGTAGATCAAACTATCGAGGTAGATCCAAGGACATGAGGTCTAAGTCTAGGAATCCCAATAATTCCCATAACTTGAAGATCGTCGAGTGTTGGAATTGCGGGAAGACCGGGCACTACAAAAATTAGTGCAAGAGTGCACCGAAGAACCAGGAAGCAAAGACAGAGGCAAATGTCACTTCTACATCAAGAAAAGATGATGCATTGATATGCTCTTTAGAGAGCAAGGAGGAGTCATGGGTGTTGGATTTTGGAGTATCATTCCACGCTACTTCAAAAGGGGAAATCTTCAAGAGGTATGTCCCTGGAAACTTTGGAAATGTATATCTTGGTGATGATCAACCCTATGATATTATTGGCAAAGGTGTAGTAAAGATTAAGATGAACGGGTCTATTTGGGAGCTGAAGGATGTCAGACATATTCCCGACCTCAGAAAGAACTTAATTTCAGTAGGACAGTTAGCTAGTGAAGGCTACACTACAACCTTCCATGGTGATGATTGGAAGATCTTAAAAGGTGCAATGACAGTTGTCCGAGGCAAAAAAGGGTGGTACTCTTTACATGACAGCAAATGCATGCTGTTCAATTGCAGTAGCAGTAGAAAATGAAGATCTCAATATGTGGTACCAAAGACTTGGCCACATGAGTGAGAAAGGGATGAAGATTATGCACTCGAATGGAAAGCTTATAGGACTACGGTCAGTAGACATAGATATGTGTGAAGATTACATACTTGGAAAGCAGAAAAGAGTTAGCTTTCAGACAAGTAGCAGAACCCCAAAGAAGGAGAAATTAGAACTTGTTCACTCTGATGTTTAGGGACCAACGACCACTTCATCCATTGGTGGAAAACACTACTTTGTGACCTTCATCGATGATCACTCTCGAAAGGTATAGGTTTACTTTCTAAAACACAAGTCCGAAGTGTTTGAGGCTTTCAAGAAATGGAAAGCCATGGTAAAAAATGAGACAAACCTAAAGATCAAAAAGTTCAGAACTGACAATGGTGGTGAATA
Source organism: Gleditsia sinensis (assembly GCA_037074535.1). Taxonomy (NCBI): domain Eukaryota; kingdom Viridiplantae; phylum Streptophyta; class Magnoliopsida; order Fabales; family Fabaceae; genus Gleditsia; species Gleditsia sinensis. The sequence continues at coordinate 14,799,663 of CM073468.1, read as the reverse complement.
TGAAGACACCAGGTTCAAGAGGTTCTATTATGAGCACGGAATCAGAATGGAGAGAACCATGCCGGGTACGCCTCAACAAAATGGTGTAGCTAAGCGTATGAATCGAACGTTAATAGAAAGAGCCAAAAGCATTTGAGTACAGTCAGGTCTACCGAAGCAGTTCTAGGCAGAAGTAATCAACACAGCAGCTTACTTAATCAACCGAGGTCCATCGGTTCCATTAGAGTATAGAATACCAGAAGAAGTATGGAGCGGAAAAGAGGTAAAACTCTCACATCTAAGAATTTTCGGTTGCGTAGCATATGTGCATATTAGTTATCAAGGCAGAAATAAACTTGATCCTAAATCCAAAAAATGCATTTTCATCGGCTATGGTGAAGACGAATTTGGATACTGCATTTGGGATAACGAAAACAAAAAGTTAATCCGTAGTAGAGATGTAATTTTCAACGAATGGGTAATGTATAAGGACATGCATAAAACTGATGCCAGCGACTCAGAACAGAGTGGGCCAGTATTTGCAGATGCAGATGATGTCCCAGATAGTCCCGTGACGGATTCGATTGCAGTAAATCCTCAGCTAGAGGACCTAGTTGGACAAAGTAATACACAATAGTCTGACACAACACAACCTCCCACTCTAGCTCCTATATTGAGAAGGTCTTCTCGGCCTCATGTGCCTAACAGAAAATATATGAACTACCTACTGTTGACTGATGGAGGGGAGCCTGAATGTTATGATGAAGCTTGTCAGACTAGAGATGCTAGCAAGTGGGAGCTTGCCATGAAGGATGAGATGAAGTCTCTGACCTCCAACCAGACATGGGAACTAGCTAAGTTACCCTTGGGGAAGAAGGCACTTCACAACAAATGGGTGTATCGGGTGAAAGAGGAACACAATGGTTCTAAGAGATATAAAGCCCGACTGGTTGTCAAAGGATTCCAGCAGAAGGAAAGAATTGACTACACTGACATTTTTGCTCCAGCAGTTGTGAAGCTCAATACTATCAGAACAGTGTTGAGTATTGTTGCCATTAACGATCTTTATCTTGAGCAGTTAGACATGAAGACTACATTTCTTCACGGAGATTTGAATGAGGAGATATACATGCATCAACCAGAAGGTTTCTCAAAAAGAAGGAAGGAGAACATGGTCTACAAACTCAAAAAAAGCTTGTATGGCCTAAAACAAGCCCCAAGACAATGGTATAAGAAGTTTGACGGTTTGATGCACAAGGAAGACTTCCATAAGTGTAATGCTGACCACTGTTGTTACTTCAAAAGATATAAGACGAGCTATATCATTTTACTACTTTATGTCAATGACATGTTAGTAGCAGGTTCAGATATGGATGATATTAGAAGATTGAAGCAACAATTGTCAAAAGAGTTTGACATAAAGTACTTGGGTCCAGCAAAGAAGATTCTTGTAATGCAAATCACCAGAGATAAGTATAAGAAAATTTTGCAGTTATCTCAAGCAGAGTACATCAATCGTGTTTTACAGAGATTCAACATGGGCGACGCCAAACCAGTCAGCACACCATTGGCTAGTCATTTTCGATTATCTAAGGATCAGTCCCCTCAGACAGAGGAAGAAAAAGAATTTATGGCCTTACGCCTCAGCCATTGGAAGTTTGATGTACGCAATGGTCTGTATGAGACCAGATATTGGCCATGCAGTAGGAGTTGTTAGCAGATTCATGTCAAATCCAGGAAAAGCTCATTGGGAAGCTGTAAAGTGGATTTTGAGATATCTACGAGAGACTACAGAAAAGTGTTTGTTCTTTGGTAAGGGAGAATTAAAAGTACAAGGCTACGTAGATGCAGACTTTGGCGGTGAAGTAGATTACCGAAGAAGCACCACCGGCTATATATTCACTGTTGAAAGTGCAGCTGTTAGATGGATGTCACAATTACAGAAAATTGTCACTCTATCCACTACAGAAGCTGAGTATGTAGTAGTGACTGAAGCTAGTAAAGAAATGATATGGTTTCAAAGTTTGTTAACTGAGCTAGGATTCAAACAGGAGAGGAATGTTCTGCACAATGATAGTTAGAGTGCGATACACTTGATGAAGAATTCAACATTTCATTCTCGAATCAAGCATATTGGACTTCGTTATCACTTCATCAAATCTCTAATGGAGGATGAGGTGGTAATACTGAAGAAGATCCAAGGAAGCAGGAATCCAGCGGATATGTTGACAAATGCAGTGACTATCAACAAATTGAAGTTGTGTTCAACTTCAGTTGGCCTGCTAGAATAACAAGATCAGAAATACTGTTGCTTTGATCGAGGTGTGAAGACAGATTGAAATCAGTCTTCAAGTAGGAGATTGTTAGAATATGTGTGGTGGGCCTGACTTTGAAAGTCAAAGTTAGGCACTAATTGAAGAAACAAAAAGGAAGTTTTGTGTAATAACCCTCAACTAATAAAACCTTTGAAGATTAAGTATAAATCATTTGAAACAAAGAAAGTTGAGAACAATGTAAAATTTTAGAGCGTTTTCGACCTTTTCTTCTGACCTTTCGTCACTCATATAATCATAACTCTCTCATATGAAATCTAAATTAAGTAATTCCAATTTCTAATGAAAGATAAGACATATATCTACAACTTTGATGTTGGCAACTTTAGCAAATTCCGTGAAAATCATAGTGAGACGAGGCAAAAACCGAAGTGTAGTGTGGTCTGGACCTTTTCTCACTATTTTATGCATAACTCCTTCATATGAACTCCAAATTAGGTGATTCAAGTGGCTATGGAAATCTAAGAGAAAGGGATACAACTTTCATGTTGGACATTTTATCAAATTCGGTGAAATGTAGTTCGCCGCGGCGAGAATGATACGGCATTTTTCCCGAGAGCATGAGTTTTCTGGTTTCGAATCTGGCCGCGGCGAAAATCGCGGCTCGCCGCGGCGAGAATGAGTTTGCCGGCGGCGAGATTCGTCTGATAGCTTTTTTTTTTGCGGACCCCCCCCTTTTTCTTCATTTCTCTTTCATCTGAACCTTAATTCTCTCTCTCTAAAATTTTCCTCAAACTTCTCTCTAAGATATCTCATCATCCGGACGTCCGATTTGAGCAAGTAAGGTATCGTTGGACTCGTGGGAAGAAGAGCTACAAATTCCACCGATCAATTTCGCCGGAAAGTCGCCAGAAGGTCGCTGGAAAATCGCGTGAATAGTACCTCCAAAGGTAAAACTCCGTTTAATCGCGTTTTAGGCTTCGTTTTACCGAATTTCTTTCCATAGATAGTCTTAGAATTAGTTCCTATACTAGAATATAGGGTTTTTAGGTTTTGGAATGAATAGTGTTTCGGCGAGTGAATAGTGTTTTCCGGCGTGAATAGTGACTTTTAGAGTTTTCTAATTTCCATGTTATGTCTATGTTTTCTAGGTTGTTGAGCCATCACGAGGTGAAATTCTCGTTGTTGGACTCCTAGTAAGGTGAGTGGGTTTTTCATACTATAGTGCATGTTTTAGGAATTTGATTTATAACTCTCTCGTATGATTTTAACTAGTTGGAATGTATGTTAAATTGTTTTACCGCTTTGAAAACCAATATGTTCCAACCATGTTAGAAATTGTAAATTTCAATCCTAGTTGAACCCTAGGTATGCAGGGCAAGCATCTAGACTATTAATTCTCCATTTGAGCTAGATTTATAGAAATGCGAACTTAGTCATAGAAATGAACTAAGTTAGCCATGAAGTGATTTGATGCATGATAAGCATCTATGTAACGTCTACGGACGATCTATGTTTAAAAAGGGAAAATTTATGATTATAAAGGTCTCCATGGGAATTCATGGATGAGATATATTTTAGAACGGAATTTTATGCATGAAAAGAGCTAGATGGAGAATTATAGCTTTATTGTAAAGTTATTGAAATGTTTTACTTTAAACTCTTTGAATAGCATATTTCAAATGTTTTCTATTGGAGGGACTCTTTTAGATCACTGTTAGCTAGCCACAGGTAGTGCTAGCCCTGGTGCACCATGATCATGTTAAAGCTTCGGCCTAGGATACTGTGACGGGCATATAACTACCTAAGACACAGGGATTTAAGGTAGACTTATGTCTATGCCTACAGTGATTACCATACCCATTGCTATGTGCTTGGAAAATTTAGGGTAGACTTATGTCTATGTCTACAGTGATTACCATACCCATTGCTATGTGCTTGGGAAATTTAGGGTAGACTTATGTCTATGCCTACAGTGATTGCCATACCCATTGCTATGTGCTTGGGGAAAATTTAGGGTGGACTTATGTCTACGCCTACAGTGATTGCCATACCCATTGCTATGTGCTTAGGGAAGATGATAGATCTGTTAGGAAAGACCTCCAATAAACTAGTGCATTTTTCTTAAAAATTAAATATTTTTAAAATACCTCATTCATCATTGTTATTGTATAAATATCTTCATTTATTACTTACCATGCATAATTGTTTTGCTTACAGTTATTGATTTAATCCTGTTTTATTATTTGAACTGTTTAGCATTCTTTCAATAAATTACGGTTAAATGTTTAATGTTTTCTATACCTTGATTTCAATTATTTAATTCATTGCGAAACACTCGTGCTTAGTTTGCCCTGTTTATGTTATAGTATGATTTATCCATTCACTGAGATGTAGTAATCTCACCCCTCTTCTGTTTTCTCCCCACAGATAGTCAAAGAAACACTGATCATCCAGCTACAGCTCCATAGGAGGCTAACTATAACATTGGTGAGCCCCAGTTTGGGCAAGATTCCATTGTATTGGTTGTATAGTTTAAGTTTATGTCTAGTGTATCTCCATGAACATACAGGCAGGATCCTCGCTTCTTGTGTTGTTTGAAAAATGGTTTTAAGTTTTACAACAATGTTTGTACTATGAGGCCATGGGCCAAGTTGAATCAAGGATGTTGGATTCATGATATATATATATATATATATATATATATATATATATATATATATATATATATATATATATATATATATACAGTATTTTCTTATATTAGATGTGGCGTATGTGGCCAGTTATATTTATTATGTACTCTGGATTGTGTGCTAGATATTTGTGCATGCTATGTGTTAGGCTTACGGTTAGGGGGAAACCCTTATACCGTGCCGGTCATGTGTTCTATCATTTGGGGCCGTGACATTTTGCACCCACCATTTTTTACCAGAAAAAGGGAGTTAGGCACCGCAAATTGTACAGGACAGTAGCTGGCAAATAGAAGCAGTTTTTGTTCTATAAATAGAGCAATCCATGAAGCTTTTAATCATCAAGAAGCAGAGAGTGTTTGAGAAGAAAAATAGAGGCTTTGAGAGAAAAGCTTCAGTGAGAGAAATTGTGAGTAATTTTTGGGTGTCATTGAGTTTGTAAGTGTTGTAAACACTGTGTATATTATTCTCCTTTCAGTAAAACGATCTGCAGCAGATCCGAAAATGTAGGCACAATTGGCTGAACTCTGTCATCAAATTTTGTGTGTTTTTCTCTGTTATTTCTAGTTCTCACTAATATGTCTTATAGGTAAATATGTGTTATTTCCCAACAGAGTGGTGTGTTACCATTGTGTTTGTTTTGACTTCATGTAAACATAGTGGTGGGTGCTAGTTTAGACTTTTATAATTATTGATAGACTACGTTGTTGCTTGGTTTGTCCTATCCAGTGAGCCACTTCTCACATAAACATATTTTACTTATCTACAAAACATAAAAATACACAAAATATGGCCGAAGAAGAAAAGGTGGGAAGAAAGTAATAAAGCTTCCAATATCATTATGTCAAAGTGAATTATATTTTAAAAATCAATTAAGGATGGCCCAACTTATATATAATTAAACTATTGAATAATAATTTATATTTATATTTATAACATGTGTGTGTGTGTGTGTGTGTATATATATATATATATATGTATGTATGTATGTATATAAGGTATATAGAGTGGTGTGTTATCGTTGTGTTTGTTTTGACTTCATGTGGACATAGTGGTGGGTGCTAGTCCAGACTTTTATAATTATTGATAGATTACGTCGTTGCTTGGTTTGTCCAGTGAACCACTTCTCACATGAACATATTGTACTTATCTACAAAACATAAAAATACACAAAATATGGCCAAGCGGGAAGAAGAAAAAGTGGGGAGAAAGTAATAAAGCTTCCAATATCATTATGTCAAAGTGAATTATATTTTAAAAAGCAATTAAGGATGGCCCTACTTATATATAATTAAACTATTGAATAATAATTTAATTTATATTTTTTTAAAAATAAAATATATATGGTTCAATATATATAATATAGCGCTAGCACAGTTAATTGATTAGTTCAACATAATGTATTCTATAGTTATATTTTAATGAAAAATATAAATCAGCAGAATGTATATTAAGTTAAAAATATTAAGAAAAAAAATTATTATTCTTTTTTTTTGTTATATAAAAAAATTATTATTCAATGCATAAAGAAAAAAACAGTGATAAAAACAGCTTACCAATACTGACCAAACGCAGAATGGGTTGATCCAATATTTCTGTGATAGAGGAGAGCACTCAGCTAACGTGATAATGAAAATTAGACAATAATTTTGTTTATTTTGTATATCAAGATTAATTTCATTCGAAGTATTAAAATTATTTATCTTTAAAAATATTTTTGATAAATTTTGACTCTTTATATTACAAAAATATTTCAATCACCGAATTTAATTTATTTATATTTTATACCATAAGTTTATAAATACTGAATAATAATTTTATTACTACTTTTATTTATTTATATTTATTATATAATTGATGATAAAGTACTAATAACTGATAATTAAGTGACACTTAAACAATGATAATCACATAAACAAGTTAATTAGCACTAAATCCTTGACACAGAGTTCTAAGTTTTGATATAACAAAAATAAATTTGTTCACCCAGACTTAAAAAAATATTAAAAGATTTTGTTTTAAAATATATCATAATTTATCAAGATTACTTTTTCATTAATAATAAATAATCATTAACATGCACAACCTTATATTAATATAGTTAATATAATATAATTAATGTAAAATTATTTATATAGAGAAAATAAATTTTTCAGTAATTTGTTTATAAAATTAAACATCAAAAATTTTAAATTAAAAATAAAATTTTCAAAGATTAAAATAACAAATGACTTTTTTTACTTTAAATTTTAAAATTTTGAAATTTTTTTTGCAATTAAGTTAAATTGAAACAAACCTGATGTTATCAAAATAAATTAAAATTAAAAACAAAAAAGAGGAAAAATTATAAAATGCAACAAAAAGATGTATTTCACACATTTTCTCGTATATTATAATTAAGAGTTTAGATAATCTAAGTAAACTTCAATTTAAATTAATTAAATAAATTTTTAAAATTTTTATTAACAACATTATAATCAAAATGATACTACTAATCTAAAAATCCCTTTTAGTAGCAACTTCCACTAAAAGCTAACTAAAACCAAAATTTATTTTTGTATTTCAGTGGTGACTTCTTTAAGTTACCACTGAAAGTCTAACTTTCAGTGGCGACAACATTAAATCGTCACAAAAAGGATTGGCAACAAGTTTCCTCCTCCACCTTCAGTGGCGACTTGGGCAAGTTATCACTGAAAGTTAGAATTTTAGTGGCGACCTGGCCAAGTCGCCACTGTTCGACTTTTCAATGGTGATCCTAAAAGTTACCACTGAAAATAATTTTTAGTGACGAATTTAAAAATTGTCACTAAAAAATCACCACAAAAAATTCATTTTCTTATAGTGTTCATTTATCAAAAAAATTGATTTTTACTTTATATTATCTATGAGTTCAACGTGAATTTATATTTATTTACGAAAAAAAATAATACACTTATGAATTTGTTATAAAAAAATGACTTAGAAATATAAAGACTTGTATTGTCAAACTTGTTATGAATTAGATGGCAAGCAATGACATCCATTATAGTTTGGGTTTTATTGCGAAGGATTTCATGGTTTAAATTTATAGTAAATAATGGGTAAAGTTGTCACATATTTTAATGAACTAGAAGGAAGCACTTTAAGTGGCTATAGAATTTTTTTTTTTAACTAATAGCCCTGAAGGTACATAGTCATATAATGCAAGTCAATGAATTAATTGAGTCAGTCTATAGTTTAAATTTCACATTGAGACAAATTAACAAAAAAAAAAGTCTTGAAAATCTAGTTAATAGCTATTTATTGTCATTTATATTTAGGCTGCAAATGTTTCTTTAAAGTCAATAATGACTAGCTATAACTATTAAAATGTCACAAAATTACTTGAAGATCAATAATCATGTTATAATTAGAATATAGATATATAGACATAAAATCATTTAAACTTAAAAACTAACAAAGCTTAGAAAGGTATATGAGATTAAATGATTATGAAGGCTAATGTGCATTTTTTTAAAGTTCAATAGCTAATTTTAGTTACTTAAGTAACTATAAGGTGATTAGAAGGGGTGGAGATTTGAGAATGGGTTGAGAATTCCACTCCCATGTTGTATAAAAAAATAACTGTCACATCCCTAATTTAAGAACGCAAATAACTCTATTATCCAATAATTTCATCTTTATCCATTCACAAATAATTTTACAACATCATATATCAGGATAATGTTATAAATTTCCAAGTTTGCAATACTGCTAATTATACATGCCAATTCTATGTCTATTAGAGTTACAACGGAAACAAGGATCCTGCCTATGACATTCAGAGCAACTCTAGAGTACATTTATATTACAAATTAAACACTGAAAGCTCAGAAACAATTTAGGCTCACCATAGATGTATGACACCTAGTCGATCAAGAAGTCGTAGAACCAAACTCTGAGTCTTTATCTGAAAAACATATAAACTACGTGTAGTGAGTTTTATAACTCAGTGAGCAGATAACACCTCCTATGACCTCTCAGGTCAACATAAGGATGTACTCATATAAAAAAAAATCCCATCAAAAAATTACATTTCAGAAGTACATCCATATGGGACCCGCATTTTTAAATATTCTTTGTTCAAAATTCATAATCAGGTATTTCAAACCGTATGCAGTACTGAATAAACATTATTCAAATCATGTTTAAAATCATATTCAATACTGTAGAATCATTAACCAAATCATGTTATGCATCAACACATTTCTCATAAAATATTCGGAGGATCCCGTATCAGAACTACCATACTAAAGTTTGACCCCTTCCGTACTTTGGTGGTATAGGATTTGCTTAAACTCAGCATCCTGCTGAAGTTTGCCCTATTACCATTCAAGAGGACACGCGAAGAGACTCTGTATGGATCTTTCCCAAGCACACAGTAAGGGAAGACAAATAACATCTCATATAACTGGCCTCTCGCCATCATATAACTAGCATCTCACCCATATATAGGAGGCATTTCGCTCTCATTCACATATAATCTCTCGTGTGTTGGCCCTCACACGAGCTTAGCACCACCTCCCCTGCTAATTGAGGCAATCAAGGTGCGCACCAAGGCTAATATCACCTGCTGTTAGCAGACAGTGTTTCCAATAGAATTCCTCCATAAAATCACAATTTTATATATTCTGTATTAATCAAAATAAATGAACTATTATAATACAGTATTTTTATTTTCAGTATATTCCTTTGCCAAAATTTCCCAATCAGGGGAATCACATGTACATGCCCATATCCAAGGCAAACATATCACTGTATAAATTAATATCATATGCATATATGCCATATAATTCAGTATAAAATTCTCAATATAATGTAGAATTTCAGTCTCTGTATATTCATCTGTCAAAACTTTCCATTCAGGGGAATCATGTATACATGCCTATATCTGAGGCAAACATATAGCTTTATAAATAATGTCACATACATAAATATTCACTTTATCAGTTAATGAGAAATACATGTGAAATCAGATACATCATGAATTCAGAAATCCATTTTCAAATACTATACTCTTCTTGAATTATATTTCAAATTGTCAGCAATTTAGATTATTTTAATGCATTTTAGAAACATATCAAAGTGTAAATATCTCATAAATATAATTATATACATGCTCAAATATCAAGAAGAGTATAGGACAAGCCATAGGAAGAATCATCTACTCACCGGTAAGGGCTCCAGATTGGACAGCCCTAAAATGTACTTTTCTAATCTCTATTTGATCAAATTGACCTCAAAAACGTATCCGGATGGTCCAAACAATCAAGATAGCAACTTTGGGAACTGGTCACTATTCACCGCCGGAAAAATACTATTCACTCGCCGGAAAATATTATTCACTCGCGCGGAAAACACTATTCACGACGAACCGAAAGGCTGTTAGATGGCCGAAAATATACCTATCCTAAGGTTTATCTAACTCTTGAATCTACCTACGGTGTCAGAATTTCAATTGGAGGTCTCTAAGTAAAAGTTTCAAGATTTACCTTTTTCTAAGATTTTCTACTTCATATCTACGGCAATTCAACGGCTAATTTGAAAAATTGATTGGTCAAAACTGAAGTATTCTTCGTCATGAATTCAGTAACACCTTCAATTTTGAGATCGGAAGCCAATAGACATTCTAGATCAAGAGATAAAATTGTATGTTACTATTCACTCACTATTTGAAATTCTCGATTTCTCTTCGAAATTGCAACCGTTGTCTTCCTTCCCCCGTATCTCCATTTAATTGTCATATTTTTTTTAATAATTATTATTATTATTATTTAATAATAATAATAGAATTTTATTTTATATAAATTCTGTTTTTCATCCTAAAATATTCCAAAAATTTCTAAAAATTTATATTCTCATAAACCTCTGGTTAAACTCTTAAATCATAATTTTTCTTGATAAAATTCGCAATAAAACAAATCTCTAAATATTTTTTTTTCATATTAAAAGAAAGAATATTTCTAAAAATACAACAAAAATTCATTAGAGGCTAATATAATTATTTTAAACAAAATAATACTTATTTTAATTAAAAGTCTACTTACTTTTAGCAAAACATAATCATTTTTAAACAAATAAAAATATATTTACTTATAGCAAAATACTATCATTTAAAAAATAAAAATTATGCGCCTTAACGTAAATTCTCATATTTCTTTTGTAATTCTTTAATCCATGTAATAAAATACATATTTTCTATAGTTCTTATTTCTATTTTCAAAATTCTCTCTTTTATTCTAAATTTTCTTTAATTGAAATTTTTGTTAAATTTTATAGTTATTACATTCTTCCCCCCTTAAAGAAATTCGATCCCCGAATTTCATCACCACAGTTGCAGATAAACACTAACCTCATTGTTCAAACAAATGTGGATATATGATGCGTATATCCTCCTCTCTTTCTCAAGTAGTTTCCTCATAAGAGTGATTTTTCCATATCACATTTACTGTAGGTATTTCTTTTGACCGTAACTTATTTACTTGTCTGTCCACTATTGTTACTGGTTGTTCCTCATAGGTTAAATCTTTTTATAACTGAATCTGTGGACATTGTATAACATGTGCAGAATCCAGTAAATATTTCTGTAGCATAGACACATGAAAAACTGGATAGACATTATCCAATTCAGGTGGTAAAGCTAAACGATAAGCCACTGAACCAATCCTATCAAGAATTTCAAATGATCCTTTATACCGAGGGTGTAACTTCCCTTTCTTTTTAAATCTCATTACCTCTTTCATTGGTGAGTCATTAAAGATTATGTGGTCACCAACTGATAATTTCTAGTGCTCAACATTCATAATCCTTATAAACTTTTGACCGGTATTGAGTTGCTTGTATTCTTTTTCTAATCAATTTCACTTTATGCAAAATATTCAACATATTGTATTTATATATACATATAAGGAACTCTTAAACCATTGAGTATCTCATTCCTTTATATCCTCAAGCTCGCATGCATATATCTATAAGTCGATATTAGAAAACATACACATAACAGAACATCTTTACACCCATATTGGGTAACTATCTTTTCTTATTCTAATCTTCTATCAAGTCATTTTTGGGTTTCAATGTCAACATCATCCCATGAATATCATCATCTTAATCTATCATCTATTTTTATCTTGAAATCCTTTAATCAATATATTAAACATACGTAGCAATAAATCTACCAAATCTTTTATAATGTTTATGTATCATTGACACATGTTTAATAATTCCAACTTACCTCATCACAGTAATTCTATACCATCTTATCAATACCATTAAACTTATTGTCAAAAATTTCAATTCTTTCTTCTATCATATCTAAAACTACCTCATTCTAACTTATATCAATCCCGTTTAAGTTATCCAATCATTTCAAGAAGATCCTTCCCAACAATTACTCATACATAAATTCTTAATTTCAACATAATTCACATCTTAAATACTAGATTCGATTTAGCATAGTATAAACCTTTAAAACAAATATCTTGATCACTTACATTACTTTCAGACATTATTCTCAGAATATTCTCCATATTTCTAAATTAAGAGTTCAAAAATTAATTTAAATCTTACTTCTCATATTTTCTTCCTCAAGATCTTCAACACCACTAATTCTTTTGATTACATTCGTCAAAACACCATAAGGCCATCATCCGTCCATTCCTTACAAACTTTTTATTACTTTAACCTATTAATCACTTGTACACAAAATAACTGAGTTTGAGAAAAAAAATTAACTTTTCTTGTAATGACGGAAAAGAACTTTGCATTTAATGTCAACTATTAATGTAGGACAATGCAGCAGAAAATGTGGAATTCATAATAGAGCATGGTGCCAAAATAGGAAGTCAAAAATTTGGACAAAACATTGAAATGAAATTAAAATCGGTGGCCACAAATTTTGAATATATGTGTCAAAATCTACTTTAAATCTGTTGGTATTCGGTGGAAAGATAGTACATGGAAAAAGAAATATTTCTGAGCTTATAAAAATATGTGAAAATCAAAGAATACGTAGTTAACTGGTAGGATGCAGTTGATTGCTTCTAAATAGATGTCATCAATCAACTGTAAATTAACCAGTCCAAATTAAAATTTCTCAGAATAGCTAGTCGATTTCATAATACCGATAGTCTACTGGCAAAAACATTGAGAAAACAAGAAAAATGTCCCTCTTCACTAATCTTTTGGTTTGCATCTTTTTTTTTACAATAACGCCTATCATCTACAACTTCCCTACATGACTCAAGACATCACTCCTTCGTCAAGGACAATAAGAAAAAGAAAATTTTCTAGTGATATCTTAATCGTATTCTCTTTATATGCCTAATATGAGTGACTATCACAACTACTGTACATATACATGCTTGTCGTCATTTTTGAAAATTTTATCTTCAATTTACCTGATATCCATCAATCACTCACATAGTTATTCTAATTATACCTGGCATATTCACATAGCTATCATATGTATGTCTTTTTTCGAATTCTATAAATACACACGTTAGTATCTTTACTTTCATACTCAAAATTAAAGTGTGTACAACTATGGAGGGAATCGCATTCCATCAGTTTCGAAATATTTGTATTTTTTGTGGTTTCAGTCCTAAGAAAGATGGAGAATATGTGAAAATAGCACAAAACCTGGGTATGGTGCTGGCTAGGAGAAAAATTCATTTAATCTATGGTGGAGGTAACCGTGGGTTAATGGGGTGTGTGTCTACAGCTATACATGTAGGAGGATGTCAAGTTCTAGATATTATTCTTATAGATCTAGCTGCATCCAACATCATAGGAAAAAAAATTGGGGAAGAATTTAGGGTTGCTTCCATGCATGAGCGCATGGCTAGAATGATGAGCAATGCTGATGCCTTCATTACCTTACCAGGGGGTTTTGGTACTTTAGAAGAAATTTTTCAAATAGTCTTTTGGGCACAACTAAATATGCATCACAAACTGATAGGTTTGTTAAATGTTAACCACTTCTTTGATGGTCTGTTGTCATTTATTGATCATGCTGTGGAACAAAGGTTTATCCCACACTCAGCACGACGAATTCTCATTTCAGCTTCAAATGCTGAGGAGTTAATTGATGTTTTACAAGCATATGTTCATGTACCTGATCCAATTACAGTTCAAATAGAATGGACAACAGACAACAGCAGAAAGCGCAAATTGGACCTGAATTTTCATCTGTAACTATAGCGAGATGTGGACATTGATGTACCACTTTTACTTCCTTAGGGTTATTTTGGATACCATCTTGCTAGCCACATACCATAAGAAAGTAATATTACTATATCAGAATTCTTATTTTGAAAACTTAACATATAGCTGATACTCCCTTGGAGTTTGTAAAACTATCTTTAAATGTCGCTTATGATCCTCTGAACTCTTGAAATATTCTAGTATATCATCAATAAATATAATAACAACTTGATTCAGGGATGGCTAAATTACTTATTCATTAAATCTATGAATGTAGCTGGGGCATTTGTCAATCCAAATGACATAACTAAAAACTCAGTGTCTATGCCGAATCTTGAAAACAATTTTTGTAATATCCTCTTCTCTTATCCTTAATTGGTTATATCCAGATATCAAATCAAATCAATTTTTGAAAAATGTTGAGCACTTTCTAACTGGTCAAATAGATCATTTATATGAGGTAATAAGTATTTATTCCACATTGTCACTTTATTCAACTGTCTATAATCTATGCATAGTCATAGTGATCCATCTTTCTTTTTCACAAATCGAACTGGAGCACTCCAAGTAAAAGTACTAGGGCTTTTAAATCTCTTGTCTAACATGTCTTGTAACTATTTCTTTTTCAGTTCTTTAAGTTCAGTGAGTGCCATTTTATATGGAAATATGGACACTGGTTAAGTTCCAAGAAATAAATCAATACCAAATTCTATTTATTGTTTTGGGGTAATCCTGACAATTCCTCAGGAATTATATTAGAAAATTCTCTAACCATTGGAACTTGATTTACACTAGTATATTTTATATCAACATCTTTTACCACTTTCCAAATATTCTTGGCACCTTTTTGTAATCACTTATGGGATATTAAAGCAGAGATTAGGTTACTAGGTATCTCACTACAATTTTCTTGTATCAAGAAAGAAAATTCTCCAAGAATATTGAATTTAATCACCTTAAAGTGACATTTCAAAATGACATGACATAATGCCAACTAATCCATTCTCAATATCACATCACAGTCTACCATATCTTGACAACTGGGTACAACGGATGTCACATTCAGAAACCATCATATTTGATATCTGTCTCAATTCCTTAAATTCTTTAAGACGCATATCTCTTCCACTTTCAAGCTATAATTAATCCATAGATACTTCTTAATATGTTAAACTTTAACAACTTGGAATAGAAAGGAATTTGAAACCTTATAGAATCTCTTAGCAGCACCTGAAGTATAAATATGTCTGACTCATATCGATACTAAAGGTCCTACTAAAGAATCCTTTACTCTGATAACCACAGAGAAACCTAATGCTCTGATACCAACTTGTTACATCCCTAATTTAGGAACGCGAATAACTATTATCCAATAATTTCATCTTTATCCATTCGCAAATAATTTTACAACATCATATATCAGGATAATGTTATAAGTTTCCAAGTTTGTAATACTGCTAATTATACATGCCAATTCTATGTCTATCAGAGTTACAATGGAAACAAGGATCCTGCCTATGGCATTCAGAGCAACTCTAGAGTACATTTATATTACAAATTAAATACTGAAAGCTCAGAAACAATTTAAGCTCACCACAGATGTACGACACTTAGTCGATCAAGAAGCCGTAGAACCAAACTCTGAGTCTTTATCTGAAAAACATATAAATCACGTGTAGTGAGTTTTACAACTCAGTGAGCAGATAATACCTCCTATGACCTCTCAGGTCAACATATGGATATACTCATATAAAAAAAATTATCCCATCAAAAAATTACATTTCAGAAGTACATCCATATGGGACTCGCATTTTTAAATATTCTCTGTTCAAAATTCATAATCAGATATTTCAAACCATATGCAGTACTGAATAAACATTATTCAAATCATGTTCAAAATCATACTCAATACTGTAGAATCATTAACCAAATCATGTTATGCATCAACACATTTTTTATAAAATATTCGGAGTATCCCGTATCAGAATCACCATACCAGAGTTTGATTCCTTCCGTACTTTGGTGGTATAGGATTTGCCTAAACTCAGCATCCCACTGAGGTTTGCCCTACTACCATTCAAGAGGACACGCAAAGAGACTCTGTATGGGTCTTTCCCAAGTACACAGCAAGGGAAGGCAAATAACATCTCATATAACTGGCATCTCGCCATCATATAACTAGCATCTCGCCCATATATAGGAGGCATTTCGCTCTCCTTTACATATAATCTCCCGTGTGTTGGCCCTCACACAAGGCTAGCACCACCTCCCCTGCTAGCTGAGGCAATCAAGGTGCGCACCAAGGCTAACATCACTTGCTGTTAGCAAACAGTGTTTCCAATAGAATTCCTCCATAAAACCACAATTTCATATATTCCATATTAATCAAAATAAATGTACTATTATAATACAATATTTTTATTCTCAGTATATTCCTCTGCCAAAATTTCTCAATCAGGGGAATCACGTATACATGCCCATATCCAAGGCAAACATATCATTGTATAAATTAATACCATATGCATATATGCTATATAATTCAGTATAAAATTCTCAATATAATGCAGACTTTTAGTCTCTGTATATTCATATGTCAAAACTTCCCATTCAGGGGAATCATGTATACATGCCTATATCTGAGGCAAACATATAGTTTTATAAATAATGCCACATGCATAAATATTCACTTTATCAGTTAATGAGAAATACATGTGAAATCAGATATATCATGAATTAAGAAATCCATTTTCAAATACTATACTCTTCTTAAATCATATTTCAAATTGTCAGCAATTTAAATTATTTTAATGCATTTCAAAAACATATCAAAGTGTAAATATCTCATAAATATAATCATATACATGCTTAAATATCAAGAAGAGTATAGGGCAAGCCATAGGAAGAATCATATACTCATCGGTAAGGGCTCCAGATTGGACAGCCCTAAAATGTACTTTTCCAATCTCTATTTGATCAAATTGACCTCAAAAACGTATACGGAGGGTCCAAACAATCAAGATAGCAATTTCGGGAACTGGTCACTATTCACCACCGAAAAACACTATTCACCCGCCGAAAAATACTATTTACGACGATTAAAAAGGCTGTTAAATGGCCGAAAATATACATATCCTAAGATTTATCTAACTCTTGAATCTATCTACGGTGTCAGAATTTCAATTGGAGGTCTCTAAGTAAAAGTTTGAGGATTTACCTTTTTCTGAAATTTTCTACTTCAGATCTACGGCGATTCAACGGTTAATTTGAAAAATTAATCAGTCAAAACTGAAGTATTCTTCGTCCTAAATCCAGTAACACCTTCAGTTTTGAGATCGGAAGCCAATAGGCACTTCAGATCGAGAGATAAAATTGTATGTTACTATTCACTCACTATTTGAAATTCTTGATTTCATTGCAACCGTTGTCTTCCTTCCCCCGTATCTCTATTTAATTGTCATGTTTTTTTAATAATAATTATTATTATTTAATAATTAATAATAGAATTTTTTATTATAAATTCTGTTTTTCATCCTAAAATATTCTAAATTTTTTAAAAAATTTACATTCTCATAAACCTCTGGTTAAACTCTTAAATCATAATTTTTCTTGATAAAAATCGCAATAAAACAAATCTCTAAATATATATATTTTTCATATTAAAAGAAAGAATATTTCTCAAAATACAACAAAAATTCATTAGAGGCCAATATAATTATTTTAAGCAAAACAATACTTATTTTAATTAAAAGTCTACTTACTTTTAGTAAAACATAATTATTTTTAAACAAATAAAAATATATTTGCTCATAATAAAATACTATCATTTAAAAAATAAAAATTATTCGCCAAAACGTAAATTTTTATATTTCTTTTATAATTCTTTAATTCATGTAATAAATATACATATTTTCTACAGTTCTTATCTCTATTTTCAAAATTCTCTCTTTTATTCTAAATTTTCTTTAATTAAAATTTTTGTTAAATTTTACAGTTATTACAATAACTATAAGGTTTTTTTTTCTAAGAAATAGTATATATGGCACTTATTATGACTATGAATAAAACTATGCATATGATTCTATCAATTTATTTTGGAACGATTAAGTATGAGTACTGTAGTCTGCCAAATGTCAAAACGGAAGAATTGAGAAATAATTAGAAAGAAGAGAGAAAGAGATGTAGGAAGCAACTGATATTATTTGTTGTAAAATGAACTAAATATTGTTGCAAGTGTAAGGGTGAGGATATATATAATAGCTGCAGTCTTAACTAATGTATAAATGAATGTAAACTAATTCAGTTTGCTTAATACACTCTAATAGCTTTATATGATTTAACCCATATTACACATAAATTTATAGCCATAGAGGAAGATATAGGAAGTTTTCAAATTGTATTATATGTCAATATTATTTGGTGAAGAAAATGTATGCATTTTAATTTTTTTTATTCTCTTCTTAATTACTTTCATATTCTTTTTATTTTTTTAATGATAGTATGAGTTTTTTATATTGATATTTTATTTTGATCTTGAAGATAATATTCAAAAGTCATAATTTTTCTTTGCAATAATATATTGTTATGAAAAATTCAATTAGAAAATGTTAGTGTTAAGGACCTACATTTTTCAAAATATTTTAAAGAATGATGCAAGACCAACAAATTAAAAAGAAAAAGAAAAGCTAAATCTTTTGAAATAAAATTATTATTGAATATACTTGAAATTTAAATCTTGTTTAAAATTAGCTCTTAGTTAATCGGATCAGGCCAAATGAACAAAAAAATATATTATATGTTTTATGTCTTAAATGTGCTCCTCCATAGCAAGAATTAATAGAGAATACTCATGAAATATTGAGCTAATTTCTTAAAATTTGTGGTTGAGCAAAATAATCAAATTTATACAGTTTTATTGATCTAACATATATTATTCTCTAAAGTGAATATAGAGTGTGACATTTGGTTATACTAATATAATTAATTGCTCTTGAAGTGTTTATATTTCAAATAAGACAAAATTACATTTTGATAATGTGAATATATTTTTGTATATTCCAAAGAAATTTACAAGATTTCAAAGATAACATATATCCATGGGTGAATATTATGATCAAGGGAGAAAGAGTAATTTACTCCATTTGTTATCCCATATTTACTTAAATATAAGTGGATAAAATTTGTTGGGTATTGATGGATATTATGATAATCTCTTTTTATATGAGTAATGATATCATGAATTTGTGTTCACCATGAATCCCAGTTATTATATAATAATTACCAAATATAGAATTACTATTAAATGCTTTTATTTTATGTATTATACAATAATATCAAAAATCTAAATTTTCGCAAATATAGAATCAATGCTATTAAATGTTTGAATTTTCTTTTAAGAGATAAAATTTGGCAATTTTTAAATTTTAATTAATAAATTATTATTTTATTAAAAATAAATAAATAATTAGTTGTACTTTATTTTCATAAGAAATTTGTCATTATAAAATTCACTACATTTTGAACATATTTAATATGTTTAATTATTTATAATTTTATTAAATATTAAGTTAATAGCTGTAATGAATTTATTAAAAATTTTAATAAAAACTAAATTTAAAATTTTAATTAATATACCAAAAAATAAAATTATTAAGCAATATATTATTTATTAAATAAACTAATTAAACCAGCTAGTGGAGGGGGAAAAGGGGGGAAGATAACAGCACAGAATCAATGGGAATATTCTTCTAGCCAATTTGCAATTAGAAAAGGTATGCCACAAGCCCATAACTCTTAACCCTACAAAATAACCCATCTCTATTTGTAAATTTAGTGTTTGTAGTTAGTTTGGAAGTAAATAAGGAAAGTTTGAAAATATAGAGCCTTGTGATGGCACAATATACCAATTACAAAGAATCATATTTTCTGAAAAGGGTAGACCAACCACCAAATATTTCTTACAGCCCTTTTTAATGTGCTGTCCTAGGAAGAATTGTGTAGAACACTCTAGGTCCAAGGAAGCCTGTCTCGTCCGGATGGAAGTGGGCAAAGGAAGAGTGTGTGTTACTGGTGGTACCGGTTTCATTGGTTCATGGATCATCAAGAGACTCCTTGAAGATGGTTACTCTGTTAATGCCACTGTTAGATCTCACCCAGGTACCCCTTTTTTTTATCCATAAATGAAGCAATTCGACCATGAATTGTCTTTGTAAATCTGCTGTTGGTCCAAAATTGGTTTATTCTTTCCGGTGGATTTGTCTTGTTTTTGTAAAACCGTGATATATTTGTTAAATATTGATCTAAAGTAACGATCCTTTATGGAGGGAAGCATATAAAATATTTCGCCATTATAAGATTGTTTCAGTTTTGTTTTACAGGCCTCTTTGGAAAGTGATAACAATCTGCAACTTTATCTGCTGATGAAAGCTGATAATTTCTTTTTCCACTATTGAAATAAACAGAACACAAAAAGGATGTTAGCTTCCTCACAAATTTACCAGGAGCATCCGAAAAGCTACAAATTCTCAATGCAGATCTGAGCAACCCAGAAAGTTTCAAGGAATCCATTGAAGGGTGCAATGGGGTTTTCCATGTTGCCACCCCAGTTGATTTTGAAGAAAGAGAACCTGAGGAGATAGTGACCAAAAGATCCATTGATGGAGCATTGGGCATTTTGAAGGCCTGTCTCAGTTCAAAAACCGTAAAGAGACTTGTTTACACTTCTAGTGCCTCTGCTGTTACTTTCAATGGTAGAGATGATGAAGTAATGGATGAGAGTTTCTGGGCCGATGTAGATTATCTTAGAACTTCAAAGCCATATGCATGGTCCTATGCGATTTCAAAGACATTGACAGAAAAGGCAGTGCTTGAATTTGGAGAACAGAATGGATTAGATGTTGTGACTGTGATTCCCACTTTCGTTGTTGGACCCTTCATTTGTCCTAAGCTTCCTCACTCCATTCGTGCTTCATTGTCTCTGGCATTTGGTATTTGCTTCAATATGCTACACCTATTTGTTACCCAACTATTCTTTTTTAATTTTGTTCTAACGCTGGTCTCTTTTCTCAGTCTCTTCTGAATTGTATAGTGGCTTAGTAAAATTTGATTGCAGGTAAAAGAATGTCATGAGAGTTTTCATTAATTCTGTGGTGACTACTTAGAACTAAATTGCAATTAGGGAGTGATTCAAAAGGATTTTTAAAAAAAAATAAAAAACTTAAAACAAGAAACTAACCCAATCCAATTTTTTATGGATTTGGTTAATCAAAATCATAAATCTGTTTGTTTGAGTGAAAGGAA
Source organism: Gleditsia sinensis (assembly GCA_037074535.1). Lineage (NCBI taxonomy): Eukaryota > Viridiplantae > Streptophyta > Magnoliopsida > Fabales > Fabaceae > Gleditsia > Gleditsia sinensis. The sequence continues at coordinate 14,778,200 of CM073468.1, read as the reverse complement.
ATTAAAGAAATTGAACCTCAACTCAAACTCACCCAAACTATGTACACTCCTGTTTGTCACATTATGTTGAAGTCTTGAAGTAAATATAAAATATATTATAATCTAACCAGATGCTATGTGATGAATAACATCTGTAATACCACCTCAAATGGATGAGAAATTTTTAGAAACTTTATAGTATATCAATTGATTATGAAAGGAGTTAGTTTTTGGGTAGTTCCGAACTGTTATGTCTTGAGAGTGAAAGGAAGATAGATTTAGTGGGAGGAAGTCAGGAAGAAGAGGGAGACTTGAGACTTTCTAATAGATACTATGCTTGAAGAGATAATATCTCCATCGAAAATGGTTACGAGAAGGAGTTCTTTTCTTTAACCTTTTTTTTTTTTTTTCTTCTTTGTCTGTTTCTTCCCTTTTTCTAAAATGTGGGAGAGGGCTTCTTGAGCCTTGTGCTAACAGTGACACATGAAAGAGTGACGAGACATAAAGCTTGTTATGTAATGAGGACTTGGTAAAAACAGCTCTTTTTATTGTGCTTTATGTGCAGAGTGCAAAAATTATCTGTCATAGACAAATCTCTCTTTAAATGAGGTATAGACCCGCTGACAAAAATGATATAATTTCTTTGTAATAGTCACGGGTTACTATTATAGACATAATACTAATAAATACCTTAAACTTGATCCTCTTTGTGGTTCACAAAATCAATACCTTCCTTAGCATCTTGAGGCAAATATGCAGATAATATAAACGTGATGCAAATGATGAATGAACTTTAAATTTAGTGTAGGATCAGAGTTAATGAAGATTCATTAATATCGGTATTTCAAGTGGCACGCAGGATTTATTTAGACACTGCTAAGAATTTCTCCAAATGTACACTGCTGTTTAACACAATATGTTGAAGGTTCTTAATTATAGGACACTGATGCAGGTGACAAGGATCCATATGTTATCCTTCAGACACCTATGGTGCATGTGGATGATGTTGCTAGAGCACATATAGTTCTGCTCGAACATCCTAATCCGAAAGGGAGGTATAATTGTTCATCGTGTCTGGTAACTATTGAAAGAATGTCTGAATTTCTTTCTGCTAAATACCCAGAATTTCAAATACCAACAGTAGAGTGAGTTCTCTTGTCCTTCTCCATCCATGTTACAATTAATCAAGTAAATGACTTCCATTTGATCTCTTCGTGACAATTATTTGGTTATTTATCCTTTTTGTAGCTCCTTGAAAGAGATGAAAGGTACCAAGTTACCAGATCTATCGACCAAGAAGCTCATAGACGCTGGATTTGAGTTCAAGTATGGATTTGAGGAAATGGTTGAGGATACAATTCGATGCTGCAAAGAGAAGGGTTATCTGTGATCTTTGTTTGCTCACTGTGAAGTTAATGAAAAATAAAGAAGATGCAGTGCAGTTTATGGATGATATTATCTTTTTATAATGCACACTTTGAGCTTTTAACAAGAAGATCAACGCCTCTTCTTATGTTTCCTTTCACAGCTGCGATTTCTCTTTTTACAGTTCTTTGTGGCAGCCATCATTAGTATAAATAAGTTTTTTTTTTAAATTTGTCATTTTTTCATAGAACTTACGGAAGTCTTTCTATATACCTTTTATTTGGGTAGATGTGAAAAGTTTTATTTGTTTTTAGTCTCTACTCAAGTTAGAATTTATGGTTGATTTTTTGTTTATTTAATTGGTTGTCGAATTGTGATGGTAATTATTCTATGATAAAGACTTGTTATAGTTGAAATATGGCGCTTGGACCAATACCGTTAAGTAGAAATAGTTGCATTCTCATTAATATTTATAATTTTTAATTTAGTGATAATATTAGAATTAAGGTTGCGTGTTTAATTTTTAGTTGAGAGCAAATGTTGAGAGAGAGAAATTGTTGACTAGGCTTGAGTTGTGGCAAGAATTGTCTTGTGATGGATGCTTAGCTCATAGTCAAAACATGGCATTTGGACCAATAGAATTAAGTAGGAGTTGGTATTTGACTAATAACTATAATTTTTGGTTTAATGGTAAGTATTCAATTTAATATTTGTTGAGATTTTTATGTCATTTTCATTGTTATAAAAATCTTACACTTGCATGAAAATTGTTCACTTGCATGAAAATTGTTGAATTTATTTTGTAAGTGGGCAAATGTGTTTATATCATTGCAATACATAAGGTGATTATCCATATGACACTTAAAAAGACTTTGGTCCACAGGTCCAAAGTCTATGTTGATTTTTATATTTAGATAAAGAGTAAAATTATTATTATATAAAAAGTAATTTAATTTATTATTAATAAATAATTTTTTTATTTATTAACAATATTTAAATTATAATATATAATAAAAATAATTTTAAAAAATATTATTTTTATCATGAATTATAATATAAAAAGCGTTGATAAACAAGAATTAAATACCACCTCTATTATATTATATATTAGTTCAACAAGTGAAGTGTAAATGTTAATAATCAATTGTTAGATTTCATATTTTCATAAAAATTGCAACTGCCCTGCCCTTTGATTTGAATGAACTTTTCTTTTAAAAAAACAAATTCAAGTTTACTTTAAAGGAATTTGCCAGTGTGCTGGATTTGTTAGCAACTCAGATCCCGAGAGGGTATGTCGAGTAAGGTTTGCTTATTCTTTATTGCAACCAACCTTGTTTGGGATTGGAGGAACAAGGCCAGGCTTCAACTTCCGATGGGGGATGCAAGAGGGGTTTGGCATGAATGTCTGAGGCTGCAGAATGACTCTAGAAATTTGAATTGGGAAGGAATGGCATCTTTGGTGGCTGATGGGGCAGAGGTGGTTGAAGCCTTTGGCTCCTTTTGTCAAGCTCAATGTTGATGGGGCAATGTTTCCTGATGGTGGGGGAGTGGGTTAGCTGTGTGGTGAGGGATTCCAATGGATGTTCCTAGCTGCGATGATTAAGATGGTTGATCTGATAGACTCGGTGGAGATTATGGAAGCTTTAGCAGCGTTTTACAGGGTGGGACTAGCCAAAAAGTTTAGTGTTCAACATATTCAGATTGAAGATGACGCTCAAATGGTTTTCAAAGCTGGGATTCAAGCCACTGAGAATCTGTCATATCTGGGGCTAATTTTCCAGGATTTATTAGACAGATGTGCCAAGTTTCAATGCTTCTCTTTTTCATGGTATCATCGCGTTCACAATGCTGCAGCCCATTGCCTTGCTCAACATGGAAAAGTTTTGCGTTCTAATACTGAGTGGGTGTCTGAACCTCCAACTTTTTAGTTAGTACGCTTGATTACGATATTTTGAGTTGAATAAAATTCTTCGACACCTTTTTTCAAAACGCAAAAAGAAAAAAGTTTAAGCGATGAAAAGTGTATTTTTGCCAAATTTGTTGATTTTCAAACGCAAGATCATAAAAAAATCATAGAAGTCAAACTTGGCGTCCAACTATTATAAGCTGTAATCTGAACATTATCACATAATTAAGTATTGCATCAAACTAATTTTGATTTATAGGTTGCACCGTAGAGCTAGCTTTGAGAGTACGGAATCAATCAATGCAAATTTACTCTTAAGAAAAGAGGACTTATAAATAATGAATATTGGAACTTTGGTTTTTTTTATTTTCTATACTTAATTAGTTATTTTATTCTCAATTGAGCTATCATGAGTCAAATCAAACTAAGAATGAATTTCTCAAACTCAATTTGTATAATAAACAAAGACTAAATCCAAATTCCTTGCTAATTCTTCACTTCATCTGCTCATACCTGGTTCAACTCTCGGAGCTATGGAATTCTGTCTAGCTTTCTGTTCCACATTGATCCCTTGCCATCCTAACAAAATTTTAAAGATTCGTCATAAAATATCAACAAATTTAGAAATTTGTTTACTGAACATTATGAATGGTTGAATTTTTAAAATTTATAAGAGAAACAACATTTATTCACTTTGATTTATATCCCTTATTGTAATTTCTTCTAATTTAAAAATACTATAATGTCTCTCCAATTTATATGTCTTCCTGTAATAAGCATCATTCAATTCAAATCAAACATAAGTATGACATTTCAAAAGTCACGTGGACATGACTTTTATACTATTCAATCAATCTAAAAAATTTATTATACTAACACATTCTCATAACATTAAGAATTGATGTGGTGGGGAGTATAAGCTAATAAAAAGAGAAATATAGTGAATACTGAGTTAGTTGGATATTGTAAGAGTTACCTATAGTTCATGTAATTAGAAATATTGAGTTTAATGTTTAATTTAGATAAATAGGTACTCGTTGAAATAAAATATAAATTTAAAAAGATATTATAATATTTTTTAAATTAAAAAAATTATAATTAAAAGTATAGATCAAAATAAATAAATGTTATTTCTTCAAATATATTTGTCAGTTGTGCTAATGTAATTTTCTTTCTTTGAAAGAGTATAAAAGATTAAACATGCTTATTATAATAATCATAGCATGTATTAGCCGCCTGTATTGAAAACATCAAAGTAGACAAACTAAAAAATATCGTAGGGAATAATCAAAAAGAATTTTCAAAGATAGGTTATTAAAAGACAAAATTCACTGGATAGTCAAGCCAAATGTTGTTTTATAATAATGATAACTTTGAAAATGTTTGGCTACAACTTACGTTGAAGAAGACAGAGTCAAAACAGAGCCCCAATAAAACCTCAGGGGATTTAAGCTAAGACAGTCTCATCAGCATTGAAACATATTTAGCTAGAAGCCTAAAACGTGTAAATAATTTTTTTATAATTTATTAAAAAAATTATCTTTAAAAGATGATGTTATCATTTTAGTACTTCCGAAAGATGAAAGTAGAATAAAATTTTATTTTCAAATATTAAAGTGATACTTAGAATTAAGTGTTTCTATAAAATTATAGGTGAAATTTTTTAACTCTTAAATCATATTTTTTTTATGTGTGTTATTTTATTTTAATAATAAAAATCTGAATAAATATATGTTATTTCAAAGATTAAAAAAAAAACTCTCGGTGTAGAAATTATTATAGCAACAACTCTAAAATTTTCTATTATTTTCACAATATGATTTTTATTATTGAAAAACTCATGGGTTAATCTAAGAAGAGAAACAAAGTTTAATGACAGTTGTAACATAAATAGGATACAACCTGTGTTTCATTTAAGTGGCACTTATCTGACTATAACTATTGAAGATTTTAATACATGCAAGTTCAATTTTTCACTCTTTTTTCAGTTTTGGTTTTATTTTATAAATAATAATTAAAAATAAAAAAACTAAGCAAGAAAACTAGTTAAGGAGAGGGAGAATGAATGTCTATACCAATGGCCATGTCATATCCTCGGCTTTGAAGCTCACGGTACTCTTGGCACAAAGCGCAGCACTCGCAGCACCAATGAACCAAGCAATCATCACAAGGACTATTTTCCAACTTGAATAGCTGCCTCATCTTGGTGCGATACATGCAAGAGTACATGCAGGCATGACCAGTTGTAAACTGAAGCAGAGCATACAGAGCCGCACTAGCACTACACGCTGCAAATCACAATCAAAACCGAACCTGATAAGCTTATCTTCGTAATTAACTAATTATCCACCATCACAAGGGTGGCTTTCACAATATTAGACACAGTCAATTTACAAACTTGTTTGAGAATTTTGAACAGAGCAGAGTGGTTATTAATCCGCTGAGGTGGAAAATGTAGTGAAGGAAAAAAAATAGTTTTCATTTCATTGTTTTAAATTTTTATAAAATAAAATGGTAACTCATTTTTTATTATTTGAAAATTGTAATATTCAATACTCAAATAAAATTAGTATTATATCTAAAAAATAAAAAAATAATAGTGTCAAGATAAATAAAAGTTACAATGCTATTAAAAAATTTATTAGTATTTGAAAGTTATTATTAAAAAAGTTAGGTGGATACAAACTGTTAATTAAGACTAATTCAATCAAACTCACCTTTTGGCTTCGTCAAAAAAAAAATTCTATAAAATAAAATGTCATTTTTTCAATCTGACTTCCTTTTAAGGGCTTTGATACCCATCTTATGAGTTAGCTTTAAAGGCTTAACCTTTTAACCTTAAAATTTAACCCTAACTTTAAAATGATTATATTAAATGTTAATAATTTTTTAAAAAAATTTAGTTTCTTATAATAAAACATATAAAACTTTCTCAAAAACAAGAAACTAATATGAGGGAGAAGAAAACATATTAAATTTAAAAGAAAATTCATTGTTTCTTCAATTTTTTAATTTTAAAAATTTAAATTTTTATGAAATAACAGTGTTCAACCCCAAACCCAACTCAACTTACTAGTCCCAGGACTAAATAGATTCAGAACGAAATGTCAAATATACAATAATATTCTTTTAGAGCTGAAAAATGAAAAAATAATTAGATGATAAAAAAAGATTTAAAGCATACCAAACTTTCAAAAAATGAGGGATTTTTAAATTTGGATATGAGGTGGTGAAACCCATCTTAAACCCACCACACTGTTTTGTTTTATCATTCAAACAATAATTTGAATTTCTTTTGTCTAATTGTTACCAATAAAATAATAATAACTTGAACTATTTTGAGAAGCAATGCTTACTCATTGACCCTTCATCAACAATCTCCGCTATTTGGCCAAAGGTGATATAAGGGCACCAGCATGTTATGCAACCTGCAACAAAAGGTGCTAAGAGTCACCGATCCCATAAACATAGCAGAAGTAGTAATGGGGTTTTCACGAAGTTTTTAGCTTTTCAAGCCAATTAGTGTTCAGAATAGGCATACAGTTTCTCACGTCGGAGAAGCAGCCACAAAGGCCTGTTGACCAAGGGCCTAAAGTTTCGGGCTCAAATTGGAGGGGCGGAGCCGGTTGGGATTGCTTGTTGTCAGCGGCGGAGATCACCGGGATACCGGTGGCGATATGTTGATCAGACGGTGGCCGTGGATCATTGTGCCCCTCATAAGTTTTTGGGTTTGGAGGATACATGGCGAACGGTGGAAATTGAATAAAGTAGAAAAGATGCAGATAGGGAGGCGATGGTGGTGTGGGGCTGTAGGGCTATATATGGTGAAGAAGAGATTAGACGATGAGAATTTTCTGTGAAATGGTTCAACAATGTTAATTTACTAATTCAAGTCAAATGCGACCGAGATATGATTGGGGAAATAAGCATTTTGTCGTCTCAGTATTGGCAGAAAAGGATGGTGGGTCAGTTTGCAAGTTAACATCACAGCAGCTTCCAAATTTTGCTGAAGTCTTTAAGATTTATTGATTGCCGTAACGAAATTCCTCTTCTGTGAAGAATGGTTCAACAATGTTAATTTACTAATTCACGTCAAATGCGACCGAGATATGATTGGGGAAATAAGCATTTTTCTTGTCGCCTCAGTATTGGCAGAAAAGGATGGTGGGTCAGTTTGCAGGTTAACATCACAGCAGCTTCCAAATTTTGCTGAAGTCTTTAAGATTTATTGATTGCCGTAACGAAATTCCTCTTCTGTAAAGAATGGTTCAACAATGTTAATTTACTAATTCACGTCAAATGCGACCGAGATATGATTGGGGAAATAAGCATTTTTCTTGTCGCCTCAGTATTGGCAGAAAAGGATGGTGGGACAGTTTGCAAGTTAACATCACAGCAGCTTCCAAATTTTGCTGAAGTCTTTAAGATTTATTGATTGCAGTAACGAAATTCCTCTCTTTCATTTTGCAGGGGAATCATATAGGAGAATTTGCCCGTTATAAGATTGTTTCTGTTTTGACATCCTTTCAGAATTTATAAGATGGTAGCTTCATAAAAAATTTACTAGAGCATCCCAAAAGCTACATGTTCTCTAAACGCAGATCAGAGCAACCCAGAAAGGTCAAGGAAGCCGATGAAGGGTATATTGGGGGGTTTTCGTGTTAAATCGTAAATCCAATTATTTATTTTTTTCATTATAAATCGTGAATTGGATCAAAGACGAATATATTAAAAAATAATTTAAAATATATAGTATAAAATATAAATAAATAGATAATATATATATAATATTTAAATTAATATATTTATTTCAATAATTTTAAATATAATTAACAATAAATCTTAAAAATTATAAAAATAAATAAGTAATTAGTTATTTAAATAGATTTAAAATTATAAAAAAGGGTGTCTTTTAAAATATGAACAGATTTTAATTATGGTGAGAATTTTTTTTATTTTAAAATAAATAAATAAATATTAAAAAACTCCAATTGTTAAACAAATGAAACAAAAGGAACGTTGAACCCATTTTAAAAAAAAAATAGAAAGTGAAAAGGGGATTAACAGTGGAGTGGTTGTTTTTGGCTCTAGTGGAAGATAAAAAAAAAAGAGAGAGAGCAAAAGGCTGTCTAGACCATCGCGCAGCCTTGCAGAGAATTCACATAGTTGCGCGATGGTGAAGAACAAGGCTAGAGTTGGATATGAGTTTCGAAAAGAAGAAATAGACCAACCATGGTAGAAGCTTGCGTCGCTGTGTGAAGGCAACAGACATAGCTAGAATCGCATAATCATGCGATTTTGTGATTTGGATTTGTGCGATTCTAGTGACGATTCCGACCATATCATGATTTGGCCAAATCGGTGATCAAGTGAATCGTGCATGTTCAAAAATTATGGTTGCTACCCCAGTTAATTATGAGGGAAGAGAACATAAGGACATAGTGACCTAAAGATGCATTGATAGATCATTGAATATTTTGAAGGTCTGACTCAGTTCAAAATTTGTGAGGTAGAGTTGTTTACACTTTCGGTGTCTTTGCAGTTGGTTTCAATGGTATAGATGAAGAAGTTGTAATGGACAAGAGTTTATGGTAGTTTAGGGTCTTTAAGGTTTGATAGTTTAGGTTTAAGAGTTTGAAATTTGACATTTTAAAATTTTGAGATTGGTCATTCCTGGTGTCTCTACTGTAGGCTTCAATGGTAGAGATGAAGTAGTTTTAGACAAGAGTTTATGATAGTTTAGGGTCTTTAAAGTTTGATAGTTTAGGGTCTTGACATTTGGTATTTAAGGTTTAGGAGTTTGGAATTTGACATTTGGAGTTTTTGGAATTGATGTTTTGAAATTTAATGATTAGAGTTAAGAATTTGGGCGTTTTGGGATTTGAAATTTAGAATTTAGAGCTTAGAATTTGTAGTTTACAATTTAGAGTTTGTAGTTTGAAATTTTGAATTTTAAAATTTAGAAATTCAAATTATGGGGTTTAGACTTTAGGATTTTAAATTTTGGTGTTTAAGGTCTTGATATTGTGGGTTTAGAGTTAGGGTTTGAGAGTTTGGAGTTTGATATTTGAAGTTTTTGATTGTAGTTTGAAATTTTAGATTTTGGAGGTTTGAGGTTTTGGATTTGGTAATTGGATTTTGGAGTTTAGAGTTTGAAATTTTAAATTTTGAATTTTAGGATTTGGCTTATTGGGTGTTGAGATTTAGGATTTAGAATTTTAATATTTAAAATTTGAGAATTTAACGTTTGAAGTTTAGAATTTAGGACATAGAAATTTAGAGTTTAGTATTAGAAACTTTATAGTTTTGGTGTTTGAGTTTTCAACTTTTAACATTTGAGATTTGAGGTTTAAAAATTTATAATTTAAGTTTTAGAATTTAATATTTTAAAATTTTAGAATTTAGAAATTTAAGTTTTAAAATTTATAATTTTAGAATTTTAGACTTTTAACTTTATAATTTATAATTTTAAGTTTTATGATTTAGGATTTATGAGCATTATTTTTATTTTATTTTTTTCTTTTTCCATTTGAACTATGTGATTTAAGGTATAAATGATATTTTTTGAATTTAATGGATTTGAGGGAAATTATTTTTACCTAAAGGATTAAAATGAAATTAATAAGTTAAGGGAACAAAAAGAATTTTGGACAAAATTGTTAATAAAAAAAAATCATATTTATGTTATTTTATGTACTATTTATAATATATTCATATATTAGGAGAGATATTGCAATAATTATCAAATTGAGGAGACATTGTAATTTGTAATATAAATAAGAATAAATAAATAATATTTTTCCCTAGATCTATACAGAGAATTTTTAAAACGAGTATATTATATAACGTGGAAAACGGTAAAAAAAAAAAAGTAATGTATTTTCACTACAATTCTTTACCTCGTCTCTTATATCCAATATTATTATTAATTATTACTTAATATTACTTATTTATATTTATATTTTTAATCTAGATAGATGTGAAACAAGCGGTGTATTATTTTATTATTATTATTTTTGTGTGAAACAAGTGGTATATAAATAATATTTTTGGAATACGAAATTTCAGGGGAAAATCACGTCCGTTATGTCGTTTAGCGAAACATCCATTTTCAAGGATAAAAAATAATTGCCGTCATGACATCCAAACACAAGAAAATGTCTTTCTTATGACTATATGGCTTCGAAGTTCACAGAGACATGGAGAAGTGTTTTCGAATTTTATTTAGTATTTTAATTAAAAGTGCTTTCAAAATTTATTTGAAACCAAATTTTTCCTTGCAACAATTCATTTAATCTATCCCAAAAAAAAGGTTATCATTTAATCAAAGTTACACTTTAAGTATTAAAGTTTAGTTAAAAATGGGACGAAATTATTATACATTTTTTGATTAATTATTTTCTTAAAAATTATTATAGTCATATTTAAATAGGTAAAGCTATTAAACTAATTAAATAATTTTAAATTTATAAATTGATTCAAAGAGATGTTAAAATATTTTGGTAGTTGCAGAAGTTGTAGAGAATAGAAATCATCTTCAATTCTTGTACATAGAAAAGTCCGGTCAATAAGAAGAACTTTTCCTTGAAAGTTGTTCAGGTTGTAGTCTTATAGAAATCCCTAGAAGTCATTATAAAGAATCCCCCTTTGGATTTTTTATTTTTGTCTTTTAGGTCTTGTTCATACGTGGTCAATATCTGGGCTGTGGTTCGGCCAGATCCACAATATGCCTGCATCTATGAGACAATTGGGTTGTCTACGCAGGTCACTGGTCCAAATTGTAGGTCAACCCAACGATCTTGAGGAAGACTCAACATGCCCCATATTAATATATATATGTTTAACTCAATCTGTCCAAAAAAAAAAAAAAATTCAATCTGCTAAAAATTTATAGAGTAAAGGCTTCTTTGGTGTGTTGTGTATAAAATTGGACAGAGTATAATAAATTAATACAATTTAATTTTATAAGAAATTTGGTGCACAAGGCAAGTTCTACAAATTTATAGAAATATAATTTTTTATGCAATTATCACTGTATAACATTGTATACTTAAGAGGAGAGGCATAAGCCTTGATAAGTAGTCTTATATAAATTTTTTAATAATAAAAATTATTTTTATATTTATTTATCAATTTAACATAATATCATCATCACTACTATTAATTTTACATGACCATCATCATTGCTCCTATTACCTCCGCTCCCACCCTTGCCACTACCACTAATATAATCATCTTGCCATTACTATTACTACCAAGTACCACTTTTGTCATTGTCATGACTACTATAACCATTGTTTTGCCGCCACCATTATATTATTGCCACTGTTGTCACTATAACTATTATCTTTATTTGATATCATCAATTTTTTTCACCTTCACCACCACTACAAGAAACTGAAATTTCCGTGGCGACTATATAAAGTTACCATTGAAAAACATTTTTAGTGACGACTTTACCAAGTCGTCACTGAAAGTGTATTTTTAGTAGCGACTTTCTATAGTCGCCATAAAAAGGCAAACTTTCAGTGACGACTTTCTGTAGTCGCCACTAAATATACATTTTCAATGGCGACCTACAAAAGATCGCCACTAAAAGTAAGAAATTTATGTACTTAAACTTTCAGTGGCGACATAAGGTCGCCACAGAAAGTAAGAAAATTACTTTTTATCATTTTTTTCTTTTTTCACATTTAACAAAACTAAATTTTTAGTTAAAATATATAAAATTTTAGTTATAATATAAAAAAATATGTTAAATATTTACTAATAAAATAAATTCAATTTTTTTTAACTTGAGTTAATTTTTTTATTAATAAGGTAAAATTCTAAAAATCAAATTAATAATGTATATATCTTTGAAAATTCAAAATAACTATTTAATTTAAAAAAATGATAAAGGAAAAAAAATGTATTTTTATTGAAATAAATTAAAGACAAATTTAAAAAAAATCAAATATATTTTCCCGAATCCTCCTGAGCATATATCTCTTCACAATTATTGTACTTAAATAATTATCACAATTATTATATGTCTAAATAAAATCACCCAAAAAAGAAGCAACGTTTGTGTTTAAATTAAACAATTTACAAAGTCATTATATAATTAATGAAAGGATGATAAAATGATTAATTACATTTAATTATTTCAGGCTTAAATTATTCATTGTGATTGTGCCTTTTTTATTTTTGTTAGGAATAGACTTCGTAATTTTCTTTACATTTGAAGTTTTGAACCATAATATAATAAATTATTTTAAACAATCAAATATAACGAAGGATATCATAACTGATGTCGGCGACAACAGGTGCAAAAAAATTATTAAGTTTATTAATGTTATCTTTTAATTTTCTTTTTGTTCCTATCCCTGAATCGTTTTATCTTTATTGAATTTTGTCTAATTTTATCTTTTTATTGTTATAAAGTGTAATTGTTATTAATTTTTTCGTGCTAGATTACCACATGATTTTTCTCAAAATCGGAAGTTGAAATTAATTAAAAACTTTTGTACAGTAATATGAAAAATAAAAAAATAATTATACTTCTTTCGCCAATTGAAATTAAACTGTTGGTAGAAATTAATAATACAAATTCATTTTTTTACTAAAAAAATAAATTGATCCCTTAACAGAATGAAATGAGCATATTATAATTTATTAGATAATTTTAATAAATAAATATATAATAAAGAAGTGACTTTAAAATAATCTATAATCAAGATTTATACACTTTACAAAATTGAAAAAGTATTTCACTTGAAAGAAATAAACTATTAAGAAAATTTAGAAACATTATTGTTCTACTTATTTAAATATAACTAATTATGCTTAAACTTATAATAAGTTCATAAAGATATTTTATATCGTGATTTTCTTAAAATTAAATAAATAAATAGTAATAAAAAATTATCACAAAAATAAATGTTTAATTGATTTCAAATAATATTTTTAATAATTTTAATATAATATTAATAATATAAATATATAAAATTATATTAAAATTAATTTGAATTAGTGTCTTAATTGAATGTATAAAATTTCAATAACATTTAACAACAATATTTTTTGTGTGTCTATCTTTCTATAATTCTTAATTCTTTTGAAACATCTATCTTTAAATCTTGCTCTGCCTTCATGTGACTATTATTATATCTCTATTTTCAAGTATTTCTCTTAAGTACCTTATTTTCTTTTTTTTTTTATCTCAATTTCTTTTATTATCATTTTTTTAATTTTTTTTAAAATAAAGATAATAAATGAAAATAATATCATGAGTATAAAAGGAGATAATAAGAAATTAACAAAAATATTGACTTGTGAGAGAAAATATGAGTGATGAATAAGACATACTTGAACAACTTAGTGTTGAATGTAATGTGATGCTATTTTCATCTATTTTCAAATTATCAATTTTTATTTTATTTTTTAAATTAATTTTGTTCTTTTCTACCAAAATAATTCGAAATAAAATATTTCTATCGAAATATCTCGTAATATAATATTTTTAATTAAAATGGTCTAATTTCTTAATAAATATTATGTTTTATTTCGATAATTCTGTTTCGTTTCGGTGACTTTAAAAACAAAAATATTTCAATCGTTTCGATAGAAAAGAAAAGAAATTTAATTTCTATCTAATCTAAAGTGGCTCACTCCTATTTTACTATGTTAATTATCACTACATTTAAAATTTATTTTAGATATATTTAGTTTTTTTATGTATGACTTCATCAGCTATTGTATTTTACAATATATATATATATATATATATATATATATATATATATATATATATATATATATATATATATATATATATATATATATATATAATTTTATTTTTCACAGCACAAAAATTTAAACTCACATTTATAAAATATTCAAACTATTTATCACTTGATCGTAAAAGATATTTTCGCCTTCATTTTGAGACACCATTTAGAGATTACCTACACAAATTTGTATACAAATATTTACAAATGTGAATCCAAACTAACAATTTTGGTTTATAGATTTATAACATCATAAAATGTCTAAATAAAAAAATTACTAACAAGTCAATAGGAGAGAAACATTATATTAATTTACTAATAAAAGCAAATAAAAATATTAAAAATTCTTAAACCCATCTAAAAACAAACAGATTAAAAAATTAAAAATCTTAAATTTATTTAAAAGAAGAAATAATAAAAGAGTTTTTTGAACACACAATAAAGAGAGAGAAATTGAGAGAAAATACTAATTTTTTTTTCAAACCCACCTCATTTTATAAATAACATTATAATTTTAAAATAATAAAAATAAATTATCATTCTTGTTTAATTAAATTTTCCAATGGCATACTAGCAACCTACACCAAAACTTGCAAACTAGCTTAGCTCACCGTCACCTCACTGCATTGCAAGCATGTACAGCCTATGATCGCCTCTCACTTTCTTCCCCTTAAAAAATTTCCCTTCCCCGGTTATTTTCTGTCACGGCCCCAAATGATGGAACACATGATCGGCACGGCATAAGGGTTTCCCCCTAGCCACAAGCCTAACGCATAGTACATACAAATATTCAGCACATAATCCAGAGAGTACATAATAAATATAACTGGCCACATATGCCACATCCAATATAAGAAAATACTATATATATATATATATATATATATATATATATATATATATATATATATATATATATATATTACATGAATCCAACATCCATGATTCAACTTGGCCCATGGCCTCATAATACAAACATCGTTGTAAAACATAAAACCATTTTCCAAACAACACATCAATATACGCAAGAAGCGAGGATCCTGCCTGTAAGTTCATGGAGATACACTAGACATAAACTAGACTTGACATCCAATACAAAATAGCCTTGCCCAGACTGGGGCTCACCAACGCTATATTCAGCCTCCTACGAAGCTGTAGCTGGATCAAAGTCTCTTTGACTATCTGTGGGGAGAAAACAGAAGAGGGGTGAGACTACATCTCAGTGAATGGGTAAATCATACTATAACTGAAACAGGGTAAACTAAGCACGAGTGTTTCGCAGTGGATTTAATAATTGAAATCCAAGTATAAAGATAATAATAGAAACATTAGGCATTTAACCATAATTTATTGAAAGAAAAGCTAAACAGTTCAAATGTATATTCAAAAGATAAATCAGGATTTAAATCAGTAACAGTAGAGCAAATCAATTATGCATGGTAAGTAATAAATGAAGTTATTTATGCAATAATAATGATGAATGAGATTGTTTAGAAATATTTAATCTTTAAGAAAAATGCACTAGTTTATTGGAGGTCTTTCCTAACAGATCTATCATCTCCCCCAAGCACACAGCAAGGGTAGGGTAATCACTGTAGGCGTAGACATAAGTCCACCCTAAATCCCCCCAAGCACACAGCAAGGGTATGGTAATCATTGTAGGCGTAGATATAAGTCCACCATAAATCCCTGTGTCTTAGGCAGTCATATGCCCGTCACAGTATCCTAGGTCGAAGCCTTTGCATGATCATGGTGCACCAGGGCTAGCACTCCCTGCGGCTAGCTAACAGTGATCTAAAAGGGTCCCTCCAATAGAAAACATTTGAAATATGCTATTCAAATAGTTTAAAGTAAAACATTTCAATAACTTTACAATAAAGCTATAATTCTCCATCTAACTCTTTTCATGCATAAAATTCTGTTCTAAAATATATCTCATCCATGAATTCCCATGGAGACCTTTATAATCATAAGCTTTCCCTTTTAAACATAGATCGTCCGTAGACGTCACATAGATGCTCATCATGCATCAAATCATTTCATGGCTAACTTAGTTCATTTCTATGACTAAGTTCGCATTTCTATAAATCTAGCTCAAATGGAGAATTATCAGCCTAAATGCTTGTCCTGCATACCTAGAGTTCAACTAGGATTTAAATTTATAATTTCTAACATGGTTGGAACATATTGGTTTTCAAAGCGATAAAACAATTTAGCATACATTCCAACTAGTTAAAATCATACGAGAGAGAGTTATAAATCGAATTCGTAAAACATGCGCTACAGTATGAAAATCCCACTCACCTTACTAGGAGTCCAACAACGAGAATTTCACCTCGTGATGGTTCAATAACCTAGAAAACATAGACATAACATGAGAACTAGAAAACTCTAAACGTCACTATTCATGCCGGAAACACTATTCACGCTGGCCGGAAAACTAACCCTAAATCTAAAAACCTTCTATTCTAGCATAGAAACTAATTCTAAGACTATCTATGGAAAGAATTTCGGAAGAACGAAGCTTAAAACGCGATTGGATGGAGTTTTACTTTGGAGGTTACTATTCATGCGATTTTCCGGCGACAGTCCGGTGGTTTTCTGGCGAAACTGATTGGTGGGGTTTGTAGCTCTCCTTCCCATGAGTTTAACGGTACCTTGCTTGCTCAAATTAGACATCCGGATGATGAGATATCTTAGAGAGAAGTGGAGAAAATTCTAGAGAGAGAGAGGAAGGTTCAGCTATGGAGGAAATGAAGGAAAAAGGGAGGGGGACCGCTAAAAAAAATGTCTATCTGACGAATCTCGCTGCGGCGAGATTTTTGGTCCGCGAAATTCGCCGGCGGTGAACCTAATTTCGCCGCAGCGAGATTCGAAACCAGAAAAACTCATGCTTTCGGGAAAATGCTGCAGCATTCTCGCCACCGGCGAAATATTCTCGCTGCGGTGAACTTATTTGACTGAATTTGACAAATCGTCCAACATGAAAGTTGTAGCCTTTTCTCTTCGGTTTCATTAGCCACTTGAATCACCTAATTTGGAGTTCATATGAAAGAGTTATGAATAAAATAGTGAGCAAAGGTCCAGACCACACTACACTATGGTTTTTGTCTCTGATCACTATAATATTCACAGAATTAGCAAAAGTTCCCAACATCAAAGTTGTAGATATATGTCTTATCTTTCAACACCAATTGGAATCACTTACTTTAGATTTCATATGAGTGAGTTATGCGTATATGAGTGAAGAAAGGTTAGAAACGCTCTAAAATTTTACGTTGTTCTCAACTTCCTTGTTTCAAATAATTTGTACTTAACCTTCAAAGGTTTTATTAGCAGAGGGTTATTATTTGCTTATAATGCGCCAAAACATAAATTCTTATTTTTTTTTTGTAATTCTTTAATCCATGTAATAAATATACATATTTTCTATGGTTCTTATTTCTATTGTCAAAATTCTCTCTTTTATTCTAAATCTCCTTTAATCGGAATTTTTGTTAAATTTTACGGTTATTACATTTTCCCTCTCCCATTTTCATTGTTTCCCTCTCAGCCTCTCCCTCACAAAATCTCCAAAACTTGGTTTTCATTGTTTTCCTCTTAGCCTCTTCTTCAGAAAATCTCCAAAACTTTTTCCCTGTACCCGAGCTTTTCATAGAAAAGCTCCAGTCCCCAGAGCTTTCTCCAGAGCTCTCTCGGTCCACTCCTTTCAATAACCGGATCGAGCTTTCTACAGAAGAGCTCCAGACCCCGGTGTTATTTCCATTCGGTTGAAGCTGCTCTCGAGTTTGGTTGTGGCTGTGAGCTTCATAAGGAGGTTAGTATTTTTACAGATTCTCAGCACCCTTAGAAAATGCATCTATAGTGTTATGGCTGTGAGCTTCCATGCTCTGTTTCTTCAATAGAAAATGCATCTATAGATCTCTTCTATTGTGTCACTTTTCTCCATGCCCTCCTGAACCATAATCTGAACCTTGGATAGATATATTATTTTCCATGTGATTGATCAGAAAAGATCTCGGAGTTTGCTTAAAACTAAATTTTTTTCTCAGACAATCTTTCGAGTGCATTACAACTCTCTCCCCTTAGATAAATTTTTGTCAAGTGCAAATTTTTCCGAAATGGGGATTCCTAGTTAGCTCAAAACAAAGAATTGTGAAAGGAAAATGAAGGAGAAGAAGTAGATGAAGGTGAAGAAATGAAGAAAACTTTCAATGAAAATGGTTTACCTTGTAAATTTTGTCATTTGTGCTCTTGTGACTTCCAAACTGATTCACCACCTTAAGGTTTGCGCAGTGAGTGAATGGAAGAATAACTGATCCACCACTAGTTATTGCTTGCAAAAAGAATGAAGACAAAAAAGGTTAATAAGTACAGCAAAAAAATATAGCATGCTTACCCACAGCATATAGGTTAAAAAGATCAAAATCACATAATGATTACATTCTTCTCAATAAGATGTCTAGCCATAACTACGTAAACATGAAATTAACATATACCTCAAGGCTAGATAGAACCAGATGTGCTGTCATGACATATAAAATTACACTGCTGACTGCCTGACTAGACTTTTCAACTGATGCTGATTCCTAAACTATACCTCCAGTTTATCTTTTGATATAGCAACACTAACTCTTGTTTTATAACTTTCAACAAGAACACTCTACCATATCACTGCCCCCTCATCCACATAATCCAAATCTAAATCCAGTTTTCTGTACTCTCTTGAGAAAATATATTATTCACCCTCCTGTTCCTTAAAATCACCTCTGATTCTTTCATCAATTTTATGTACTTTTAGAAAAGAGTGCTTTTAATATGTGGTAGTGAGAGTGGTTTTACTTTTTGAATAAAGAAGCTAAAAGTGGGATGAATTTATGAATATCAAAAGCCACCATCTAACCGACAAAAGTTTACACAAGTAGTGGATATTTAGATCCCTTAATTAAGTATGTTGTTCTGGATTTGAGTTTAAGCCACATGTACAGAGCAAACTTGTTTTGAATGGATTTTGAATGAATTTTTTAAGTAATGGGGGTTGGTAAAAATTATTTGAAAGGTTAAA
This sequence comes from Gleditsia sinensis, assembly GCA_037074535.1. Taxonomy (NCBI): domain Eukaryota; kingdom Viridiplantae; phylum Streptophyta; class Magnoliopsida; order Fabales; family Fabaceae; genus Gleditsia; species Gleditsia sinensis. The sequence goes on along the minus strand of CM073468.1, from coordinate 14,759,113 downwards.
CAGATGAATGGTAGTCTATTAATAGTTTTTATAATATTTAATATGACCATTATTTTGAATGGATTTTTATTTGTTCGTAGGCTAATCCATAAGTCAAAATGTTATATATAGATGTCATTAGTTTGAAAGATGTGAGTTTGAGGCTGAAATAAAATCCTATACATGAGTATACTGACCGATGATATTAAAGTAACTTAATTATATCATCATAGTTGTCATCTTTTTATCAAAATATAAAAAGGCTACATGTTGTATTGGCTATAAAGTCCACAAGCACATTCTAGATAGGGTAGTTGAATGTAAAGTTTAATTCTAATTTAGAGGAAAATAAAGGAAGGTGTGAGACAAATACAGTCTCAATTTCAAAAGTGGGGTTGGTTGACATTGCCATACCATGTTTTAGTCTTCATGAACTGAAAAATAAAGAGGTCAAAATTCAGTGGATGCATATATATGGAGAGCTTGATTTGAAAGGGACCGTTTGTAAAGGTAAAGTTGAATGTAAAGTTTAATTCTAATTTAGAGGAAAATGTAATTTTATCTATTTTTTATTTAAAGCATTTGATGAATAACTGATAGTTCATTACCATACTATCAACATAATAATGTTTTTTCCCGTGTTTTAAACTTTCCAAAACTCTATAACTAGGTTAAGTAATGATTGTTTTGGTTTTCCTTAAGTCCTTTAATCATTAATGTCTTTATTTGATGAAATGGTTGCTTGAGTTGTTCCAAAATTTCCAACTGACTATGACTCTAACTTTTGTTTTTAATATATTTTTATGATTGATTGATCTATATAATTTTTATATATAAATCAATACTATTTAAAAGTCTGGCATGGGTTAGTAAATGTGTATGGATGCCCTTGATTTATGGTATGTTTTTTTGTAAAAGTGGGTAGGAGTAAATAGGGACAAGTATGGCTCCTCCTTGAGTTAAGGATATTTTTTCTTAATATATTTTTGTATATATGTTAGCTACAATCTAAGATGAATGAAGTCCTCATTTTTCTAATGTTCCTACGTATTCTCGTGTCTGGCTATCCTATATTAGAGTTTGCTTACACTTACAAAAGGTAGTGCTTCCTATGTTTTATCATTTTTCATCGTAGCCCCTTATGCTATCTCCTAGGGTAAAGTAAAGCAAATAAACCAAATCATTCTCTGGCAACAAAGCAAATTTTTTAAGAGAGGTCTAGTCATTAAGAGTACATCTTTGGATGTTCTTTTTAAGTCCTATTGACAAGTTATCTTTCTCACTCCTTGGTACATAATATACTGACTTCTTTGCCTGCTGGACCCATCGAGTTTTGAATCTTTAATAAGATTATTGGTCTGTATAGTGGAGAAAAAATTGTAAAACCACACAAAATATTTTAGAAAAAAGAATAGCTTAACATATTTTTAAGAGTAAATTACATCCACATGAGGTTATACACTCACACCGCTTTTTTAGTTTCAATGTATATTAAACTCTATTAAACATTATAAAACATGTACTTACAATACCTCTCTAGTTCCAATACATACTAAAACCTTCTCTGCACAGGCTTTAATTTTAAAATACACTTAACTTACTTGTTAAAGTTTTCAAAAGCATTATCTTAGTCCTTTGGTGATTTGTACTACATTAAGTTATGCTATATTGAAAGATTCTATGAGGAAAACTTCATAGGATGTAAGCACTATTAACAATTATATTAGTAGAGGAGGTTTTTGTACATAAATTTAAAATCGAAGAATGTTAGTGTAGCTTTTATAAATTCATAATTTACTCTAATTTTTATTAAAAATTTGAAGAATAAATAACTACAAATAGTTTTGATATATAAACAAGTTTTTTCCTTTTTGAAATGTTTAACTTCCAAAATCAAAAACTAATTTTGTTGTCCTTTACCTAAAATAATTTATGTGGAGAAACTTTCACTTGCCATGAAAGGGAATAAGTATGAGTTTAATTAAGGAATGCTATTTCAATAGAAATTAGAAGGAACAAAATTATTTTCAATCAAGAAACATGATATCTGACTTTTAATTTTATTGATAAGTATTTAAAAAAAAGTATCAAATGTGTCTTAAGAGATAAGAGTGAAATTGATGGGTAGCAATTAGGTTTGGGTTGGATAAGGAAACAAGTTGGATTAATTAAAATCTATTAAATTATTTATTATCCATTTAAAATTTTTTTGTAGGTCATTACAAACCAATGACTGATTTATTAAGAGTAGGTTAATAGATAATCGTAGGTCGACCAACCAAAATTCATACTTAAAAAATTCATCTAATGACCCAAACCATTTACAGTTGGATTATGATTATGAATTATAATTTTTGATTTTGGGTAGAAAAATAATTTTTAAGAAAAAAAGTAAAATGTCATTTTGCTTTTGTCAATGTTTTTTTATGCATAGGAGGCTTGTGACAGGGAGTAAGAAAAGGATAAAAAGATTGATCTCAAAATATCAACTTTATCTTAATCTAAAATATTAAGGTTAATCCCATGTGAACTATAAATTCATTTATAATAATATTAATTTTAATCTAGAAGGTAATGTTAAATTTTAATTATAACAAAAATTTAATATAGAAGACGTGCCAAGTTGAGTAAAGATTGCTTTATGGTGCTCTTACTAATGTTATATCTTTAAGATGGGTGAAGGTTTTAAAGTATGAGACAAATAATTTGTGAGAGCCTGTGAGAGTATGTATAATTTGTCCTACGCGGAAATCTTTTCTTTTCCCATTACCTATAATTATATATATATATATATATTCTATCAGTAATAAAGGAATTGATGATATCAACCCCTTTAAAACTTTTTTCGTTTATTCTTATTCTTATCTTTCTCTCTAAATATGAAGCTGAGGCCAATTTGAGTTCTAAATTAAACCCGGAAATTAAACAGAGATGGGAAAAAAGAGAGGTGGAAGAGCTTAGCACACCTATAAAGTGGGGAAAGAGAGGTGGAAGAGCTTAGCACACCTATAAAGTTGAGTAGGAGTGGCCTCCGGAATGATATCATTCTACTCCTTTGAATTGCTTTTTTTTTCTTAGTTATTTTATCAACACAATCTCATTTCACATACATTTGGCAACATTGTCATCATTGTCATTCAAGCACCATCCATACACTTTATTTTGCCCAAATTTTTCTTGAATATTATTTTCCAATTGCTTACTTTGACTCAAACCTGTAGGCAGTATAATAGACAAGAATTGGATGAAGGTTCTAAATAGAGCAGATCCAATATACATAAAAGGGATTGATAATTTTCTTGAGTGGGCATATAGTCAACCAAGGGCAGGCACCAGAATTAGGTGCCCATGTAAAAAATACAGAAACACAGTATTCAAGGTTAGGCATGAAGTACGATATGATCAATTGAAAAATAGATTTTGGCAGTCTTCCAAAGTTTGGGATCTTCATGGAGAAGTTGTAGGGACAACTTCTTTTCCCATACATGAAGATAAAAATCAGTTAGAAGACAATGGTGAGGAGGATGACATAACTGCGATGATACATGATGCATATGGAGTTATGAACATAGATAATATGAATACTAATGTAGAAAACAGTGAAGATCCAAACTTGCATGCAAAGAAGTTTTACCAATTATTAGAAGATGCCTAAACAAATTTATATCCAAGTTTTTCCAAGATGACAAAGTTATCATTTATCGTTAAGCTCCTTAATTTGAAGTGCCTTAATCATTGGAGCAATAAGTCCGTAGACATGTTGTTGGACTTATTTAAAGAAGTACTTCCAGAGGGAGCTCAAGTACCTAATTCCTACTACAAAGCTAAAAAAGTTGTTCATTACCTTGGGTTAGACTATACAAAAATAGATGCATGTAAGAATGATTGCATTTTATATAGGAAAGAACATGCAAATGCACAATCATGCCCTAAGTGCAAGTTGTCCAGATGGAAATCAAATAAGCAGAAAGGCAAAAAAGAAGCACATAAAGTTTTGTGATATTTTCCAATAAAGCCTAGGTTGCAAAGACTATTTATGGCAAGGCATACTGCTAAAGATATGAGGTGGCATAAGGAGAAACGTGTTGAAGATGGTAAGTTAAGGCACCCAGTTGGCTCCATTGCTTGGAAATCCTTCGATGAGAATTATCCTACTTTCTCAATTGATCCTAATGTTAGGATGAGCTTAGCAACTGATGGTTTCCAACCATATGGAAATATGAGTTCCAACCATAGTATTTGGCTAGTTGCTCTTGTACCGTATAACTTGCCCCATTGGAAATGCATGAAACAACCATACTTCATGATGACACTTCTTATTCCTGGTCCTAAGTCTCCGGGTGATGATATAGATGTCTATTTAGAACCAATGATTGAAGAGTTAAAAGAATTATGGGAGGTAGGGGCAGAGACATACGATGCTCATTCACAATCAAACTTTAGTATGCGGGTTGTTATCATGTGGACAATAAATGATTTTCCTACATATGGCAATCTTTCTGGGTGGTCAACCAAAGGGAAGTTGGCATGTCCTTGTTGCCACAAATATACCCCTTCTATATCTCTGAGAAGTAAATTATGTTACATGGACCATTGTCGTTTCTTGTCAGCCAATCATCCATGGTGTCGGAATAGAAGGGTATTTGATGGTAAAATAGAAAACAATGTAGCACCTACATATTTGACTGGTGAGGAAGCGCTTGAACAACTAGAATCTTTACCGAATGTGTCATTTGGAAAGGGTCATAAGCGAACACGTGACCAAACTGGTGTTGTATATAATTGGAAGAAGAAGAACATTTTCTTCCAGTTGCCTTATTGAAAATCACTTTTGTTGCGGCATAATCTTGATGCTATGCACATTGAAAGAAACATTTCAGACAACTTTGTGTCCACAGTGATGGATATAGCTGGGAAGACAAAAGACACAGTTAAGAGTCGGTATGATTTGGTTGACTTAAGAATTAGGCCAGATTTGCATCCAATTGATGATGGGAATAATATTTTGCTACCGACAGCATGTTATATGCTATCGCTACAAGAGAAGTTAAAAGTTTATAACTTTTTGGCTCAATTAAAGGTTCCTGATGCATTCTCGTCAAATATTTCAAGGTGTGTCAATGTGGCAGAAAAGAAGCTTTTTGGGCTAAAGTGTCATGACTATCACATATTATTGCAAGAATTATTTCTAGTTGCAATTCGTGGAGTGTTACCTAAGGAAGTGAGTGATCCTATAATAGAGTTGGCACAATTTTTCAAGATCTTGTGCTCAAAATGTTTAACCATAGAAGACTTGGATTCCATTGAAAATCAAATTGCCATCACCTTGTGTAACTTGGAAACTATATTCCCTCCAACATTCTTTGATATTATGGTTCATCTACCAATCCACTTGGCAAGAGAGGTAAAGATTGCTGGGTCTGTTCAATATTGATGGATGTATCCAATTGAGAGGTAAAATTATCATATTTATACTTAATCTATTGAATTCTATTTGTTATTAAAAGCTTATGCATTAGGAATAACTTTCATTTTTAGGTATCTACATACACTAAAATCTTATGTCCGCAATAAGGCCCGTCTTGAAGGTTTTATCGCCGAAGGCTATTTAGCAGAAGAAAGCCTGACATTCTGCTCAAGATATTTGAGTAATGTCCCCACAAGGCTTAATAGAGCACCAAGGAATGACGATGGAAACATATCAGCTTGTGGGATGTCATTTTTTGATAAAGGTGGGCAACCAAAAGGTGCTGCCAAATCTTGTGTTCTATCTAATGACGAGTTTGATCAAGCCCATCTATACATGCTGCAAAATTGTGAAAAAGTTTGGCCCTTCATAGAGTAAGTATATGATAGTTTGCTAGCAATTAAATATTTATTAACTAAACTCACATCGTTGGATTGTCATAATTTTGTAGAGACCACAAAAAGGAGCTTGAGACACAGATGTCAAATGTAGATTTGAGACACGTAATAGAATTCCCTCAATGGTTTAATCGCCAAGTAAGTGTCTACCAATTACGATTAAAGCAAATTATATTATAACTTCTGTCATAACTTATTAATGGTGTTTATTTGATAATAGGTTATGAAATCAGGATCACAATGGCAAGGAAACGATGAGTTAATTAGTTTAGCCCTTGGTCCTGAAAGAGTGGTATATAGATATTCAACAATTCTAATTAATGGATATAGATTTCATACAAGAGAACGCGAATCTCAGAGAAAAACCCAAAATAGCGGAGTTCTTGTGAGGGGAGATGATTTAGATGTTCACAAAGAATACTATGGTGTTATTGAAGACATCTATGAGTTGCGTTATGTGGGGGATAGAAAAATATATTTATTTAAATGTCATTGGTGGGATGTTGCTCGTTTGGGAAGAGGATATAAAATTGATAGATATGGATACACAGGCATTAATACTCGTTGTTCATTGAATACGAATGAACCATTTGTCTTGGCATCGCAAGCAGAACAAGTATTCTACTTATGGTCATTGTAGGCTCCTTATTTTGATAATATGAAACTTGAAGTTTGGGTTCACTGAGTAGAAGTACTCGCCTATTTCTGATTCTGTTTACTTTTTTTGCATAAATGATATTTCTTGGCTATAGTGAATTTGATCTTGGGATTGTGCTTTTTCTGTTGTTTGCTTTGCAATAGTTCTCTTAACCTCCCTATTATATCCAGTTTGACACAAATACATATTTTTGAATTATTATCTATTTTGTGATGCAAACTGAATTAAGTGAATGTGTTATGTACATTGTAGGCTCCTTATTTTGATAATATGAAACTTGAAGTTTGGGTTCACTGAGTAGAAGTACTCGCCTATTTCTGATTCTATTTACTTTTTCTGCAATGATATTTCTTAGCTATAGTGAATTTGATCTTGGGATTGTGCTTTTTCTGTTGTTTGCTTTGCAGTAGTTCTCTTAAACTCCTTATTATATCCAGTTTGACAGGGATATATATTTTTGAATTATTATCTGTTTTGTGATGCAAATTGAAGTAAGTGAATGTGTTATGTACAATGTAGGCTCCTTATTTTGATAATATGATACTTGAAATTTTGGTTCACTGAGTAGAAGTACTCACCTATTTCTGATTTTGTTTACTTTTTCTGCATCAATGATATTTCTTGGCTATAGTGAATTTGATCTTGGGATTGCTTTTTTTTTTTTTTTTTTTTTTCTGTTGTTTGCTTTGCAATAGTTCTCTTAATGTTGGCCAATTTAATTTATTTCCTATTTAATAATGTCTTCCAATTCATTTTTTTAAAGATATGATGGTACAATCATGTATTTATAATTATAATATTATTGACTATTGCATAATGTTATTTTTCAATTGTGTTTGGCTATAGAAAGTTTCTTACATGATATTGTTCTGTTTGTATTAATTTTTAAGTTATATTAATTTTTTATATTTGATTAAACAGAGACAACTTCCAATAACCTTTCAGGGGAGTGCTTCTCCAACTATTGTAGCTAATACTACCAGAACTGCAGCACTAACATCGCCAAATGAAGCACCGAGTTGAATGTTTTTGTTAATATTTAGTTGTGTATTACTTTCTTTTTAGTTGACATGATGTTTTTTTAACATGGAATTGACATGATATTAGTGTATAATATTTACTATATTTGATATATGTTAATATTATCATTTTATCAAAAATTTTGTTTATCTTAATTTTTATTAAAGTTTTAATTATTATAATTAAAATGATAAATTTATTAATAAAAAAAAGTTTGCACTAAATCTATGGTGGCAACCTAAAGAGGTTACCACTGAATCATACATAAAAAAATTTGAATATTGAGACTTTTGGTGGTGACAAAGTCGCCATTGAAAGCTTTGGTATCGATTTATTATTGCCACGAAAAATAATCTTTAGTGGCGACTTTATTTGGTCGCCACTAAGACTTAAAGGTTGAAACATAAATAATAAAATCTTTAGTGGCGACTTATAGTCGCCACAAAAAATAAATATTGAAACATTTAGTGGCGACTTAAAGTCGTCACCAAAACCTTTAGTGGCGACCTTAAGTCGCCACCAAAACTTTTACCAAACTTTTTCGTGGTGACCTTAAGTCGCCACAAAAACCTTTAGTGGCGAACTTAAGTCGCCACCAAAACCTTTACTGGTGATCGTAAGTCGACACCAAAACCTTGAGTGGCAACTTTAAGTCGCCACTAAATGTTATTTCTAGTGGCGACTATATAAAGTCGCCACTAAAAATATCTTCTTTTTTGTGGCCACTAAGCACTTAAGGCAGCGATATTTGTTAGATTCTAGTCGCCACAGAAAGTACTTTCAGTGGCGACTCCATTAGTCACCACTAAAAACTTTCAGCAACAGAAGTATCTGCAACGACTTGGCAGCGACAAAAAGTCACCGATAAAGCCTTTTAGCAGCAATTTTTAGACTGAGCGGCACTTTTAGTTGCCGCTGAAAGTCTTTTTTTTTGTAGTGCACATTGTCACCTCTATCATTAATATTATTATATAACTATCATTGTCACCAGTATCATGTTTATATATATAATATTATTTTTTATTTTATTGATAAATATATGATAATATTATATTATATTATATTAGTTTCGGTGTTATATTTTAATCTAACAAATACTTAATAGTATAAATATTTATACTAAGGATATTTTATACAATAATATCTTGTCTTATTTATATTATCAAACTTTATCTTATATTAGGCAACAAATGGGTCTATTTCTATAAAAAATAACAATTTCCTACCTAAAAGACTTTGAAATAGATACAATGATGTGAATATGAATCTCAATTTTATTTGTTGTGGGTCCCTCCTTAAATGGAGTGGTCACCCACTTTTACCGATGGTCATTTATTTTCATGTAGATGTTTAAAATAAAATTAAAAAAAGAAAAGATTTGATTAGTTAAACTTGTTGGCAAGCTTTAACTTGGCTTCTTGGAGGAGCTTTGCCCTCTGAGAGGTGAAAAGTATTCTTGTTGGTTACTCTTCATATTTTCAATGCAACGAAAAAAGAAAAAAGAAATTTCTTCTCTCAAATTTTTAGCAAGCCTTTTTCATAGGAGAAGCATCTTCAGCATCTTTGATCGACAAATTATATGGTCATTTGTGCACAAATTCATATGAAATTTTAGTATGTTGCTTGCAATATTTTAAGCCTTTATTTATACGGTCATAACAATAGTTTGCCTTTTCCATTTGGCTGGACTGATTTATATTTTGTATGGGTTTATATTTTTCATTATTTGATTATTCCATTGATGTTGATTAGTGAGTACGGTGAGTTCTAGTGTGGCTAGAAGGCTGTTGACATACTCGTTAGTATTTTATAGTGGATTATTTTCTAGACTTATTCCGGTGGTTTTTTGTCCCTTTACTTTGAGAGGTTTTTCACATTAAAAATTTATGTGTTCTCTGGCATTATTTATTTTCTTCATTATTCGGCATCTTTATACTTGAAATATTGTATATTTGTTTGGTATATTATTTGCTCCTCACAAATTCATTCAAGCAGAAAAACGATATTTTTATTTTGGGTCTGTTGACGTTGTCTTTCGCTGCGGCCTTTCCCAACAAACTAGTATAACAACAAATTAATTAAAAATTATCTATTTGCAGGATTTGCTTATTTGAATGATGGAGGAAAATTTGATTTAAATGATCTACTTAAATGGCACAAATTATCAAACACGGAAAGGGAAAATGAAAGATATTCTATTTGTGAAAAAGTTGCACTGACCATTTTTTGTTACTCAAAAATTCGAATATAAATCTGATGAAGAATCGGAATTTGATCATTTATAGGAATGTGGCTTTATTCGACAATGGGTAGAGATAATGTTTTGAATCACATTGTCAATGAAACACATGCCAAAAATTTGTGGGGTAAGGTTGAGACCTTGTATGCTTCTAAGACGAGAACCAAAAATTAATTTTACTTAAGGAGGCTATGCATTTAAAGATAAGAGGAAGGAAGCTCTATTTCCAATCACTTGAATAAATTTCAAAGGTGCTCAGATAAGTTGTCTGGTATAGATGTAAATTCTGATTATGAAATTTTGGAGCTTTAATTCCTTAGTACTCTTTCTAATTCTTGGGAAGATTTTCATGTGTCAATGACTAATTATACTCCTAATGCTATTGTAACTATGTAATATGTGAAGAGTGGTGTTGTGAATGAGGAAGCGAAATGCAAGACTCAAGGTTCATCAACATCACATTATGAGATCTTGGTTATTAAAATTTGGGGAAGAAGCAGCAACAGGAGTCAAGGATAAAATGGTAGAAGTTAAAGCCAGAGTAAATCAAAATCAAAGTACAAGAACCTTGAATGTCACCATTGTGGTAAAAATTGACACATCAAGAAATACTATTTTAAATTTAAAAAGGAGAACAAGTCCAACAAAAACCACAAGTAAGAGAAGAAAGACAATGATAATGATGATTGTGCAATCACTACTATTATAGATGATGTTGTCATTGTATATGATCAGAAGGTAATTATTTTTTCTAGTCTAGAGGCAAGTTAGGTAGTTGATAGTGGTGCATCTTCTCATGTTACATCAAAGAAGGATTCATCACATCTTTCACTTTAGATGATTTTGGAGACTTGAAAATGGGTATAATGGCTTGTAAAAGGTAATTGGTGCTGGAACTATTTGCTTGGAGACTAAAAATGGAACAAGGCTGGTCCTTAAATATGTCAAGCATGCTCTAGGTGTTCATTTGAATCTAATGTAAGTAAGAAAGCTTGATTATTATGGATATTGTAGCATATTTAGTGACAGATAGTGGAAAGTCACCAAAGGTTCTCTAGTTGTGGCTTGAAGAGAGAAGTGTTTAGTTTTGTACTTAATGCAAGCTTTAATTTTGGGTGATTATGTTAATGTAGTTTAGAGTTACAACTCATCAAATTTATGGCACAATAGGCTTAGTCACTTAGTGACAAGGGACTTAATTGTTTAGCCAATAAGAATATTCTTTCAGGTTTGAAAGGTGCAAGATTAGAAAAAAGTATTCACTGTTGGCCTAGGAAATAAACAAAATTATCCTTTCAGAGCCATCCTCCTTCTAGAAAATCTTATTTGTTTGAGTTGTTATATTCTAATGAAGGTAAAGTCATACAGTTGTGCACTTTACTTTGTTACTCTTATTATGGACCATTTGATGTGTACTATAGATAACAAGGCATTAAATATTATAAAACACCCTTGAAAACTCCTTACTTGAATGGTCTTGCCGAAAGGATGAACATGAATTTATTGGAGATAGTAAGATCTTAGCTTTTAGAAGCAAAGTTACCTTATTATTTTTGGGGCAAGGTTTTATATACTACTTTACATGTTATAAACTTATCTCCTATTGTTGCATTGCAAGCTAATGTTCTTGATAAGTTTTAGTACATCAAGGATGTTTCCTATGACCATTTGCACGTGTTTGCTTATAAATCTTCTGTCCATATGGCTAAAGATGAGAGATCCAAGTTAGATGTCAAGATAAGAAATGTATTTTCATTGGCCATGGTCAAGATGAATCTGGCTACAAGTTTTGAAAGACAATTGAAAAAAAAACTTATTAGAAGTCATGATGTGATGTTCACGGAGGATTAAACCATTAAAGATATTGGCAAGGTTGAGAAGTCAGAGTCTCAAAGTAATAGTGGTTTAATTGATCTAGATCCAACTCTTAAGTCATATATGCCTAATGTAACTGAGATTAACAATCAGACTGATTTGTAATAAGATATTTAGGATGATTAAGCTGAGGTTGACCATAAAGTTTCTAATGGGATAGATGCTCCTATAGATGAGGATATTGGTAATCAACATGAAATTCCTATTGACTCACCTGTAATTCTTCCCATGAAGTCTAACAGATACTAAAGGCCTTCTACTTAATACTCACCTAATAAGTATATGCTAATAAGTAGATGAGGATATTGGTAATCAACATGAAATTCTTATTGACTAAGCTGTAACTCTTCCCAAGAAGTCTAACATATACTAAAGGCCCTATATCTAATACTCACCTAATAAGTATATTGGTAATCAACATGAAATTATTATTGACTAAGCTATAACTCTTCCCAAAAAGTCTAACAGATACTAAAGGCCCTCTACTTAATACTCACCTAATAAGTATATGCTCATAACAAATGGAAAAGAACCTGAATGCTATGACTAGCTATGAAAAGTGAACAAAAAGATGAGTGGGTTTTGACTATGTAAGATGAAATGAAATCTCTACTTAATACTTACCTAATAATTATATGCTCTTAACTAACGGGAAAGAACCTGAATGCTATGAAGAGATATGGAAAGTGAACATAAGGATGAGTGGGTTGTGACTATGAAAGATGAAATGAAATCTTTACTTAATAACTGTCACGGCCCCTGAAGAAGTAAGCACGTGACTGGCACAAGAATAGGGAAGATCCCATCTTGTGAGCCTCAAACTAACCGACATCAAGATACCACAGTGGTATACAACATATAAGTAAAGACAACAATATGCATACCATAAAAATGGTTCAGAATTCATAAATCCACATACAATTGGCATCAAGCCAAATAATACAGAAACCATCTGTTTCTCATATAATAAAAGTTCTACAAACATCCAGATACGCAGGGATGTAGGGATCCTATCTGTAGTTCATGGAGCTACTTTACAATACAAACAGAAAATATTTAAACAAACTGGGAGCCCTGAAAGCAATTTGGGCTCACCACAACTCCCTTAACTCACTACATAGCTGAAGCTAGATTTGAGTCTTTTTGACTATCTGAAAAGGGAAACATATGATGGGGTAAGTATAAAACTTAGTGAATAGGTAATCCTTACTATAACGGAAACAGGACAAGCAGGGCATAAATTTTTCCTTCACAAGTAGAAATTTAATGCAAGGAAAAGATGAATGCCATATGTATCATATGTTTGAAAGATCAATAACAAGAAAGTTTCAGTATTAAGAGGCATAAATATTAATGTTACATTATTATATAAATAAATACAAACAAACTTAGAGTTTTTTATATATTGAAGAACTCTCTCTATATCAGAACCATAGCCATTTCTCAAGCATGCAACAAAAGGAGTGTTCACCATCAATCAAGCCAAAAGCTTGTAATTCATCGAGCAAAAGCCCATAATCCATCAGGCAAAAGTCTGCACAATCAATCAGGCAAAGGTCTATTACATAGAACTCAAGATGTACTAGAGTTAACATTCATCGGAGGTCAATAGCTCTAGATATATGGATTTGAAGGTGGGAGGAGAAAATGGTGGTGAAGGGGTTGCTGGTGTTCTAGGGTTCTAGAGTACTGCGCATGCCTATATGCGTAGGGCTACAGAACTCGAAATTCCACAATACTTTTTTTTAAGGGTGTTACATTATTCCTCCCTTAAGAAATTCGGTCCTCGAATTTCAAAACTATAATATCAAAAATATATATAAGGATTACCACTCAAAAAGCTCCGGGTACCTCCTTTACATATTGCTCTCCATTTCCTATGTGGCCTCCTCTACTGGGTGATTAAGCCAGATTACTTTTACCGTTAGAATTTCCTTCAACTTAAGTTTCTTCACTTGTCTATCCACTATAGCCTTTGGTTTCTCCTCATAAGTCAAACTTTTGTCAAACTCAATTTTTTAAGACTGTATGACATGTGAAGGGTCTGGTAAATACATTTTTATCATTGACACATGGGAAACTAAATGAACTTCACTTAACTCGGGTGGCAAAGCCAATCGATATGCCACTAAACCGACTCTATTCAGTATTTCAAAGGGTCTAATATACCTTGGACTTAGTTTTCCTTTCTTACCAAACCTCATAATCCCTTCATAGGCAAAACTTTTAAAAACACTTTATCGCTTACAAAAAATTTTAAATCTCGTCGCCTATGATCAACATAAGCCTTTTGTTGACTTTGTGCAGCTAGCAGCCTTTCTCTGACCAATTTTACTTTATCCACAGCTTCTTGTATCAAGTCTGGCTCTAAAATTTTAGCCTCACCTACTTTAAACACTCCAATAGGAGATCGACAACGCCTCCTATATAAAGCTTCAAAAAGGGCCATTTGGTTACTTGATCGGTAACTATTATTATATGCAAACTCTGTCAAAGATAGGTATTTTTTCCAACTCCCACCAAAGTCCAAGATACACTCTCTAAGCATATCTTCAAATACTTGAATTGTTCGCTTAGATTGACCGTCAGTTTGGGGATGAAAGGCAGTGCTTAAATCTAGCCTCGTTGCTAAAGCCTCTTGGAAGGCTATCTAAAAATGTGTTGTAAACTGCGGGCCTCAATCAGATATGACAGATGTAGGAACACCATGTAATCTAACTATCTCATTCAGGTAAAGACTTGCATATTGTGCCACATTGTATGTAGTCTTCACTGGTAAAAAGTGTGCTAACTTAGTCATTCGATCTACAATCACCCATGTAGAATCATACCCTCTTGAAGTCTTTGGTAGTCCAGTGACAAAATCCATAGTAATTCTCTCCCACTTCCATTCTGTTATTTCAATCTGTTAATACAACCCTACAGGTTTCTGATGTTTTGCTTTCACTTGTTGGCATACCAAACATCGGGCAACAAACTCTGCTACATCTTTCTTCATTCCGTCCCACCAATATATTTCTTTAAAGTCATTGTACATCTTGTTAGTTCCTAGATGAATAGTATAAGCTAATAGGTGAGCCTCCTCTAAAATATTTTTTCTCAACTCATCCATATGAGGTGCACATATGCGTTTTCCACACCTCAAAACTCCTTTTGCATCAACATTAAATTCATAATTCTAATTATTCTTCAAAGTATTCTTAAGGTTGCATAGCCTAGTGTCCTCACCCTGTTTAACCTTAATTTGTTCAATCAATGATAACTGAAGCTGTATATGAGCTATAAATACTCCTAGTTTCTTTACCTTAAGTCTTGTCCCCTCATTTTTTAGTTGATGAATGTCTCTTAATAGTGGTCTTTGTAATTGTGTTATGTGAGCCAGACTTCCCATAGATTTTTTGCTCAAGGCATCTGCTACCATATTTGCTTTACCCGGATGATATAAAATTGTATAATCATAATCTTTTAGTAGCTCTACCCATCTTCTTTGCCTCAAATTAAGGTCCCTTTGCTGAAAGATGCATTTGAGGCTTTTGTGATCAGTATAAATCTCACAAGATTCACCATAAACGTAGTGTCTCCAAATGTTTAAAGCAAAGATTACTGCTACCATTTCTAAATCATGTGTTGGATAATTCTGCTCATGCTTTTTAAGTTTCCTAGATGCGTATCCTATAAGATGCCCGTTTTGCATTAGCACACAACCCAAACTTATCCTAGAAGTATCACAATACACTAAAAAACCTCTAGTGCCAGACGAAATGGCTAAAATTAGAGCCGTGGTCAAACACTTCTTTAATGTCTGAAAAATTTTCTCGTATGTATCAGACCACTCAAACTTCACTCCTTTTCTGGTCAACTAATTCAGAGATGCAGCAATTTTAGAGAAATCCTTAACAAACCTCCTATAATATCCTGCCAAACCTAAGAAACTACGAATCTCTGTCACTTTTGTAGGATGTGGCCACTGTTGTACTGCCTCTACTTTCTTGGAGTCTACCCGAATACCATCCTTCATAACTATGTGTTCCATGAATGTGACACTATCCAGCCAAAATTCACATTTAGAGAATTTTGCATAAAGCTATTGTTCCCTTAGAGTTTGTAAAAGTTTTTCGAATGCTGCTCATGCTCTTTTGGACTCTTTGAATACACCAAGATATCATCAATAAATACTATGACAAATCTATCCAAAAAGGGCTAGAACACCTTGTTCATTAAGTCTATGAAAGCAGCTGGTGTATTAGTCAATCCAAATGACATAACCAAAAATTCATAATGGCCATACTGAGTTCTAAAAGCTATTTTAGGAATGTCTTCTTTTCTTATGCTTAATTGATGATATCCTGACCTCAGATCAATTTTAGATAAACATTATGCACCTTAGAGTTGATCGAACAAGTCATCTATCATGGGCAAAGGATAATTATTCTACACTGTTACCTTGTTCAACTACCTATAATCTATACACAATTGTAAAGATCCATCATTCTTCTTCACAAAAAGGATTGGAGATCCTCAAGGAGAGGTGCTAGGTCAAATAAAGTCATTCTCTAGTAAATCTTGTAATTGATTTTTTAGCTCTTTAAGTTCTGTGGGTGCCATTCTATAAGGTGGTATTGAAATCGGTTGTGCCCCAGGAATAAGGTCAATATTGAACTCAATCTCTCGTTCAAGAGGTAATCTTGGTAAATCTTTCAGAAAGACATTAGAGAATTTCTTAACCACTGGTATTTGCGCTATATCAATAGCAAGCTTATCAATATCCTTAACCAAGGCTAGATACGCTTGGCATCCCTTTTTCAATAGTCTTTAAGCCCTCAAAGTTGAGATCAAATTGCTTGTAACTTCACTACGGTCACATTGAAATCGAAAAGGGGTTTCATTGGGAATATTGAACTCAATAACCTTGCAGTTACAACCCAAAGTGGCATAACATGTAGCTAGCCAATCCATACCCAGAATCACATCAAAATCTAACATGTCTAAGGCAATCAAATCAATCGAAATTTCCCTATTATCCACAAAAATATTGCAGGATTGAAATACATTTTTCACCGTCAAATAATCACCGATTAGGGTTGCAACCATAAAAGGAGTACTTAACTTAGTCGGATCCTTACCCATTCGCTTAGCAAAGTAAGGGGATACATAAGAATGGGTGGACCCAGGATCAAACAACACCTATGACTTATGTGAACAAACAAATAAAGTACCTGTCATAACTGCATTTGAAACTTGTGCATCCTCTCTAGTCAATGCAAAGACTCTAAGTTGGCCTCTGTTGTTGTTTTAATTAAAACTCGCAAGTGCACGAATCTATTGGAGTATAGATTTAGTGGTATGCAAGGTCGATCCCACAGAGATTGCCAATTGAGAGAAAATTCTAATATAGATCCGAAATAAATACTTCTAACCTAGTTCCTGATGTCTTGTTTTGTGAGAGGAGTATTGAACAAATTACACAAAGAAGTAATATACTGAAATTAAATGAAGATGTATTCAAAGTAAAGAAGCATGCTAAGGTTAGGGGATCCACTCTTGGTATATCAAATAAAAATAAATTTAACTCTTTTATTACTCAATTAGAATCTTTACACGAATAAAGTTCTAATCGGATGATATGTTAATTTAAGCTCAACTTTGTTTATACATGAATTATATTTACCTCCTTTCTAATAATTAAAACATTCTTGTAAAATGGATTCAAGCGTACATTGTGCCAATCACCATATTGTCTACAATAAATCAAGAGTGATTCAAGTATTTATTGTGCCAAAAATTGTCTACAATGTATCAAGGTTCATACTTTACAAGATTAAAAATACAAAGATGCAAAAGATAACTTGTAAATGGATTCAAGCATAAATTGTGCCAATCATTATATTGTCTACAATATATCAAAATTCACATTTTACAAGATTAACTTATGCAAAAAATGAAAGGTAGAAAATTAATTAACATAACAAAATAAAATGAAATAGAATAGGTGACAAAGCCAACCAATAGTAAAATAAAATAAAGTAGGTGGCAAAGCCAACCATGAAAATAATAAGAGATAGGCGGTCTAATAAAACCAGCCAATAACATAACAAGAAATCGGCGGTATGATAAAATCAGCCATTAAGAAATAATTATGAGAAAAGAAATAGGAAGGTAAATACAATATCAAAGATAAACATTAAGATTAAGAGTTAGATAAATTATTATTCTCATACCAAGAGTTTCACCCTTTCACCTTAGCATTAGGAGATTAGTTCTCCATAATCAAGGCAAGAAAGTGAAATGAAAGATGAAGAAACATGATAATATTACGAAAGAAAATGAAAAATATAAGATGTCTAAAGAGAGAATAACATTACAAGTTCGTAGAATTCCAACAAAGCTTTCCCAAGCTCTATCCAAAGCTCTCCAAAAATACTCTTTAACTCACCCTTTAAGCCCTCTATTTATAGATACAATTAAGTGTGGTTGGTGTGGTAATGGTCAAAATTGTTAGGTAGGAAGTTGTACAAAGTTGATAATTTGAATTCAATCATATGCACCGAAATTGATACTTGAATATCGTCTTGAAAACCGCCGAATTTTCTGACTTCATCAACACGAAAGTTGTAGAAAATTTCATTAGCTTTCCGTCAAGACAAATTGTGGACAAATTGGATACGTAATGTGGGAGTTATGGTCAAAATACTAGAGCAAAGTCGGGCTGGACTGCAGCAGTAGTCAGATTCTATTCTAGCCCACTTTTGGCCCTTTTAATGTCCGTATTTTCTGACCACTTGAACATGAAAGTTGTACCCAATTATGTCAGCTACACACCTACCAAATTTCATACATATTGGATATGTATTTTCAGAGATATGGCCCAAGTACTACAGCAAGGTTGGGCTGGACTGCAACCAGCAAACATATTCTCAACATTGGGTGCTTTGCCTTGAATCTTTATGTTTTAGTTCTTTTGGAAATGTGATCATAAATCAAGAATAAATTTGTGCATATATCCATTAGGATGCGTCTCAAGAGACAATATGATAATGCTCCTTACTCAGCCATCCTTAATGAATTTGTTTTATCTGCTTGATTTATAGACATCATTTCTAAAGAACCACAATTTAACTCTGATTCCTCCAATTAAGTCCATTTTCTACTCTTCTCTCCATCTGTAAGAAAGGCACAAAACTAAAGACAAGTAAGGGAGATTTATGCTTAATTATGGCAAAAGATAAGATGAAAATATTTAATTTATGAGTATAAAACTCACTCATCAAATACCCCCAGACTTAATCTTTTGCTTGTCCTCAAGCAAAACACACAAACTTCAGAATTCAAATGATGAGTGAGTGATGAATTGTTTTTGACTTACTAAGCATTCCTCAAGGATCTAAAATGTGCAACCAAGAAAGATATCAGAATTCTAAGGTTATGTAGAACTTTTATTCAAATACAACATATGGTTTACTCTTGAATCCCAAGTGTGTGTGTGTAGTAGTCTTATGACATTGGACTTTTTGCATTCAAATAAATTTATGTAATCAAATATTTAAAACAGATCTCTAGATATATGCATTTGAGACTCCATAAGCTTATTTTTCATGTCACTCTCCACTAATGTAGACTAATCATAACATTTAAGATCATTAGGACTTTCATTAGGCTTGTAATGTATGGCACAGGTTAAAGGTGGATAAAATGATATGAATGAAAGTTCAACTCACTCTTCGACGTACATAATCATTTAAAGCCTCCCAAATACTTTTGATATTATACTGTGAATTCTATCCTTACATTTATTTGCTCATACTATTTTTTTTTTTTGAATATAAACACCCCCAAACTTATTTATTTAGGGAGTATTAACTTTCTTTCTTCTTCTTTTTTTTTTCTTCTTTTTTTTTCTTTCTTTTCTCTTTTTTTTTTAACTTCTACCGTCCACCCTTGAATCATAACTTTTCAAATGATCATGCCTGTGAGTGAAAGGTAAGAGTTAGACATATTTTTATTTAAAGGCTAGATAGAAATATAGGTGTTCAAGAAAGGATAGATATAAGCTCAAAATAGGTTGTTAGGGATATCATCATGTATAGGTTGGTTTGAAAGGCTCAAACGATTCCAAAAATGCCTAATTCATTTCTCAAATGGAGAGTAGTCTAGGATTTCGCCTCAAGTGACAATCGAATAAGTTCTAGAGTCTTATGAGATCAATTAACATATCTAAATCACATAAATTTTTTCTGAATAAACAATCAGTCAAATGTAAAAGACTAAGTGCACCAGATATTAGGATTCTCAAATAAAACATAAGTTACATTAGAGTTCAAGTTCACACATAACACCCAAAACTCATCAATTTTTCAAAGGTTACAAGCATTTTAAACCATTTTCATCATTGGTGCTAGCTTTGCCTAATCCCAAAACATCACTCAATTTTTTTTTTTTTTGAAAGATGAAGAAACACAAAATAAACAATAAAGATTAAAAGAGATATTACCTGGAAGGAGATCTAAGAAAAGATGAACCTGCAACAAACTAAACAGAAAATACAAATTTACTCAAGCAAATAAAAGGTATTACAAATGAAGATTTAAGTCCAGTTTGCGCTTTCTGCGATGTTCTGTTGTCCACTCTATTTGAGCTATAACTGTATCAGGTACATGAACAAATGCTTGTAACGCATCAATCAGCTCGTCAGCATTTGAGGCCGAGATGAGAATCCAACGTGCTGAGTGTGAGATAAACCTTTGTTCTACAGCATGATCAAGAAAAGACAATAAACCATCAAAGAAATTGTCAACATTCAACAAACCTATGGGTTTATGGTGCATATTCAGTTGTGCCCAAGAGACGACTTGAAAAATTTCCTCTAGAGTACCAAAACCTCCAGGTAAGGCAATGAAGGCGTCAGCGTTGCACATCATTTTAGCAATTCGTTCATGCATGGAGGATACCCTACATTCTTCCCCAATTGTTTTTCCTACTATGTTCGATGCAGCTAGAGCTGTAGGAATAATACCAAGAACTTGGCATCCTCTTAGATATGCAGATCCAGACACACTCCCCATTACCCCTCGACAACCTCCACCATACACTAACTGAATCTTTCTCTTGGTTAGTACCATACCCAAAGTTTGTGCTGCTTTTACAATTTCTCCATTTTTCCCAAGATTAGAACCACAAAAGACACAAATATTTCGAAAGTGACGAACTGCGGTTCCTTCCATATCTGCACTCACCTTAACTTTGATTATGAAGGTGAAGATAATGAGGTGCGCATTTATAAGACTCAAATAAGGGCATACTTGTAATAGCTATGTGAATAGGCCGGGGGCATAATTTCCATAGCTATAAGAGTAGGCCGAAAAATGTCAGCTAAATTAAAGGTGAAAAATTCAAAAATGACGGCACGCATGTATATGTACAGTAGTTGTGATTGTGGCTCACATCTTCCTCTGGTTTTACGTCCAGTAACGGCTTAAACGCCCTCTATGGGTCGAGGATATGCTTCCCATCCAATTTTCTTATAAATTGGCAAACAGGGTCTTTTAACGTCAGATTCCCAAGACTGTACCGTTTATGTTCTTTTTTGAAATGGGACCATAGACCGACAATACCGATATGCACAGATCCACTAGGATGTGTCTCAAGAGACGTTGGATGAAAGTCATCATCCAATGACTCCTTACTCAAGCCATCCTTAATGAACTTAATTTTGTCTTCCCGATTTACAGACACCTAACCCAAAGAACGGCAACGTTTGTTACAAGTTTCACGTCCACATTTGTAACAAACACCCATTCGTTTAGCTCTGCGCTTTTTAGCAAAACTACTTTTTCCTAAACCAGGCATGTAAGAGATGAAATCATTTGCAGACTCACCTGATAACCGTACTTTAGCTTCAATCAGCCAACGAATATCAGCAGGTATTCCCATGATCATCATTAACCTCAATCTTTCAACCCGTGCTTTGTAAATTTTTGTCAATGCATTGGGTGGAAGAGAAGGAAAATGATTTTTCAATTGTACGAGAATGTCCTCCATTATCGACTCAAATTTTTTGTTTTTTGTTTTTTTTTTTTGAAAAAGCAAAAGCAACAAAGGGAGGGAAAACAATAGAAAATCAAAAGAAGATAACACTGAAGGGAAAAATTAATGCAAGTTAAATAAAGAAAGATCTTACCTAGATAACGTGCACGATGACTTTTAATAACAAAAGCAAATCAATCCTTGTAGACGGGATCACGCAAAGGTGTCTCCTCTATCTCTGGATTTGGTAATTCCAAAAATGCTTCCAATCTTTGACCATTTATTTTAAACACATCACCGTTCTTGGGATTTTCAATCTTTACTGCACCATGTGGGTAAACAGTATGAACAACAGATGGCAGTGGAACTGACTCAAAAGGTGAGACTTTTTCTTTTTTGGCTTTCCATTTATCAGTATCCATTAGTGGAGTTGTCTCTAACAAAGAGTCTACTTCACGAACCAGATAATCCTCATTTTTATCCTTATCGAAATGAATCAAATATTTTTCTAGATGATCATTACTAAAGGAGTCTAAAAATGAATCAGAAATGGCACTTTCAATTAGGTTGACCTCACATAAATCATCCATGTCCACAGGTTGATGAGAGACATTAAAAACATTTAATTCCACAGTCATATTTCCAAAAGATAAATTCAAAATTCCATTTTGACAATTAATGATTGCATTGGATGTTGCCAGAAATGGTCTACCAAAAATGACTGGAATTTGTGTCTCTGTATTCTCAACAGGTTCAGTGTCAAGAACAATGAAATCTACTGGAAAGTAGAATTTATCAACCTTAATGAGCACATCCTCTATGACACCTCTAGGAATTTTTGTAGACCTATCAACTAATTGAAGGGTCACTGGTGTAGGTTTCAGTTTTCCTAACCCAAGTTTCTCATACACAGAGTAAGGCAGCAGATTCACACTTGCTCCTAGATCAAGTAAGGCTCTGTTAATCACATGGTCACCTATAATACAAGAAATTGTAGGACAACCTGGATCTTTGTACTTGACAGGAGTTTTTTGTTGAATTATAGAACTCACTTGTTCAGTCAAAAATGCCTTTTTTGGAACATTAGTTTTCCTTTTCACCGTACAAAGATCTTTCAGAAATTTTGAGTAAGCGGGTACTTGTTTGATAGCGTCCAAAAAAGGGATGTTAATGCTTACTTGCTTAAACACCTCGAAAATGTCACTATACTGAGTACCTTTCTTATTTGATGCAAGTCTTTGAGGGAAAGGAGCTTTGGGGGCATAAGAAATCTGTTCACTTTTCTTTTCACTTGAGTCATTGGTTTGAGACTCATGTTGACTCTGTTCTTTATTTTCTGGCATGTGAACATGATTATCGATGACCTTTCCAGATCTAAGGGTTGTCACAGACTTTACTTCTTCCTTAGGATTTGCTGATGATCCTACTTCATATTGACCCTTAGGATTAGGAATAGGTTGACTGGGGAATTTTCCTTTTTCTCTCTCTCCTACAGCATTGGCTAATTGACCCAATTGTGTTTCAAGCTTTGAAATAGCTTGAGTGTGAGATTGCAGGACTTGTTGGGTCGATTGCATGAATTGTTGCAAGGTATCCTCCAAAGAAGGTTTTCTTTGTTGTGGTACCCCGAAAGGAGGAGCATGATGAGGAACTTGAGGGTATGAATTAGAAGGGGCAAATTGTTGCCCACTTTGATTCATTGCAGGTTGATTTTGCCTCCATGAGAAATTTGGATGATTCCTCCAATTTGGATTATATGTGGGTGCAAATGGGCTATCTGATGACTTCCCATAAGTTTGAAGAGAATTAGCTTGCTCAGAGAATGCCTCTTGGTAAGCTGGTATAGATGGACAAGATTGTGCAATGTGAGCTGTACTAGAACATAAGGCACATGCCTCTATCCTAGTATTGGTAGAAGGGTTTAAAGTGTGGCTTAAAGTTAAAGCTTCTACCTTTCTAGTCAGGCTAGCTAAGGCAATTCTCACATCTTTGTCATCACTCACTTCGTAAATTCCTCCCTTTTTTTGTATTTGAGACTTCTTATCCCTGGGATCTATGCAGTTCCAATGTTGAGAATTTTCAGATAAAGATCCTAAGGATTCCCAAGCTTCCCCCTCATTCAATTGTAAAAATCTCCCACCATGCATGCTTTGGATCATTTGACGGTTTGATGAAGTTAAGCCATCATAGAAATATTTCACCAATCTCCAAGTTTCAAAACAATGATGAGGACATTTCAGAAGAAGATCATTAAATCTTTCCCAACATTCAAAAAATTGTTCACCCTCTTTTTGACAAAAATCAGAAATTTTTCTCCGAAGGGCATCAGTTTTAGACATTGGGAAAATTTTTGCCAGAAACTTATTTACTAATTGGTTCCAACTAGTGATAGTTCTTGTAGGAAGGCAGTTCAACCAGGATTTAGCTTTATCTTTCAATGAAAATGGAAACATTCTGAGCCTGATTGACTCATCATTCAAATTTTGGAAGCGAAATGTCGAGCAGATTTCAAGAAACTCTTTAATGTGCATGTATGGATCTTCTCTTTCCATACCATAAAATGATGGTAAAAGTTGGAGTATGGCCGGTTTGAGTTCAAAATGAGTTGCAGTAGTTTGTGGTAAAACTATGCAAGATGGAGTATTGGCTATGACAGGTGAGAAGTACTCCATAAGAGTTTTATTATGCACAACTTGTTCTTCCATTTTTAATGGTGATCCAGCAGAATCTAATGTCTCTATTGTACACTCAATGGTTGACCCTAAACTTTTCCTAACCAACCGATTATCTTTATCACGTTTCCAAGCAAACATAAACTAAAAAAATTGCTTCCTAATTATGAAAAAGTATCTAACTACACAACGGCTACAACATGCAAATACCACAAAATAAAAATCACAAAATTATACAAACTCCTTTTTTTAAAGTGTTAGTAATAATGGGTAGTATTTAATCGATAGACTCCCAGGAAAATATGGAGGAATCACAATGGTTTCTCTTAAAACCCATACTCCTTAGGCGCTTTTAGCCTTGTTGACAGAATCAACCAATTTTATACACCCAAATTACTACACCAATTTTCAAGAAACAATTCTAAAGAAAAATTTCTATACACAGAATAAATAAATGTTCTAACTATAACTAGTGGAAGAAAAGTACTTACCTGGATCCAAATAGCTTTTCCGTCGCAATCCCCGGCAACGGCGCCAAAAACTTGTTGTTGTTTTAATTAAAACTCGCAAGTGCACGAATCTATTGGAGTATAGATTTAGTGGTATGCAAGGTCGATCCCACAGAGATTGCCAATTGAGAGAAAATTCTAATATAGATCTGAAATAAATACTTCTAACCTAGTTCCTGATGTCTTTTTTTGTGAGAGGAGTATTGAACAAATTACACAAAGAAGTAATATACTGAAATTAAATGAAGATGTATTCAAAGTAAAGAAGCATGTTAAGGTTAGGGGATCCACTCTTGGTATATCAAATAAAAATAAATTTAACTCTTTTATTACTCAATTAGAATCTTTACACGAATAAAGTTCTAATCGGATGATATGTTAATTTAAGCTCAACTTTGTTTATACATGAATTATATTTACCTCCTTTCTAATAATTAAAACATTCTTGTAAAATGGATTCAAGCGTACATTGTGCCAATCACCATATTGTCTACAATAAATCAAGAGTGATTCAAGTATTTATTGTGCCAAAAATTGTCTACAATGTATCAAGGTTCATACTTTACAAGATTAAAAATACAAAGATGCAAAAGATAACTTGTAAATGGATTCAAGCATAAATTGTGCCAATCATTATATTGTCTACAATATATCAAAATTCACATTTTACAAGATTAACTTATGCAAAAAATGAAAGGTAGAAAATTAATTAACATAACAAAATAAAATGAAATAGAATAGGTGACAAAGCCAACCAATAGTAAAATAAAATAAAGTAGGTGGCAAAGCCAACCATGAAAATAATAAGAGATAGGCGGTCTAATAAAACCAGCCAATAACATAACAAGAAATCGGCGGTATGATAAAACCAGCCATTAAGAAATAATTATGAGAAAAGAAATAGGAAGGTAAATACAATATCAAAGATAAACATTAAGATTAAGAGTTAGATAAATTATTATTCTCATACCAAGAGTTTCACCCTTTCACCTTAGCATTAGGAGATTAGTTCTCCATAATCAAGGCAAGAAAGTGAAATGAAAGATGAAGAAACATGATAATATTACGAAAGAAAATGAAAAATATAAGATGTCTAAAGAGAGAATAACATTACAAGTTCGTAGAATTCCAACAAAGCTTTCCCTAGCTCTATCCAAAGCTCTCCAAAAAAACTCTTTAACTCACCCCTCAAGCCCTCTATTTATAGATACAATTAAGTGTGGTTGGTGTGGTAATTGTCAAAATTGTTAGGTAGGAAGTTGTACAAAGTTGACAATTTGAATTCAATCATATGCACCGAAATTGATACTTGAATATCGTCTTGAAAACCGCCGAATTTTCTGACTTCATCAACACGAAAGTTGTAGAAAATTTCATTAGCTTTCCGTCAAGACAAATTGTGGACAAATTGGATACGTAATGTGGGAGTTATGGTCAAAATACTAGAGCAAAGTCGGGTTGGACTGCAGCAGTAGTCAGATTCTCTTCTAGCCCACTTTTGGCCCTTTTAATGTCCGTATTTTCTGACCACTTGAACATGAAAGTTGTACCCAATTATGTCATCTACACACCTACCAAATTTCATACATATTGGATATGTATTTTCAGAGATATGGCCCAAATACTACAGCAAGGTTGGGCTGGACTACAACCAGCAAACATATTCTCAACATTGGGTGCTTTGCCTTGAATCTTTATGTTTTAGTTCTTTTGGAAATGTGATCATAAATCAAGAATAAATTTGTGCATATATCCATTAGGATGCGTCTCAAGAGACAATATGATAATGCTCCTTACTCAGCCATCCTTAATGAATTTGTTTTATCTGCTTGATTTATAGACATCATTTCTAAAGAACCACAATTTAACTCTGATTCCTCCAATTAAGTCCATTTTCTACTCTTCTCTCCATCTGTAAGAAAGACACAAAACTAAAGACAAGTAAGGGAGATTTATGCTTAATTATGGCAAAAGATAAGATGAAAATATTTAATTTATGAGTATAAAACTCACTCATCAGCCTCGACTTGAAAGATTCTGATCTCGGCCCAATGATCCTCTACCTGACCCACCATAGCTTACTTGGCCAGGCACTACTCTCACTAGTTGGGCTGCTATTGGGGTAGATGATAAAACCGGTCATACTGACTCTTGACTTGAGCCACGTAGTTGTGGACAATCCCTCTTCATATGGCCAACTTACTTGCAATAGAAACAAACACTTGATTCTCTGTAACATTTTCCGGAGTGATATCTACCACATATTGGACAAAGGAGTCTGTTTTACTGAATTGTTTTCGGCCCTTGCTGACTAGTTTTCCTCATGCCTTTTTTCCTTGACCTTTGTCCACCACTCCTAGCTGATACAAGGCTATGAATTCCAGATTCTAATTGTAATGGGTGCTGTTGACTCTATGTCTTAAGCTCTTGGATAGTTTGTCCATGCCCACCTTTAGAATTACCATTTCTATCTCTTTTTCTTTTCTTCAGCCCTTCAATCTCAGCTAACTCTTTGGTTTCAATCATTCTTGCACAATCAACTGCATAATTAGGGAATTGTTTCATCTATAGTGCTACAGATTTAAACAATGGTCTAACTAGCCCATTGATAAATCTCTTTATCATTTCCTTCTTATTAGGAACCAAGTGAGGTATATACTGAGTCAATTGAGTAAAGCAGATATCATAATCTGTGACCATCATTCTTTGAATATATTTTTACTTTTCAAATTCCTTTGCCTGAGCATTTTTAACACTTTTAGATAGAAAACGCTCCATAAATGCTTCTTTGAATTCAACCCATCCTAAAGGTGTTGACATAATTGTTCTTCCCCGCTTAAAAGTAGTAACCCATACTTGTGCCATTCCTGATAATTGAAATGACACAAACTCCACAGACTGGTTATTAGAACACCCCAAGGCTTTACAAATCTTTTCTACTGCATTCATAAACTACTGAGAATCTTTACTGCTTGATGACCCAGTAAATGTTGGCTGCTTCAGCTTTAAAAACTGAGACAAGCTCACTTCTACCCTAGTAGGTCTAATAACTTGCTAAACAAGCTTCACAGACACTGGAGCTATTGTTGTTTTTGGTTGTTATAACCCCTTTTTTCCTTGTTCTATCTATAGGCCAGCTAAGTTCTCCATTTTTTTCTGCATACCTTGCATAGTAGCCATCATTTCAATCATAATGTTATCTTTAGAATGCGGAGACACTACACTTGCTTTAGGATTTTTACCCTTATCTCTACTTTGCTCATTCTGACTAGGTGCCTCAGTGGCCCTAACACTTTGACTACTTCCTTTAGTTTAGAACTAGGTTGACTCTTACCATGGCTTCTGGATGCAGGAGCGACAGATTGACCAGATCCTTCAGCTGTTTGCTCGCGCTCTGCAGATTGTCTAGCATTTGATCTAGTTCTCGGTGGCATCTTTTACAACAAAATCAAGTCAAACTTTAAAATTTTAATCAACATCAACACATAGATGATCATCTAAGAAAGACTGACTCAAATAAATAAAAATAACATCCTACCAAATATCTTCAACAGCACCCTGAGTATAAATATGTCCGGCTCATACCTATAATTAGGGTCCTATTAAAAATAATCTGTTGCTCCATAAACACAGGGAAACCTAATCCTCTGATACCAACTTTGTCACGGCCCCTGTAGAAGTAAGCACATGATTGGCATAGGAATAGAGAAGATCCCATCCTGTGAGCCATACACTAACTGACATAAAGATACCACAGTGGTATACAACATATAAGCAAAGACAACAACATGCATACCATAAAAATAGTTAAGAATTCATAAATCCATATACAATTGGCATCGAGCCAAATAATACAGAAATTATCTGTTTCTCATACAACAAAAGTTCTATAAACATCCATATATGCAGGGATGCAGGAATCCTGCCTATAGTTCATGGAGCTACCTTACAATACAAATATAAATTATCTAAACAAACTGAGAGCCCTGAAAGCAACTTGAGCTCACCACAACTCCCTTAGCTCACTACATAGTTAGAGCTGGATTTGAGTCTTTTTAACTATCTGAAAAAGGAAATATATGATGGGGTGAGTATAAAACTCAGTGAATAGGTAATCCTTACTATAACGGAAATAGGACAAGCACGGCACGAGTTTTTCCTTCACAAGTAGAAATTTAATGCAAGGAAAAGATGAGTGCCATATGTATCATATGTTTGAAAGATCAATATCAAGAAAGTTTCAGTATTAAGAGGCATAAATATCAATGTTATGATATTATATAAATAAATACAAACAAGCTTAGAGCTTTTCATAGATTGAAGAACTCTCTATATATCAGAACCATAGCCATTTCTCAAGCATGCAACAAAGGGAGTGTTCACCATCAATCAAGCCAAAAACCTGTAATCCATTGGGCAAAAATCCGTAATCCATCAACCAAAAGCCCGCAAAGTCAATTAGGAAAAAGTCTGCACAATTCATTAGAAAAAAGCCCACACAATCAGTTAGGCAAAAGTCTGTTACATAGAACTCAAGATGTACTAGGGTTAACATTCATAGCTGCTAGTTTGCAATGTTTCTAATTTAGGTTTCTCTGTATAGATATAATAAAGAAATAATAAGAAATGCAAGAGATAAATAAAAGATCATGTCACTTCTAGAAAATCATATCTCCACTGATCAACAATAGCCACAACAATACCAACTTAACTTGCACATTTATATCCATAGGCCCACACACGTGCCTCATAAAATCATTTATCAATTCATGTGAAATATAAATATCACCATGACCTAACACAATTTTTGAGTTTTCTCAATCAATATAATTTAATATCAATAGAGAAATAAAATATATATGATGTTTGTCATGTATTCTTAAGGTGTATACTAAGAGCCATGTTTTGAAATACATGATCATAATTAAAAAAAATGAGTTTTACATTAGTAGTAATATCTCATGTGGATATATCAAATGAATAGCTAAAAATTATGTTATAGTAAGTATTATCAACTCACAACACTAGGGATTCAAGATAGTTGAAATATCTTGATCACTTCCAAAGCTCAATGGCCGAACTGATGTTGAAAGTTGTCTTCCGCTATCTCAAAACCTAGAAAAATAACTTCGAAATATCAATTTCTAACCAAACATCACGAAATTACTATTCATGTCAGTCGGAAACACTGTTCACGGTGGTTGGAAAAATTATCCTATGGTTTTAAACTCTCAAATTCATCATTCTATCCATATCTAAGACTATCTATGGCAAAAATTTTGGAATTAGAGCTACCTATTATACCAATGAAAAACTCACCGTGAAGGTACTATTCATGACCATCTGATGTGATTTCAGCGATGCTTCGGCAAAACCAATTAGTGGGTTTTGAATCTTTCTTCGCCACGAGTCTAACAGTCCAAACAGTTTGTCAATCGGAGGTCTATAACTCCAGATATATGGATTTGAAGGTGGGAGGAGAAAATAGTGGTGAAGGGGCTGTTGGTGTTCTAGGGTTCTGGAGTACTGTGCATGCCTATATGCGTAGGGCTACAGTACCCAAAATGCTACAGTACTTTTTTTAGGGGTGTTACAATAACCATCTTTTTAAGCTGGTTAAGTTTCCTGAGGATAAGAAAGCTTTGAAAATTTAATGGATTTACAAGGTGAAGCATGAAGATAATACTTCACAACCACGATACAAAGCTAGATTATTTGTCTAGGGCTTAGTCAGAAAAAGAGAGTTGACTTTGAGGAAATCTTTTCACTGCCAGTGAAAATGTCATCAATTTGCGTGTTTTGGGCTTGGCAACTACTCTTGATTTAGAGATTGAGCATATGGATGTCAAAACTACTTTTTCTTCATGGTGATTTGTAAGAGATTCACATGGAGAAGCTTGAGAGGTTTAAGATAAAAGGGAAAGAGAATTGCATTTGCAAGTGGAAGAAGAGTTTGTATGGTTTAAAACGAGCTCCCAAATAGTGGTACAAGAAGTTTGAGTTTGTTATGTTGTACCAAGGCTATAGGAAAACTACTTTTGATCACTGTATTTTTGTGCAAAAATTCTCTGATAATAAGTTCATTATTGCTTTATATTGATGACATGCTTATTGTATGTCAAAATTCTTCTAGGATTGATAAGCTAAAGAAAGACCTTAGTAAGTCTTTGGCAATGAAAGACTTAGGACTTGCAAAACAAATTCTTGGTATAAGGATTTTCTATGATAAAAAAAACTAAGAAGCTGTGGTTGTCTCTTGAAAAGTATATTGAGAAGGTACTTTGGCGATTTCATATGGAAAAAGCTAAAGTTGATAGCACACACTCTTGCTACACACTTTAGATTAAGCGGTAAGTAGAGTCCTTTGAATGAAGAAGAGAAAGAGGACATGAAAAGTGTTTTTAATGCTTCAACAATTGGTAGTTTGATATATGATATGGTTTGCACAAAGCTAGATTTATCTCATCTAGTTGGTACAATTAGTTGGTTCTTATCTTGTCCAAGTAGAAAGCATTAGGATGCAGTTAAGTGGATCATAAGATATATCCATGGTAGTTCAAGTTTGAAACTTTGTTTTGGTCTAGGGAGCCTATTCTTGCTGGTTACACATATTTAGACATGAATGGGGACAATGATTCACAAAAGTCTACTTTTAGATATCTAATTACCTTTGCAAGAGGGACTAATGCAGTGCAATCAAGGTTTTAGAAATGTGTTGCATTATCTACTACAAAAGCTGAGTTCATTGTTGTTATTGAAGCTAGTAAATAGTTGCTTTAGATGAAGATGTTTGTGTAGGATCTAGGGTTTACACAAAAGAGGTATGTTTTCTTTTATGATAGCTAGATTGTTATTCATCTTGGCAAGAATCCAAATTTTCTTTGTATGTTGAAGCATATTAATGGCAGGTATCAATAGATTAGGGATATTATGGACTCTAAAGTTGTTAGAGTTTGAGAAAAATTCACAATGATGATAATGGTGTAGACATAATGGCAAAATTTTTATCAAAAGGAAAGTTTGAGATTTGTTGCTCAATTTCCAATTTGGCAAATTTCTCAATTTAAGTTGTGAGAGAGAAAATTGATGGGGACCTCTCCTTAAATAGAGTAGCCACTTACTTTGACAAATGACCATTTATCTTCATTTAGATATGTAAAATAAAATAAACATTTGATTGGTTAAACTTGTTGGCAAGCTTTAACTTGGCTTCTTGGAGAAGTTTTGCAATACTTTAAGAGGTGTAAAGTGCTCTTGTTGGTGACTCTTGGTATTTTCAATGTGAAGAAAAAAAAAAGGAGAGCTCTTCTCACAAATTTTCAGCAAGCCTTTTTCATAGGAGAAGCATTTTCAACATCTTTGATAGACAAATAGGACGATGATTTGTATTCAAAATCATATGAAAGTTTAGTATGTTGCTCGCAATAATTTGAACCTCTTATTTATACGGTCATGATGATATTTTACCCTTTCTATTTGGCAAGGCTAGTTTATCCATTTTGTATAGGTTTATGTTTTCGGTGATTTGATAATTCCATTGATGTACTTATTAACCTTTCATATAGAATTATTTTCTAAACTTGGTCTATTGATTTTTTGTCCCTTCACCTTGAAGAGTTTT
The DNA here is from genome assembly GCA_037074535.1 of Gleditsia sinensis. NCBI lineage: Eukaryota > Viridiplantae > Streptophyta > Magnoliopsida > Fabales > Fabaceae > Gleditsia > Gleditsia sinensis. The sequence continues at coordinate 14,726,655 of CM073468.1, read as the reverse complement.
TCACATTAAAATTTTGTGTGTTTTTTGGCGCTACTTATTTTTAGCATTATTGGAAAACTTTATACTTAAAATATTGTATGCTTGTTTTGTATGTCATTTTCTCCTCAAAATTCATTCAAATGAGAAAAGTGATATTTTTATTTCAAACCTGCTAGCATTGTATTCCGCTATGACTTCTCCCAACATTGTTATGGTAGAAAGAAACCAAGGGAATGAAGAGGATTATCTTCCAATGTGTAATGGTTAGGAATGCATCAAGATTCCATCCATTACAACATACACGATATGCATGAGTTAGATATTTGTTATTAAAACGCAAGCGTACACTGTTGTTGTCAAATAATAAAATGTGTATATAAAACTATAAAATATCGATCTCAAGAGGATTAATGTTATTACTTACTACACTAATTTAATTTTTATTACAATTGAATAGTTCGAATATTAATTTAATAAAATAACAAAGCTAAAATTAAAGAAAATAAGAGTAAATTAAATTCAATCAAGTGATTGGAATTCTAAAGATTCTGATTTTATCATAATTAATCCACTTTAAATTTATATATTTCTTTAATCATAAAATTATAATCCTAATTACCACCCTAAATTACCACTATCCTCTTTTGAGGTCTAATAGATACACATTTCGAATGTTAATCCATAATGTTTTTATATGAATTATAACGAGTAAAGATTCTTTAAAAGATTTGGTTCTTAATTAATAATGCACAGACTATGCAAGTATATCTCTATTTTACGTGCAATATATGGTTAACTACACGGTGAAATAAACACATAAATCTCATCTCGGTCTCATTATGATTAATAAATTATCTAACTGGTGATCAAACAATTAAAAGCATTAAGAACAGTGTAGAAAACTTAATTTAAGAACAAAATAATTTATTTATTAAATTAAGTACACAATACAAAGATTTATAATTAGGTTACATTGTAATCTTAAAAAATAATTAGAATATAAAATAAAAATAAAGAAGAACAAGAAGATGATGAAGATTGAGATGAAATCGTTGTCCAAAGAGAGCTTGAATTCCTTTCCTCCTCTCCAAATTTGTAACAAAATGTTCCCTTTAAAGATGACAAAAAGTCTTTCAATCTAGTATTCAAACTCTTTTAAAATAAAATATCTTTCAATCTAACTCAAATTCTTGCTTGTATTTTTCTTTCTTTTTTTTAAAAAACTACATTATCATCTTTGGATTCTAAACCAAAATTCACCTTCTTAACACCAAATATCTCAAAACACAAAAGTTGTTCATCTTTTTTTAGTTTTTTGTAACCTCTTGAATCATCTCAAAGAGAGCTTAAATGTCACGTCTCTAATTTTAGGGTACGTGAAACACGTATACCATAAATATATATTTTTCATAAATATGAATATTCCAATCATTTATCATGAAAACAAATACATATAGGTTCTCCCATACATATACCATATACAGACCAAGTTCATAAATATTAGAGTAATAACAGAAGCAGGGATCCTGCCTGTGGCATATAGAGCATACTCTAGAATACAAATACAATACAATCCAAATAACATGAGTCTTGAAAGAAATGTAGGCTCACTCAGGGATTAAGCAGCCTAGCTGATCACCTATCTGCAGGACCAGACTCTATATCCTTATCTGAAAAAAAAATGTAAATATCGTGTAGTGAGTTTGATAACTCAGTGAGTAAATAAGACCTCCTATAACCTCTTAGGTCAGTATATAGATGAACTTATGTTTTAAAATTTATCACATAGAAAATTACAATTCGGAAGTACATCCATATGGGACCCGTATTTTCAAATATTCTCAATTCAAATTACTTTCAGATATATGTAACCATATATGATACAATATGATCGTTAATCAAACATTGATATGCACTAAAAATATTTCTTATAAAAATAATAGGAGAATCTCATATCAGAACCAACATATCAGAGTTTAATCTCTTCCGTACTTTGTTGGTGTATGATTTGCATATACTTAGCATCTTAGCCAAGATTTGCCCTACCACCATTCAAAAGGACACGTGAAGGGACTTTAATATGGGCAATTTCTCAAGCACAAAGCAAGGGAAGACAAATCACATATCATATAACTGGCATTTACCTAGATAGGAGATATCTCGCTCTCCATCACATATCATATCCTGTGTGTTGGCCTTCACACGAGGCTAGTACCACCCTTATTAGCTGAGGTATCAAGGTGCACCAGAGCTAACATCACCTGCTGTTAGCAAACAGTGTTTCTAATAAATTTCTCCACAAAAATTATCATATGCACATATTCTATATCATTCAAAACATAGCTTTTAATATAATACATAATTTCAGTCTCAATACAGCTCATCTGTCATAAATTTCTCAATCAGGGTTTATCACATATACATGCCCTTTTTCGAAAAAATCATATAGCTTTATAAATCAATATCACGTGCATAAATATTCACTTTACTATTTAATGAAAAATACATGTAGTTTCAAATATATCATGAATTCATTTTTAAAACTATACTCTTCTTGAACTATAATCCAGATTGTAAACAATTCAGATAATTTAATCAATTTAATAAATATATAAAAGTGTAAATAACTTATAAACATAATCAATTATACATTTAAAGATCAAGAAGAGTATAGGGCAAGTCATAGAAAGAATCATCTACTTATAGGGTAAGACTCAAGGTTGGACAGCCTTAAAGTGCACTTTTTCAATTTCAATTTGATTAAATAGACCTAAAAAACGATTCCGAAAGATCCAAAAACTTAAGAAATGACTCTAAAATCGCACAATTTAGCCTCTGGGAGCTTGGTCAATACTGGTAAACTGTTGAGTACTATTTACAGTCGAAAAATACTATTTACCGTCGAAAAGAACTATTCATACCGTTGGATTTACTGTTCACGACATACAAAAAATTGTTAGATGGTCGAAAAAAATTCATATCTTAAGGTTTATCTGTCTCTTGAATCCATCTATGGTGTTAGATTTTCAATTTGAGATCTCTAAGTAGAAGTTTCAGAACTTGTCGTTTTCTAAAATTTTCTACTTTTGATTTGCGGCGATTCTCCAACTAATTTGAAAAATTGTTCAGTCAAAATCGTAGTATTCTCCATCCTGAATCTAGTGGTACCTTTAGTTTTGAGATCGGAAGCCAATAGGCACTCCAGATCTAAAGAGAAAAATAGAAATTACTATTCATACTATTACGGAATCGGAATTTTGCATTTCTCTTCAAACTTCTGTCTCCCCCTTCCCCTTTTTCTTTCTTTTTTTATATTATTATTTAATAATTAAATATTCAAAATTTATTATTTTTATTTTTATTATATACATATAAATACTATTTTTCATCCTAAAATATCCCTAAAAATTTTAAAAATTTACATTCTTAAAAAATTTTAATTAAACTATTAAATTATGACTTTTCTTTATAAAAATTTTAATAAAATAAATCACTAAATAAATATCTTTATACATAATAAAAGAAAAAATATTTTTTAAAATAAAACAAAAATTTATTAAAGGCCAATATAATTATTTTAAGCAAAAAAAATTATTTTAATTAAAAATATATTTACTTTTAGCAAAACATAATTATTTAAAATAAAAATATATTTTTTATCATAAAAATATTATTATTTAAAAATTACGAGATATTACATTAAATGAGAGAGTTATACTCAGATTAATAAAACAATATCAAAATTGTCTAAAATTTGCAATTCTTCCTCTTTTACTTTAATATTCTCCAATTTTCATCAATTTTTCATTTTCTTTTTATCTATAAAATAAGCATCATCACACATAAATTTAACATAAATTACTCAAAACTCACAAAATTTTAAATTAAAGATAATTAATTTATGAGACAAATGTTGAGTTATTTTGCAGTCTAAGATAATATTTAATTATATGAAAACTTTGTTAGAAATATTCTAACTCTACGCCTTTTTATATATTCTTAATCTTCATGATTTTTTTCTTATGTTTTAATGTCTTCTTTCAAAATCACAACTTGTTGGGTGTTCGTTCACATTGCCAAAGGCAGTGCAAACAAAAACACGAAATAACTAACAAATAAATAATATTTTGAAAACTCATTTACCGCCCACTTGTAATTGAAAATGCGGGCAAGATATTCCACCCAATTATTATAAACTAGGGATTATATATTAGTATCTTGCCCCTTGGTTTCATTAAAAGGAGGGATCAAAAAGTCTAGAAGATCCTTCCATGAAAAATAAAATAAAATAACTGTTAGAAGAAACAACTCTAGCTAATGTTGGGAAAGATAGATAAAGTTTCGGTAGCAATTAAATATAAAAATTGCAATTAAGTATCAAACAATTTTTAAGAAATATATATTAAACAATCATTGTCATGAAAAATAATTAATTTGAATGTAAAAACTTTTGTTTTTAAAAAATTATCAAAGTAAGTAAGTATAAATATTATACGACATAAAGAACATTCAAATATCCTAATTCTTTGTAATTAGTCAATTCATTAGGAAAAAAAATTAAAATGTAGCCGAGAAAAGTAAACTTTGAAATGATCCTAGATCTATAGATCTGTGTGTGTGTGTGTCAAAAGGAGGGGAAAAACAACTATAAATATGTACATTTTTTTCACTTATGGTGCATATATACTAATTATAAGTAAAGCCAACAAAACACACAGGCACAGAAAGGGTTTTCCAGATGGAAGAGGGCAAGGGAAGAGTATATGTAACTGGTGGTACAGGGTTTATTGGATCTTGGATCATTAAGAGGCTCCTTGAAGATGGTTACTCTGTTAACACCCCAATTAGATATGATCCAGGTATATCATTTTACTTCAAAGAACTAAGCATCCATGAAATATATTAGTTCTGATTATTAGTATCATCATCCTTATTACTATCATTATTATTATTCATATTATTATGGAAAAATTAGACTCTCACCATAATCTTTGTATTCAATAACAATTTCTCTCTTATCTACCAATTTTTACAATTGACTCTAAACCCTCTAATCTATTTGTTTTATTGCTCTTTATCACATACCTTCTGAATTAAATGTTAACTTTAATAGTAATTATGTCAAATTATCAAAATACTCTTATATTTTCTTGATATCACATTCTTCATCCTCTTTATAAAAGTCATATTTTGAAATTTTTACGTAGTTACCATTAAAGTTAATGTCTAATTTAGATGGTATAAAAAAAATGCAATGGAACAAATAAATGAGGGGATCTATTGTAAAAATTAATTTGTTAGAAAGAAAATTGTAATTGGAGAAAAAAAATCAAAGTGAAAAAAAATGCAATTTTTCCTATTATAATTATGCGCATGCAATTATGATGGGCATATATATAACCCACAACATTGTGAATATTAATAATACTTTGTTTTTCTACCTAATTTTACTTAACAATTTTCTGACAATCTGATCTAAATTCTTTTTAACAAAGACTTCTTAACTTCTATCACTTTGTGATAAACATATATAACTATTTTATCATAGCAAATTATTAGTTTTTTTAAAAAAATTGACCAGAAAAGAGAGAGCAATTTCTGCAACTTTTATCTACTACTTAAACGAGCTTAATTATAATATGAACTTCAATTTTTTGGGATACCCTGCAGAACGCAAGAAAGACTTGAGCTTCCTCACAAATTTACCTGGGGCATCCCAAAAGCTGCAATTTTTCAACGTAGATCTCAGCAACCACTACAACAAAGGTGAGGTATGGCGACGGAAATTTAACGACGGTTAACAAAAACCGTCTCTAAAGCCAACTTTAACGACGGTTCTCCAAACCGTCATTAAAGTTTGAAAATTAACGACGGTTTATAGAAAATTGTTGTTAAATACGGACGGTTAGGATCTAACCGTCGTGATCTGCGTCGTTCTGAAGGGGGGAGGGGGAAGTTATGGACATTATGATGGTTATATATAAAACCGCCGTTAAATAACGACGGTTTAAAATAAAATCGTCGTTAAAAAACGATGGTTTGGTAGAAACCGTCGTTGACTGCCCAACCTTCGGAATTCTAACCGTTGCTCAATATTCGTGTGGTTTAACGACGGTTATAAAAAAAATTGTCGTTAAACACACAACTTACGACGGTTTTTGTTATAACCGTCGTTAAACCCATTTAGCGACGGTTTTTTGTTGGTTTAACGACGGTTTAAAACCGTCGTTAAACCACGCCTACGCCTATAAATTCAGCAACCCTTCTTTTTTGTATTACAAACGTTTTTCATAATACATTTTCGTATAATACACTAGTTGAGAATATTTGTTGTGACTTTTCAGTTTTTGTGCTGTGGTTTTCTTTGCGACTTGTATTTATTAATCTCAAGATATGTCATTTAACTTTTTAATTGTGTTTGATTAATTTTTTATATATTGTATGTTCAAAATAATTTCTTATATTATTTTTTATTTTCTTTTGTGAAGATCTTTTGATGTTTGGACGACACTTGGATTTTGATTTTTGTGCGTTATTTATTTGGAATCATTTTCAAGGTATGTAATCTAATTAATTTTATTTGAAATGAATTTATTTCAAATTATTGTATGTTAGATTGCGATCATATTTGATATTTTATATACTTACTATTTTTTTTATAAATATATTTGACATTGTTATGTACATTGTATGAATCAATTTTAAAATTTGTGTTTTCTGCCAATATTTATGATGTTTAATATTATAATATATTATGTTCGTTGAAAACATGTAAGACAAATTTTTTTTTAATAATACTTAATTATTTGACTTCGTCAAACTTTGAAGTAAAATATTTGTATTTAATGTTCGAATTAATGTATAAAAAAAGAATAGAGATCTTGAGGCGGTGTTGATAGCATAATATGAAAAAGTTATTGAATACACATAGTTAAAAAAAATAATTAATAAAAATTACAAATAGGTTTTAAAAATAAAAACAAATATATATAATAATAAAAATTTAGTAGATGAATTGAAGTGTGTAATTGATTAGATAAAATAATAAATTTTAATAAACAGACAGAGTAAGTATTGAAAACAATTTTAAAAAAATTGTGACACTACTTTAAAATTATACGTAAATTAGTAATAGTCAAATTAGATGTAATTAATAAATCACATTTGTTCTTACACTAGATTTACACTAGATTTAAAAAATAAAACACATTTAAATAAATTTTTAGATTTAAAAAATAGAAACAAATATATAATAACATAATTTTAATAAAAAATATTAGTGTAATAATTTTTAATGCACTTTGTTCTTACACTAGATTCTCTATTAAGGAACTAACAATATCTTATATGTAATTGAGTAGAATTATTCTTGAACATATGGCCCATATATGGGCCACTAATTTTACTTTTTCAGATAGGGAATTGAAATTTCAATTCCTTATCTGAGTTCGTTACAAATTTTATCACGTAAATATTATAATTAAAATTTTAGCGGCAGCTGTAAAATCATAATTCAATTTTTTGCTGCTAGTGGCTGTCCTTTCCAAAAAAATTTAGATTCATAGAAATTCGATAATGAAAATCATCCTTTTAAAAGATCTCAGATATAATTGAGTAGAATTATTTTGAATATATAGCCCTTGTATGGGCCACTGCTTTTACTTTTTCAGATAGGGAATTGAAATTTTAATTCCCTATATGAGTTCGTTAGAAATTTTACCATGTAAATACTATAATTGAAATCTTAACGGCAGATGTAAAATCATAATTCAATTTTTTGCTGCTAGTGGTTGTCCTTTCCAAAAAATTTTGATTCGTAGAGATTTGATTATGAAACTCATCCTTTTAATTAATGACATTAGGAGAATTGAATAAAATTAACACATGACCAAAAACTTTATCAATGGCACTGTTTGAAAAGTTAGATTTTTTGTTCATGGATTCGTAGAGATATTTCAAGTATTTTATTTCACATTATGTAAGCTAATGTCATCATTTATCTCATTCTCTCTTATATATCTTGGGATCAGGATTCTTTATTTATAGCGAACCAATAACGAAGAATAGAGCAAGGCCAGAAGGCTCAATAGCAGAGTCGTACATTGCAGGAGAAGTTTTATTATTCTGTTCCAGGTACATAGATGGTGCTGACACTGTCTTCAATCGTTCTCCTTGTGTGGATGATCGACCCGATGTTGGGACGTCTGACAGGGGTTTGTTCCCACCAATAGGAAGACCAGTTGGTGGATTTGATTATTTCACCCTTTCTCCCCGGGAAAAATTGCAAGCTCATCGGCATGTCTTAACAAACTGCAAAGAAGTAGATACTTATTTACAGTAAGTTAACTAACACTTAGCTACATTTGCATACAATTTTTTGTCCTGTGTAGCATTAAGTGTTTAGTCAATGTTTTCTCAACAGGGAATTTAGAGACTATGTACGGCATAGTTTAAGAAGTCGGACGCGATCATCTACCGAGATAGATAAAAAAGTCCACAGAGAATTTGTCTCTTGGTTTTCGCGTCGTGTAAGTATTTCAACATGGTCACATTTATTTCATATGCCAAATATGAGTACAACTCATCCTTTATTCGTTTTCCAGATCGCAATTGATGCCGATGGATCGCAGTGTGCTGATTTAAAATATCTGACACTTGGTCCACTAGATAGAGCACGTCGATACAGTGCTTACAATGTCAATGGATTCAAACTTCTAACTTTAGAGCGTGATCAAGGGATGACATCTCAAAATAGTGGAGTTTACGGTACTTTCGGGATGAGGAGTTATGCATGTAGTAGTGATACAAACATGCAATTTGGTGCCGTCCCGTATTACGGAAAACTATTGGACATTATCGAGTTAAACTACCATGGCCATTTTACAGTCGTATTATTTAAGTGTATGTGGGCCAACACAACTACAACGAGAGATTGCAATTGATGAATTCGGGGTGACATTGGTTGATTTTTCTCAGTTGATTCACACTGGTGAAAATGATGATGACGAGCCATATATCCAGGTGTCTGAGGCTCATCAAGTGTACTATGTACAAGATGAGCTGGACAAGAACTGGAGTATAGTGATGCATTTAAAACCCCGTGACTTATATGAGATGGGCGATGAAAATGAAAATCTTATTTACGAGAGCGATCCGTTACATGAGCAAAATTTAGAAAGATTGTTTCCAGAAGGAGAAGTTAATTTATGCTTGTTACGGTATTAGTTTTGCTGTTGCTGCCTATTTATATATATTTTAGACTACTTATAATTACTGTACAATTTTAGTTATTTCCATAACTTTTATTAGGTAAAGTTTATTTTATAATTGTTTTATTAATTTCATTTTGCCAGTAGCGGTGACGATGAAGAAGGCTAGATCACTCTACACGGGCATGGCAGGGGCGTCCAGTTCTGACACTCCCACTCCCCGTGGGGCGATCAGTGAGGGCGGACAGCCCATTATGGAGTCGGAGGCTATCGGGTCATCAGTCCCTGGTAGCAACTTCCATCCACTGGATTCACAGGCCGTCCCATGCACACTCCCCCTACCCGATGCTCAGGCACCGGACGACGATTACATGTTCAATTTTGACGTGATATTTGGCGGTGTAAAGGAGGAGCATCAGCCTGGTGAGCAGGAGCATAGACGCAGGAGGAGTTAGATAGTTGATGTAGTCGGTGAGTATTGTAAACATGTATACTTTATGCGTTTAATAATTTTGTCTTAGTAACATAATACGTAATTGTCACTATTTATTTTGACAGACGCGACCGGGCAGACGATGTCCAAACAGTTGTCTTTCCACGATGTATGGGCCCTGCCTCAAGGGTCAAAGGTGGTTGTCCAATTCAACGACAACCATCAGGCTATCGGAGACAGTGGCGGTTTGCTCGGTGTCTTCCTCGGCACCATCGGGGATAACTTTCGGTTATTCCCGATCTCTTACAGGGACTGGAGGAGCATTTCTCAACAGTCGAAGACGAATGTCTTCGTAAATAATATTCAGGTATGAAAACATATATATTTTGTAATTAATTATATTTATTTGTAATTTATATGCAATTTATGTGTAACTAATTTTTTAATTTCGTTTGCAGACACATTTTAATGTGACGGATCAACACAAGAAACTGATCATGCAGTCGCTAGGAGCAAAATGGAGAGCGGCACGATACAATTTATTTCGCCTGGCGTACGATGGTACGAAGATCAGAGATCAATTGCAGAGTGAAGTCCCGACAGGCATCCCACCTGATCAGTGGGCAACTTTCGTAGACTATCGCCTAGACGCGAAGTCTAGGGTAAGTTGTTAATATATATTTATAAAATTTAACTTTTAAATATTGTCACTAATTATTTTTTTATGTGATTAATTAGGGTGTGGCTGCGAAGAATAAACGGAACAGAAGATAGCTGACAATGCCACACACTACTAGATCCAAGAGCCTTGCGCGTAAAAAGGCGGAGATGGTAAGTTTAAATCTATAAATATTTTGTTTTTTTAAATGTTGAGAAGACTATAATATATATAATCATAAGTTTATTGATTAATTATTTTAATTTTCAGGAGATTGAGCTTCAGGGTCCAGTGACTTGTGGTGATGTATGGACGGCAGCTCATAAAAGAGTTGACGGATCATACATCAATGACGAAGCTCGGGCTGTTGCGGTAAGTAATAAAATCTTATCAACCATACGTGGGTAATTATTTAATTTCTTGATAATGTTTAATATTATTAATTCCCTTTTATTGAATGTTAGGAGAAAATTGCTTCGATCCAGTAGGAGGATAGCTCATCCCAAGACCTCTCGACGGCCGATTCGCTTGCGAGAGCTCTTGGCACTAAGGAGCACTCCGGCCGCGTTCGAGGATTTGGGTTGGGTGTTTGCCCAACTCAAGTCTTCGGTCGTGGTTCGTCTGGGTTGAGCTCATAGTCTGGGCCGTCATACCACGACTTACAGAGTGAGGTGGTGCGCCTGAAGACAGCTATGCAGGAGTGGGACGTCGAGCAGCGGCACCTGAAGATAGCTATGCAAGAGCGGGATGCTGAGCTCCAGCGACGAGATGCTGAGCTCACAGCACGACAAGCACAGATGGAGGCTGCTATGACGTTCCTGCTACAAAAATTTCAGGGTCAGCTACCACCTGAAATTTCAGGACTTCATAGTCCCGGACTCAGGGTAACCTTTTAATACATAAAAATTGTTGGTATAATTTTGTTTATTTTAAAAACACTAAAAATTCTAACAAACAAAATTTATTTTTCAGGACCCCAGCAATCGTGGTAGTGTGTATCAGCGTGATCAGCATTCATAGGGTCCGGGAACTTGATTTAGTTATTATATTTGTATATGTAATTTTGTCACGTTCGTTACTATTAATTTTTTTGTACATATATTTTTTTTATATATAGATTCATTTTAATTCAATAATTTATGCATCTTTAGTATCTAGTTAAATATTAATAAATTTTAAAATACAATTTTCAATTATTAAATAATTCAGACGTTTAATTATTATATAATAAAATAAAATGTATCTAAATTAATTTATAAAATATTAAAAATATAAATTAATTTTTATTTTGTAAAAAAATTTAATAATAAATAAATTTAAGCATTATTAGTATTATGGATAGTACAAAATATTATATTTTAAACTACAAATAAATTTAATATAAAAAATTTAAATAATTTTATTAACTAAAAATTTAAAAAAAAAATTTATAACTAACGACGGTTTTTCAACCGTCGTTATTTTTAACAGTGGTTAAAAACCGTCGCTATGACTGGTTTAACGACGATTTTTAAACCGTCGTTACTTTTAACAGCGGTTAAAAACCGTCGCTATTACTGGTTTAACGACGGTTTAAAAATCATCGTTAAGACAGTCATAGCGACGGTTATTCCTACGGTTGCTGAAACCGTCGCTATGTATGGAGTTCCACGACGGTTCTAGAACCGTCGTTATGCCCACTTAAAAACCGCCGTAATGACGCGGTTTTTTTTGTAGTGAACCCAGAAAGCTTCCGTTCAGCCATTGAAGGGTGCATGGGAGTTTTTCACACAGCAACCTCAGTTGATTTTCAAGTAATCGAAAGGGAGGAAGTCGTGACGAAAAGAACCATTGATGGAGGACTAGGGATCTTGTTGAAAACGTGCCTACATATCTGCAAGTTTCTGATTCTGTTTAGTTGATAACTTAGTTTAATAGGATTTGAATATTTCTGTTACCTAGTCTTTTGGAGGTTTTTTGATTTTGTTTTATCATATTAAGGAGTTGTTAGTCATGCCTAAAAATAAGGGATGTATTTGTTTTGATTCTAGCTCTATTTAAAGAGCTCAGTAAACGAAGCTAAAATATCCTCTGATTAAAGAAAACATATATGCTTTTGTTGTCTTATCTTTATACTCTGTTATACCCTGTTTACGAACAAAAGCCATCAAAGTGGTATCAGAGCTTTTGATCTTAAGGGATCTATGAGTGCAAGTGAGTGAACTCATAAACACTATCTAAATGGAAGGTGACACATTCACACATGTTGTACCACTAGTCTTTGACGGTGACAATTATGAAGCTTATGCCATTAGAATGACAGTTCATCTTGAAGCATTAGATCTTTGGGAAGCTATAGAGGAAGACTATGAAATTGCTCCATTACCTACAAATCCTACGATGGCTTAGCTGAAGATTCACAAAGAGAAGAAGATAAAAAAATCTAAAGCTAAAGCTTGTCTATTTTCTGCCGTGTCAAATACAATATTCACAAGAATCATGAATCTGCAATATGCCAAAAACATCTGGGATTATCTCAAATCAGAATATCAAGGCAATGAAAGAACCAAAGGTATGCAAGTGCTTAACTTGATCAGAGAATTTGAGATGCAGTGCATGAAGAAGACAGAAACCATTAAAGAATATGCTGATAGGTTGCTAAGCATCGTAAATAAGGTACAACTTCTTGGTAAGGATTTTCCTGAGGAAAGAATTGTGCAGAAAATACTTGTCACTATTCCTGAAAAATATGAAGCCAAGATATCTGCATTAGAAGAATCAAAGGACCTGTAAACCATTTCTTTGAGAGAATTAGTGAATGCTTTGCAGGCACAGGAGTAGAGAAGAATGATGAGACAAGAAGAGGAAGTACAAGGAGCTTTTTATATAAAAGCACAAAACTCAGGAGGAGGCAACAATAATAAAAATGATCAAAGGAAAAACAACAAACTTGAAAGCTATTACGAAAATGAGACTTTTCCTCCATGTCCACATTGCAAAAAAACAAATCATCCTCAAAGAAAATGTTGGTGGAGGCCTGATGTTAAGTGCAAAAAGTGTGGTAATATTGGGCACATGGAGCGGGTTTGTAAATCTCAACAACATGAAGAGACAAACACATTTGCTGAAGAACTTCAAGAAGAGAAACTCTTTGTTGCAAAATGCTTTGCTACAAGTAATAGCTCTAGTGATTCTTGGCTTATAGACAGTGGCTCAACAAATCACATGACCAATGACTATAAGTTCTTTAAAGAGCTTGATCAAAACAATTGTTTCCAAAATAAAAATTGGAAATGGTGATCTCATCCCAACCAAGGGAAAAGGAATAGTGGCTATAGAAAGTTTAATAGGTTTGAAACATATCTATGATGTTTTATATGTGCCTGACATAGACCAAAACGTGCTTAGTGTTGTGCAGCTGATTGAAAATGGCTTTAAAGTAATATTTAAAGACAAATGGTGTTTAATCAAAGATGTCAGAGACATAGATGTATTTAAAGTAAAGATGAGAGATAAAAGCTTTGTTGTAAATCTAATGGAGGAGGAGAAAATGACTTTTCCAAGCACCAAACATCATTCGGTAAAAGATACGTCGTTGCTAGAAGACAAACCAGCTGATTGTGTGGGTTGTGAATATAACAAGCAAGTTAGAATATCACTTCCTCAAACAGCATGGAGTGCAATACACAAGTGGCAAATGGTAGATACAGACATTGATTGGGGAGGTTCGGTTGATGACATGAGAAGCAAACTAGATGTTAGCAGCTATGAAGGCAAGGAGGAGTGTTGAAAACGTGCCTACATATCTGGAAGTTTCTGATTCTGTTTAGTTGATAACTTAGTTTAATAGGATTTGAATATTTCTGTTATCTAGTCTATTGGAGGTTTTTTTATTTTGTTTTATCATATTAAGGAGTTGTTAGTCATGCCTAAAAATAAGGGATGTATTTGTTTTGATTCTAGCTCTATTTAAAGAGCTCAGTAAATGAAGCTAAAATATCCTCCGATTAAAGAAAACATATATGCTTTTGTTGTCTTATCTTTATACTCTGTTATACCCTGTTTTACAAACAAAAGCCATCATATCTTAAGAGCCTGCATAAACTCAAAGACTGTGAAGCGAGTAGTTTACACTTCCACTTCTTCTGCTATAATCCACAATGGGACGATGAAGCAATGGATGAGAGTTTCTGGAGTGACGTAGAATATCTCAGAACCTCGAAGCCATTTCCGTGGTCCTACGCAGTTTCTAAGACACTGACAGAGAAGGCAGTGCTTGAGTTTGGAGAAGAGCATGGGTTGAAAGTTGTGACTTTGATTCCCCCTTTTGTTGTTGGACCATTCATTTGTCCTAAGATTCCCGGCTCGGTTCAAATATCTTTGTCTACGGTATTTGGTAAGTGCTACCTGCAATTTGCTACTCCTGCACGTTTCTGACCTTTCACTATGGTTGACCATCATCTCCGCCATCTATATGAGAAATTTTTCCATTAGGACGTGACAGTAACAGCTTACTTATCTTGAAGATGTAACATTACTTTAGTTACACGTATTGCATTTAAAAATGCTGTCCAAAAGTCAATAAGAATTAATTAAGAAGATTTCACAATAGGTTTCAGTGGAAATTTTTTATATAAACCCCATTTATAAGAAAAAAAAAGGGTAGATAATGACGATGTTGAATTCACTTGGTCAGTATGATGATGGAGCGGTGGCTCCTTATAGACTCCAACCAAGTTAGTCAAGTGAGTAGGAGAGGAAAATAACAAAAAATTAGATTAAAGGTTGAAGTATATATGAGTGAACTTACAAAGAGTAGAATAGTAATTTCAATCGTTTTGATAAGTTTAATAGCTAGGTTCAAAATCTATATTATCATATAAAATTAATTATAAATAAATATATAAATATATTAGATATATTTTTCGTAATAACTTCTGAAATGGTTAAATATGCCTTCATTATTATTTTGATTGATCTTTTTTTCTAGATCAAATCTAATTAAGAGTCTCTCTTTGTCTTCGTGAATTTTCTTGATTTCTTACTGCCATTTTTTACTATAAGGAGTATACTTCAAAATTCAGTCTCTTGAACATTTTTCTTATCAAAAGTTCAAAAGTACAATAGGTAACTATTTAGATGAAGCTGAAAATTACAAAGTTACGAAAAATTAGCAACAAAAAAAAATTGTGCTTTCTTCTAAAGTATATTAATTTACTCTAAAAATATTTTTATCTTGTAAATTTTGAAAAGAAATCACTTTTTTACACAATAAACTTATGCAATTATTATAAATACTAAGTAGTACTGTTTCGTGTGATTAATTGTTATTTGACTAAATGTTAAAAATGTGCGGCTAGAGTTCTATATGTCGCCATTGCTAATTAATGAATGTCATAAAATTAATATAAAAATCATGTAACGTGCCTTGCGGGAGATTAACTAGGAAAAGTTTTGTATACAATGAATTAATATTTTTATATCTTTTAAGAAATTAAATAATATCTTAACCCTAGCACTTCCTTGTCACTGAAGTTATGTCCAATTTTCTGAAAGTAATTTCTTGCAAGGTTCTTAAGAAAAAGTTGATAGATGCAGGTGAGAAGGATCAATACGGATGGTTTCTTCGTATGCATATGGTGCATGTAGACGACGTAGCCAGAGCACATATATTTCTCCTTGAGCATCCTAATCCAAAAGGGAGATATAATTGCTCGCCATTTATTGTAACTATTGAAGAGATGTCTGAACTTCTTTCTGCAAAATACCCAGAATATCAAATACCAACCGTAGAGTGAGTTCGACCCTCCTTGCTCATTTTACTATTTAGAAATTAATTTGAAATATGTTAATTAAGTAGTAAAATTTGATTTAGGAGAAAATTTAAGTGCAATTTTTAGGTATTTACTATCAAATTTGTCCAGTAAAATTATGACACATGAAGAAGTTTTCTTGAGGAAACAAATATGGTGGTACTGATTAGTTAAAGTTATTATACTTTTATTGGAGAATTTGATGCCAAACATTTGAAAGAACTTTACTAAGTTTTGTTCTTTCATTTCCTTTTCAACTCACTGTAACTATAATATATATATATTTGAATTTTTTTGGCCTGTTATATATAGGTCTTTAAAGGGTATTGAGGGTCACAAGCTACCAGATCTAACTTCAAAGAAGCTCATGGATGCTGGATTTGAGTTCAAGTATGGGCTTGAGGAAATGTTTGATGACGCTATTCAATGCTGCAAGGAAAAGGGTTATCTTTAATCTTTGTTAATTAACTATGAAATTACTGAAAAAAAAATAAAAGAACATGAGAGAAGGTTGATTTATTGCTTTCTATGCATGATATTACTGCTAATAAAGAGATTTCTCTATCAATTTTTCAATTTTTTTTAATTTTTGAATATTGGCTGATCAATAAATTAATTAATAGAAGAAGTGATCTTATAAATGTAATAAAAATTTTGAAATAAAATAAATAATATAAATAGATTAAAAATATATTTAGTTTCATCCCAAAGAGGAAATTGTTACTCTTCTAAATTAAATAGAATCATAATTTCATTTCATAATAAAACGAACTGCTTAATTATATAATATATTTTCTTTAACATAATAAATTCACAAAATTAAACTATAAAAACTCAGCTATTTTATAAGGTTGTAGCTAGCTAATTAAGGGTTAAGTATTTTGGGAGTGTCAACTTATCTGGTCGGCATCGGAAACGTGTACTGATGGCCTAGTCTCTATGGATTAGTCGTGCGTAGTAGTTGAGGAAATTGAAAAGCCATTATTAGTCAAATTAAACTTCTAGAAGAAATTGATGCCCCCTTTTTGTAAATCAATCATCGAGTTGTATAGTTTTCAACCATCAAAACAAATAAAATAAAACATTAAAGTCTCTTATGTGCCTCAGACTTCAATTGTGAAATAATATCTGCTGGCATCTGATTGTTGAAATAAATTAGTTTTGTCTTTAATAATCTCACATACCTAACCCCACGCGCTCAAGTAGGTTTTTTCCTCCATGAAACCATCAAGTAAATTAAATTTAGATAGAAATAAACAAATAAAAGGTAGAAATCTGATATTTTAATATATAATATATATAATAATATATGATAAGAAAGTTGAAGAAGGAAGAAATGAATGCAGAAGAGAAGAGAAGAGAATAATGACGGAAAATGTAATTTTTATTTATTGATAATCATGAATGTACAAGTTTGATGTACCTTTATACAGGCAGTTCAGCTGTTACTTAATAGAAACAGTTCTTTAACATTCCCCCGTGAGCTGAGGGCTCCTGCTTATCTCTCATTTGCATATTGTAAGATCATTTAAGATTTGATTCTTAAATTAGCATTTAATCCTAATTTTTTAATTTTATAAGATTTTATTTTGTTTTATAATATTCTTCACTTTTATTTGGGGTCTCCACAGATCCCCATTTTTCTACCGGTGAACGAGGACAGGAAATTTTTTTCTCCTACTGCAGGGATCAAGGGCGGGGATTGGAGGAGCAGGGGTGGTAGGGACGAGAAGTGTGGAGGGTGTCCCCATCCTCACTCCGCTCCATTGCCATCCCTATTTGGGGCCAAGCCGAGCCATCCTGGATTGGCCAGTTTTTTTTTTTTTTTTTTTCAATAGTTGTATTTCTAGAATTGCAATATAATAGGCAACCTAATTGCTTACACTACCATTCTATAGTTCTGGACTTTGGACACTAAGTGTCTATTGAGAACTAGGCTCTTTTGACAGGAATTTACTTCATATATCCCACGCTTTTGCTAAAAATTTGTTTATTATCTTGTGCAATATTGAATTCTTTTCTAACAAAGTTAGTGAAATCTATCATATATAACTTGTAAATGTAATGCACAAATATAAATTGAATACATAAATTGTTAAAAGAACGAAAACTAAAATATGATTAACACTTTTTTTTTAAAACAAAATAAATTCAAGTCATCCTGTATCTCATAATTTGGCAAACTACAATATTCATTATAATTAAATTTGGATTACAATAGACATGGTTTGGATAGACATTAAAAAAAACTAATGTTTCATCCTTTGATTATATGATTACAAAGAGGAGAGAAAGATAAACCATTAATTCTTGTGTTATGATACAAATTCAAAGACTGTGTGTGTGTGTGTGTGTGTGTGTAAGGGTTCAACTGGGCTGGGTTGCCAAATTTGGCCTAGCCCTGCCCCACCTTCCTCAGGTCTTTAAGGGGAAGGTTAAATTTGTCATGCCCCTAATTTAAAAGAACATAATCAGCACAATCAACAAGCAAACTTTAACCGAAACATGTTCCATTCAACCTTTTAACATATTATACAACAAATATACAAAAATAAAGACATGTGTATATAAGTTCTCCCATGCCTATATAATAAAAGAAAACTCATGTTTATGTGTCAAAATCAAGTAAAAGGAAGGATCATGCATGTGGAACTCGAAGCATAATCTAAAATATGGTATATAGAACCAGTCAAACTACAAGCTGTCGAAACAAAAATGGATTCACCCAACAGAAGTGCAGGCAAGCTATCTACTTAGCAGTAGAGGAAGGGTTAAACTCTATAGCTTTATTTGAAAATTTTAAATAATGAAAGTGAATTTAGCAACCTAGTGAACATATAACGCTTACTACAATTAAGCAAACCTTGCATATAAATAAGCATCTTTGTAACAACATTTCAAGAACAAGAATGATGTCATAGGAATACCATAAATGATCACTTTTACTAATATAATGCAATTGGGAGTGTCATGAAATTAAAGAGAAATTCTTCAATATTACTATAAAACAAATGATTTTATGCACAATCAAGAACAAACCAATTTATATAGTTCAGTAAATGAATTAATGTTTAGAAGGATTCCCAAATAGAACCAAACTTTAATCCCAAGCACACAGCAAGAGGGAAAAATCATAAATTAGATAGTTAGCTATCATTTCGCCGAATAATAATAGGAGGCATTCCACCACTTCTTTTCAATGATCACTATAACAAAGGCGGGTTTAACGATGGTGACATAACGACAGTCAAATAAAACTGTTGCTAAAGCCAGGTATAACGACAGTTTTCAAACCATTTATACCAATGATCTTAACAATGGTTTCTCAAAAACCGTCGTTACATAAAGATGGTTCATATGAACCGTAGTTGTATAATGACGATTTACATGAACCATCGTGTTCACTACAAGAACAAGTAGATTCAGTGACAAATTTTCAGTAACGACTAAAAATGTCGTCACTGAAAGGTACCATTCAGTGACGACTTAGCAATGTCGTTACTGAAAAGTAGATTTTCAGTGACGACTTTAGTATGTCGTCACTGAAAGGTACCTTTCAGTGACGACTTTACTAAATCGTCACTGAATGGTTTACTTAATAAAAAAAAAACAAGCGGCAAAGTTTTTCACTTACCCCCTTTTTTTCTTTTCTTCGTTTCTTCCTCCCGCGGTTCTTCGCCCTTTTTTCTCTGTTCTTCATTTCTTCCTCCTGTGATTCTTCCTCCCATGAACCCACTTCTTTGTTTTTGCTTCCATTCTTCCTCCCGTAAACACTATTTCTTCCTCCCGCTTTCCCTCCACTCTGGTTTCTTCATTTCGTCCTCCCCTGAACTCTATTTCTTCCTCCCGTGAAACCCATCGTGAAGCTCTTAGATCCCCAAAATCGTGAAGCATTGTTGAGGTAGCTACCGTGAATATCAATGTTCCACTCTTGTTTGCCGTAGCACAGTAGAGAAGCATCTCAAGTGAGTATTTCTATTGTTATTCATCTGTGTATTGTGATTTGGGTTTGATTAAGTTTTGGGGTTCCTTTAATTCTTTGTTTTTGTACTGTCTTAGCACTCTTTACTCACAAAAACGAGTCACACAGGAAACCTGCACAAAGACCCATCCTCCTCCGTGAACCATTACCCGGTACTGTCTTACCACTCTATTTATTTCTATTTGGCGAGGAAGCTTTTGGGTTTTGGTCATTGTTTATGTTACTTTTAATTGATTGCTAGCTACCTATTATAACAGTTTCATTTCTTGATGAGTTTTTCCAGTTTTGTTTTACGTTACTTTTGATCGATTGTCGTGTTTTATAACAGTTTGGGTTTTTAGCATTTTCTTCTTGCTTCCTTTTTTTTTTTCTGTTTTTGATTCCTTGTTTACTCGGACCAGTTGCTTTGCTGTGATTACAATTGTCATGTAAGAGTGAAAATATGTTGTAGTTCCCTTTCTAGTTCCCTAGCTAACGTGTGAGGAGACGATGGAGTTGAGTGGCTATGGCTATGGACTACGGTATGAAAAAGAGGAAGGGCATCCGAGGCACTGCTTTGCTTTTACTTTTCATGAGGTAGGTAGGTATCCAAAGTTATTTGACGCATGTTGGTAGCAGCCAACTCAAGTCACTCGTCCTGCAGTGGCCGTGGCTGTTGGACTGCATTTAGATTCTCCCAAGTTCCAACCCCACCCCCCATGTGCTTCTTAGATGTGACAATTTTTTTTTGCAGTCACGGGAGCACCATCATATGCTTTTTACCTCCAATTCTTTACAATTAAATACCCTTTTTTTGCAGTCACGGGACAACATTGTTCTGTTTCTCAGTTGATGGGAAAACAAAAAATAAACAGGGGACCAAATGGTTACTTGATTCAAAGGGAAATAATGTCTAAAAAAATAAACTCAAAGGCTCAAATAGGCCTCGAGGATTGATAATAAACCTACCATGAAAAGAACTTTGAATGTGAATGAAAGAAAAGGTTGGAATTATAATTGCAAAAGGACTTGAAGATTTGAGGTAGTTATAGTAATGGATAGAGAATATTTTTTGAGACATATATCATCATATTGATTGCTATGATTCGGAAAGCATATAGTATGATTTTCCTTATCAAAATCTCTATATACTTTCCAATCCTTAATGAATTATGTGTTTTGAAAGTATTTATGCAAATTTGTGTTAGTTCTTTTTATGACATACTAAGTACAATTTAGATTTAACCACCCACTTGACTCATTTGACATTGGTTTTGGAGATATTACAACAAAATGGTTTGATAGTCAGCAAGAAGATATGCATGTTTGCCCAACCCAACTCAAATATGATAGCCACATCATATTAAAGGAAGAAGTATAGGATGATCCTGAAAGGATTCGTAGCATGATGCAATGGTTCACCCTTGAAGACTTGATGGCTCAAAAGGGGTTTTTGGTTTAGACAGGATACTAACAAAATGCATAAAACAATATAGTAAAATTGTTGCTTCTTTCACTAATGACTTAAAAAAGATGCTCTTTGAAGCTCTTAAGGATGTCTTGATTATTGTTTTAGTTTTGGCAATGCCAAATTTCACTTTTTCCTTTGAGATAGAGCAATGCTTCTAAGAAAGGTGTGGGGCTGTGTTGATGCTAAAAGGTAGTTCATTAAAGTTTAGAAATTTACCTACTCTATTTTGTTGGGGATAAGTCCAAATAATGGTCCAAATAATGGGCAGAATCTGATTCAGCTCCTCATAGAATATATCTATGGGTATGAGCCCATTTAAAGCTCTACATGGAAGACAAGTCCAACGTTATTTAAGATGTCTAAGGTCCTGTTTATAGTGGAGGGAGCTAATGAAATCATTTAAGCCCATAATTTGATCTTGGAAGAACTCAAAGAAAATGTAGATAAAGTACTAGAAAAATGAAATCTTTTGCAGACTAGAAATGTCTAGACATTTCCTATGACCCATGTGATTAGGTTATATAGATATTTTGCTGTGATCAGTGTTCTAAATTCTTTGCTCCTAAACCAGCTTAATTATTATATGAGTACACCAGTGAAAAAAACATATTAATTATTATTTGAAAGGGTTTATTTAATATTCCATCACAGAACCCAGCTATAAACCACTTGCATGTAGGGATTTGGAATCATCCGTCTGGATTTTCTCTTTTTCTTTTTTAAAAAGTGGTATATTATATATAGCACAACCAAAGATGACCTAAATTTGTAACTGATGATGATAGGATATAGCACAGTAAGGTTTCTTGCACTAGTTAAATTAAAAGATCCTTCTCTAGTGGACGTGGGCCGTAAGACAGGAAACCTTTGTTTTGTTTTAATCATAGGATATGACCCTTGAAATGCATAGTCTCCTGGGTAATTTTAATTTGAGCAAAAAGAAATGAAAGATGAAAGTTCAATTGTGGGTATGCAAGAGGAGCTCAACCAATTTGAAAGAAATTAAGTTTGGACCATGATGCCATGACTAAAGCCATGGCATAGGATATTAATAATTTTAGTTTAAAGCCAACTAAAAAAAGTCAAAAGGTTTATTATAGGATTATAAAGAAATGAATTCACTCACCCGAGTTAATTACCCACATGCATGCAGTAGACTTTAATTAATCATATTTAGTGTTTTGGTTAGGTATAGCCAATGCTTTAGAGACTGTATTCGATAATTACCCACAAGGCAGTGGCAACTTATTTATTTTGAAATTTTAGATGGAATGTATTTGATAGTATCCATGTTTTGGTCATTATTGACATTTTCATTAAATTCAAAGAAAGATGACTACCATTACAAAGTGGTTCACTTTCTTTTTGAAATGAAGCCCAAACCAATAGGTTATGGTTCACTTTATTTTTGGAATAGAATGAAGCCCAACTTTGATGACTACCATTAGCATAATTGTTTATTGTACATATATCCATATACACTTCTTTAATTTAACATATTTAAGTTTATTATTGTAGGAAAAATTTGAAGTTGGTGCAAGTATACAGTGGCGATTTGATGCATTTATCAATGCCACTTCGCAACGATTATACAAAAATTGGAGGGGTCGCTTGCACGTCTTGTACTCCCAGTACAACACAGATGAGGAGAGACTAGCACATCCACCTCCCACGGTCAATGATGATGAATGGAAGCACTTGGTCAGTTATTTTGACTCAGATGAGTTTAAGGTATTATGTTATACCATATTTAAAGAGCGATCTAATATGAAATGTGTAACTCAACCAAGTATGAAATGAAATGTAGGACAAAAGCTCAACAAATGCACAAAACAGGGCCAAGCAAACAATAAAACATACGTGTGGTTCTCGTTCATTTGCAGAAGTTGAAGAATTAACGGTGAAACTTTAGAATAACTTATTCTCATATATAACATTATATGAATGTTTTATTATTCATTGGGTGGCAATTATGTTTGATTGTAGAGAAATCCTGAAACTGGAGAGAAGGCTCCAATTGACCAGATATAGGAGCTGCAACATACTCGTAAGAATAAAGAAGGGGAGGTTACATGGTCAGATGCAAAGTTTCAGGAAGTTCATGTATATTTAAATTTTATTAATTTATACAAATTGTAATTTATATTTCTTCTTGTTATTCTAAATACTTAGTTGTTTTAAACATAGGCCCAATTGAAAGAGATTATAGCCAACCAATCTGAAGAAGACACTCCTGGTCTGAGCAATGAGCAAATGTTGTCACAAGTTCTTGGTCAACGGTCTGGTTACTTTCGCGGTAAAAGATACGGGGCTAAACCTCCCACTAAGAGAGCTGCTAACCAAATCACTCCCCAACACCTTGAAGAGCAAGAGAAGAAAATACGTGAAAAGGTTGCTACAGAACTACGCGAGGAAATGAGATTACGAGAAGAAAGGATGCAAGCACAGTTTGAGGAAAGACTACAATCACAAATGACCTCTTTAATCACATCTCTCCAACAGGTACTAATATCCATATACACTTTTTGAAGTTAATAGTTTATTCATTTGTATACACTTGGAAGCTTGTCTGGATGTTTTAAAATCTTACTATTGATGGCTGGTTTTTATGACTGGATATTGTTGTTGATGGCTGGTTTTTATGACTGGATATTGCTGTTGATGGTTGGTTTTTTTGATTGAATATTTCTATTGATGGCTGATTTTTTATGACTGAATATTGCTCTTGATGACTGGTATTTTATGAATGGATATTACTCTTGATGGCTAGTTTTTTATGATTGGATATTGCTGTTGATGGGAGATTCTTTATGAATGGATATTGCTGTTGATGAGAGGTTTTTTATGAATGGATATTGTTCTTGATGGCTAATTTTTTATGACAGGATATTACTCTTGATAGCTGGTTTTTAATGATTGGATATTGCTCTTAATGGCTATTTTTTATGATTGGATATTGCTTTTGATGACTGGTTTTTTATAATTGGATATTGCTTTTGATGGCTGGTTTTTTATGACTGGATATTGCTCTTGATGACTTGTTTTTTATGACTGGATACTGCTCTTGATGGCTGGTTTTTTATGACTGGATATTGCTCTTGATGGCTGGGTTTTTATGACTGGATATTATTCTTGATGGCTGATTTTTTATGACTGAATATTGCTCTTGATGGCTATTTTTTATGATTGGATATTGCTCTTGATGGCTGGTTTTTTATGACTAGATACTGCTCTTGATGACTTGTTTTTTATGACTGGATACTACTCTTGATGGCTGGTTTTTTATGACTGGATATTGCTTTTGATGGCTGATTTTTTATGACTGAATATTGCTCTTGATCTACTCTTAAATTATTTTGTAATCATGTGCTTGAGTTTCAATTGACTTTGTTAGTATGGTTCATATTTGAGGGTTCAATATCAAACTGAATATTGTCTTCCTGTCTGGTTACTGAAATGTTTATGTTGTGAATCCCAATTTTTACTGGAATGTTTATATTTGGACACTGGATTTGGCCTAGGCAAGTTCTTACTGGTTTTATATATCTTACTTAATTGCTATATTTTTCCCCCTCATTTGAGCTTGATTGACATACTTATTAAATGTCATATGTGATATTAATTTTGTTGAATTTGATAATATTTAATATTTTCATGATTTTTTTCATGTTAGAAGTATTTATTTATTTATTTACATTAAATTTGTCAAGTTATATACTAATTTATTACTATGATATGAACAGGGACAAATTCTATTGGGCCTTGTGGGTAGTGCTGCACCAAGTTCTGCAAATAATGAAATATCAGCGTCTCCCAGAGAGCCACCAAGTTAATTATTTGTAATTTGTTGATATTCTATTATGTATAATATTTTCTATTAACAAACATGTTGTATCAGAGAATTATGTATATCGTTTGAAATTATATATAGAACTTTATTATTCTTGCTCTTCTTGACTTTTATTCATATAACATATTTCTATTCAAATGGCAAATAAAAATATTCTCAAAATATATATATATATATATATATATATATATATATATATATATATATATATATATATATATATATATATATATATATATATATATATATAGGATTCAGTGGCGACAAATGTTGTCACTAAAAATTTTGAACAAGTTTTAGTGACGACATAAGTGGTCACTAATAATAAATTTAAACATTCAGTGACGACTTATGTCGTCACTAAAGATATGTTTCAGTGACGACTAAAAAAGTCGTCACTGAAAGGTTCATCTGAAACGAAAATTTTCTTGCCATTTTCAGTGACGATTTTTCATAGTCGTCACTGAAACATGTTTTTAGTGACGACATAAGTCGTCACTGAAAATATACCTTCTGTGACAACTAAAGTCGTCACTGAATATAAGGCTTCAGTGACGACTATGAAAGTCGTCACTGAATGTGATATTTCAGTGACAAATATAGGGTTTTAGCGACAAAACTAAGGACAATTAGTGGCGAAATAGTCGTCACTGAAAGTTGTTTTCAGTGACGACTTGTTTAAGTCGTCACTGATACCTTCAGCAACGGGTTTTTCCGCGACCAGTTGGTGACGACCAAAAGTCGTCACTGAATGTCTTCAGTGACGAAATTTGGACTTTCAGTGACGACTTTTGTCACCACTGAAGCCCTGTTTTGTTGTAGTGGTTTTTACTACGATTCTTTTAGAATTGTTGTTATTTAACGACGGTCATATGGAACTATCGTTATTTAACGATAGATAGACGTGAATCGTCGTGGAAAAAGTGACCGTTTATGGTAATCAGTAAGTTTTAATGACGGTTTGTCAGTAACTGACATGACTTAACGATAGTTTGATAGAAACCGTCGTAATAAATTGACCGTTCATTGAGAGTGAAGAGTTAAATGATGGCTTTAACAACAATTTATATTAATTGTCATTATTCCACGCACCATTTGCACGATGGTTTACGTAGTAACTGTCGTTAAACCACAAAATTTTTTATAAATCCAATTTTCCCCTCTTATTTTCACTGCGTGCTCAAACAATTCCTCTTTTCTCTTTATGAAAAACCTCCAATCGCCAACTGAAATTTGTAGTTTGTAGTTTTTTAGTCTCGTTGAAGATATGTATTCTAATAATTTTACTTTTTTTAATTAATATTTTTTATATAATACCTGTTTGAATGAGTTTATGAGTTAGATGAGAATATTTTATTAGAAATTTTCAATAATCTATATTGTATAAGTTGCTTATTTAGTTTAAAAATTATATATTTTGTGGTATAATGTGTTGCTTTGAAATTAATTTTTGATTTTATTGTTTTGTAATGTATATATGTACCTATTATTTTTGTTAAGTTGCTTAATTATATTATATGTGTTGAATGTATTACATTTATATAGTAAAATTAGGAGTAAGAATTATTTAATGTTCATAATTGTTATAATAACATTACAAGTAAACAATGGGTAATATATAGTTATTACTAAAAAAACAATGAAAAAGACTTAATAAATATTAATAATTAATAGATAGAATTTTGTAGTTCTCGTACATATGATATAATTATTCAACAAGAACAACATAGTTATTAAATTAAATAATAAATATTAATAATTAATAGATAGAACGGAGTAATTTAATTGTGAAGTATAAAATAAAATTGAGTTACATAAATAATTAGTATACGAAATTATTATAAAAAAAATTAAAATAGAAGTATAAGAACATATAATTATTAGTGAAAAATATTATTGAAAATAATTTGAAATAAGAATTATTTAGTGTATTTGGCCTAGTTACAATTAATTCAGAGGAAATAAAAATAATTATTATATTAGTAAATATAATTAATGCCTGTACATAAAATATTAATAGAGGAAGCAAAGTTGATGAAATGAAATGATATGCATAAATTTGAATATCATAAATAGGTAAGAGTAATTTTATAGAATAGAACAAGACCATTGTTATTTTGGAATTTTTTTTTTGTATTTTCTTTGACAGCTTTTTCCCTTTTTTGGCTTTCTCATTTTTTTGTTCACTCTTCTTTTATTTTATTCATTATTTTTTATTTTATTTTTTTATTTTGCAATTTTTTGTATTTTCTTTTGCAGAATTTTTTTTATAGAATTTTTTTTATATTTTTTGATATATTTTATATTTTTTTTCTGTAGAACTTTTCAATTATTTTTTTCTTTTCCAGAAATTTTTTTGTATATTTTCTTTTCTTTGAAAATTTTTATATGGAATTTTTTCTTGCAGACATATAATATCTTTCCCTTCGAACAAATTTCTTTGCATATTAATCAAAATTTAAGTCTCAAATGGCACGTTTTTTTTCTTACTTTTTTTATTTGTTTCTTTTTATTTTTTTAGAGATGGTTTATTCATTTTTCTTTATCTTTATAAATATATTCTGATTTACTTACCATTAATTTATGCTTGTTATATGTTATTATAGCTGATCTTATTATTTTTAGTTATGAGTGTTCTGCTTGTTATAGTTTATCGTAAGAATTTATCTGATTATTTTTTTCTTCTTACAGGAATTGTGAGCATGAGGAGGGTTAGATCATTGTTCACGAGCAGAGCAGCTGTGTCACGCCCTTAATTTTAGGGCACGTGAAGCACATACTTTACGAACATATATTTTTCATAACATGTATAATTCACTCATTTACATATAGGTATTCCCATGTATACACAATATACATACCAAATCTATAAACATCAAAGTACATCAGAAGCAAGGATCTTGCTTGTGGTGATTAGAACATACTCTAGAGTACAAGTACAATATAACCAAAATCTACAAACCCTAGAAACAAAGTAGGCTTACCCAGAGATTATGTCGTCTAGCTGATCAACTATCTGAAGGGGAAAGACCAAACTCTGTATTCTTATCTAAAAATGTTAGAAATATCGTGTAGTGAGTTTGACAACTCAGTGAGTAGATAATACCTCATATGACCTCTTAAGTCAATATATGGATGTACTCATATATTAAAATTTATCATATTGAAAATTACAGTTCAGATGTACATTTATATGGGACCCACATTTCAAATATTTTCAGTTCAAATCACATTCAGATATCCAAAATCATATGCAATACGGTATGATCATTATTCAAATAATGTTATGCATCAAAATATTTCTCATGAAAATATTAGGAGGATCCCATATCAAAATCATTATATCAGAGTTCAAACCCTTTCGTACTTTGGTGGTGAAGGATTTGCCTAAATTCAGCATCTCAGCTAAGGTTTGCCTTACCATCATTTAAGAGAACACGCGAATGGACTCTAATATGGGCAATTTGTCAAGCACACAGTAAGGGAAGACAAATCACATATCATATAATTGGCATCTCGCCCAGATAGCAGGCATCCTGCTCTCTTTCACATAGCATATCATGTGTGTTGGCTGTCACACAAGGCTAGCACCACCCTTGTTAGCTGAGGTGTCAAGGTGCACTAGGGCTAATATCACCTGCTGTTAGCAAACAATGTTTTCAATAGGATTCCTCTACAGAAATTATCATTTACATATAAGTCATCTAATTCAAAATAGAGCTTTCAATATATTACAAAATTTCAGTCTCAGTACAGTTTATCCGTCATAAACTTTCCAGTCAGGGTTCATCACATATACATGCTTTTTTTTCAAGGAAATCTTATAGTTTTACAGATCAATGCCATGTGCATAAAATAGTCACTTTCTATACTGTTGAGAAATGTATTCAAAATCACATGTTTAATAGTTTTAAAATCATTATACAAAATCATACTTTTCTTGAACAATATGCTAGTTAGCAAATAAATCAGGTAATTTAATTAATTTTAAAGACATATGAAAGTATAAATAACTTGTAAACAGAATCAATTATACATTTAAAGTTCAAGAAAAGTATAAGGTAATTCATAGAAAGAATTATCTACTTACAAGATAAGGCTCCAGGTTGGACAGCCCTAAAATGCACTTTTTCAATTCAAATTTAATCAAATAGACTTCAAAATCGAGTCTGGAAGGTCCAAAAACCTAAGAAATGACTCCATAATCGTGAAATATGGCATCCAGGAGTTTGGTTAACACCAGTCAACTGATGGGTACTATTTATGGATCATAATTATTATTTACCACCAGAATAACTATTCATACCGGGTCGGATTTACTGTTCACGACGCACAAAAAGTTGTCAGATGGCCGAAAAATTCATATCTTATAGTTTATTTATCTTTTGAATCCATCTATGGTGTCAGATTTTCAATTTGAGGTCTCTAAATAGAAGTTTTAGAACTTACTTTTTTCTAAAAAATTTTACTTCCGATCTGCGGCAATTCTGCAATTGATTTGAAAAATTATTCAGCCAATATCATAGTACTTTTCGTCCTGAATCCAGTGGTACCCTTAGTTTTAAAATCGGAGGTTTAAAGATACACTAGATCTAGAGAAAAAGAAAATGCGGAAAAAGTATTATTTACTCTTACTATTCATCGTCCGAAACTCTTTCCATTTCTTTTTTTTTAAATAATAATAGAGGGACGAATTATCAATTTGCTAATTATTGGAAGATGTCCTTGCAAATTTATTTATTTACATTTTGATCCCTAAAATTTTAGAAAATTATATTTTAACCCTTGTACTTTTATGAAATTATATTTTGACCCCTAAACTTTTTAAAAAATTACAATTTGACCCCAAAAATATTAATAAATTTTTATTTTTATCCTTAAAACCTTTCAATTACATCCCTACTCCAATTTTCTTTCAATAATCTATACATAAATGAAAATTACTAAATTCTTAGGATTGTTACAAGCTGCATCTAATTAAGGTACTTTTACTCCTCGCCCGATGATTAGTGAGGGTGGACATCCTATTCAGGTTGACTTTCTGGAGTCCAAGGTTGTCCTATCCACACTGCCCCTTTTTAACACTCGGGCATCAGAGTCTGAGCCTATCCCATCCACACTTCCACCTCCCAACACTCAGGAACTAGAGGATGACATCGACATTGACATTGACGATTTGTTCGCCGACGTTGAGGAATAACATCAACCTGGTCAACAGGAGCGTCAATGCAAGAGGAGTTGGATAGTTGAAATCATTGGTAAGTATCATAAAACTCCTTTTTTTAATAATAATTTCCTCTTATTAACCTAACCTTTTAATTTTATCTGTGCCAGACAAGACCGAGTAGGTGACAACTTCCCAGTTGACGGTCCACGACGTCTGAGCGTTACCTTGTGGGCATAAGGTCATTGTCTAGTTCAACAATACCCACTAGCCCATGATAGATAGCAATACTCTACTAGGTGTTTTCCTTGGCACCATTGGAGATAACTTCCGCTTTTTTTCAATCTCCTATAAAGACTGGAGATCTATCCCAAAAGATTACAAGATGAATGTCTTCTTAAACATCGTACAGGTACATTACTTTTTAAGTTTCACTGACATTTGTTCTTTGGTCTGTAGGCTAAATTTATTGTGTTCAACCTCCATAAGTTAGTATTACAGTTATTTGGGGCAAAATAGAGAGATGCATGTTACAATATGGTTAAGTTGAAGTACGATGAGACTAAGACCAAGGCAAAATTACAGAATGACGTACCAACTGGCACCCACGTGATTAATGGGCAATTTTCATTGAATATCGCCTTGAGGTGAAGTCTAGGATAATTAATTATATTGATATGTTCATACATTGTAAATTTTTACAAAATGTGACTAATTAATCTATTTATACTATTGACTAGGAAGTGGCTGCCAAGAACGGACAAAATAGAAGATGCCAGACAATGCCATATACCACTAGATTGAAAAGCTTTGCACGTAAGAAAGCTAAGATGGTAAGTTTCCATTTCTCAACATTTCGTTTGAATTTTAATAATACACTGAATTATATAATAAACACTTCATTAATTGTTCAAATTTTTAAGAGGGTGAGGTTGGAGGTCCAATGACTCGAGGCGATGTATTGACAGCATCTCATAAAAAGGCTAACAGATTATATATCAACGACGAAACTCGAGTAATCGAAGTAAGTATTTATATTTAATTAAACTAAAGTGTTAGTGTTATGATTTTATTTGGATGTTTTTTAATTGTTAACATGATTTATTGTTCATTCTTTGCTTTTGTAGGAAAAAATTATCTCGATCCAGCAAGAGGACAACTTTTCTCAAGAGATCTCAACTTTTAATTCACTAGCGAGAGCTCTAGGAACTAAGGAGCTCTCGGGTCATATTCGAGGACTTGGGTTGGGTGTTTTCTTGAGCCAAGTTTTTGGTCATGGCTCGACTAAGTCGAGCTCACACTCTAGGCCCTCTTACGAGGAGTTACAGTCCGAGCTAGCACACCTTAAAGTGGCCATAGAGGAGCGGGACGTCGAGCAGCAGCGACAAGAAGGCAAGTGAGCGGCACGTGACGCTGACAGAGTAGCACAATAATGATAGACGGATGTAGTTATGGCTTTCTTGCTTAAAAAATTTTAGGGTCATGTGCCACCTAAGATTGTACTTCCCCACAGTCCAACTCCTAGGGTAATTTTGCAACATATATCAATTGAATTATGTAAACAATTGTTGATATAATTTTGTTTAATCTCCAAATACTTATAGAACAGAATTGTTTTTTAAGTCCCTAGTGATTGTACTAGTAGATACCAGCCTCCTGATCAACACCCTCAAGGCCTGTGAACATAATTTTATTGTCTATTGTATCGTTTTATGTAATTTTTCTAGGATGTACATTGTAATTTTAATTTTTCAATGAATAATATCTTTTATTACAAAATTTATTTGTTAATATATTTGATTTTAATTCATTTGAATATTTTTTATATTTAAAATACCAATAAAATTTTAAACAAATTGAATATTACAAAATAATTTACTAAAAGTATAAAACAAATATTTTAAATTAATTAGTCAACTAAAGAAGGAATACAAAATTTTTAAGAATGTAAATTAAAAGGGATTTTTAAAATTTTTAAAAAAATTAAAGACTTAACGATGGTTTTCAAGACCGTCGTTAAAACATTCTCTTAACGACAGTTAAAAAACCGTCATTAAGAATTGGCATAATGACGGTCCAAAAATTGTCGTTATCTCAAAATTATAACGGTTTTATAATAGTCGTTATTCCATATCATGACGATGGTTTTGAAACTGTCGTTATGTCATAAAGTAAATAACGATGGTGACTTAATGTCATAACGACGGTCAAATAATTGTCGTTATGATTGGATTTAATGATGTCATTCCCACGGTTGACTGAAATCATCGTAATACCTATGGTTAGATGATGGTTTTATGAACCATCGTTAAGGGATTTAGCGACGGTTAACACGTCGCTAAAGCTATTAGAATATTGTAGTGATATGTATTTTTTCTTATAGTGAATACATCTCGTGTGTTTCATAACATACGAGGCTAGTAACACCCCTACTAGTTAAGGTTTCAAGGTGCATCAATGCTAGTATCATTTGCTTTTAACAAACAGTATTTTCGAATAGAATTCTTCCCAAGCTATAATGTAAGAAAAACAGTTTTCTATTTAAAGCAAGAAATACCCTTTATAAGACTATTTCATTTACCAAGCAAACTTTAATCAACTTAGCACAAATTTAATCATTTTCTAAAGGCAAAAGTGTACATATCAATTTGTTCATGCAAAACCATACTATAATCAATAAGTATAGAATTTCCACAAGTTTAATCTAGAAATTCTTCTCTCAAACTATAAGGTTCAAATTTCCTAGTTCACAATAAATAAACCATAATCATCTTGTAACAAAACATTTTCTTCCACACACGCACATTAATCATAAGTTATGTGTACATTAAATTCCAATTCAAATTTACCTTCACAAATGTGGTGAGAGATTTATATGCAAATGTGTGTTCAAGGGTTCTAAATTAAGGAAAATTTAAACATTGAAATCTTGTTATATTCTAAACATTATTACACTTGAAAATAAACACATGTAGTAAGTAATTTGTGACAATTGTTCATTTTCAACATCTGGGAATAACTAAATTGAATCAAATGCTAAGCTAATTTCAAACGTAAAGTTTCAAGAGACATTAATATAAATCATAGTAAGCATTATTTACTCACAAAGTAATAATTTTCAAATTGGACAACCTCAAAATGTACGTTTCTAAGCATAATTAGGCAAAATTAACCTCAAAATTAATTCTAGAGGATCCAACAATTAAGAAAAATGACTCCAAAATCGTAAAATTTGTCTTTTGGGAGCTTGGTCAATGCTAATCAACAAAACAAAGTTCTAGGACTTGCATTACACGCATCACTGCAGGTACAACACGTGGGCTTCACTTTCCGAGGGGAAAGGAAGCATGTGAGCCTTCTATAGAAGTGATTTGAACCCAAAATTTGAGTTTTCAAGGTTTTTTCACCTCCTGAATCTATCCATAGTGTTAATTTTTCATTTTGAGAATTCTAACTAAAAGTTTTGAAACTCACTTTTCTAAAGTTTTCTCCTTCACTTTTTGTTTGATTTTAGGCCAGTTTGTGAGAAGTCAATCAAATATATTTGTATTTCTTGGTGTTTTAAATCCGTTGGTAGTGGTGATGTTGAAATCTAAGATCCATAAATGGTAAAAAATTTAAAGAGAGAAAGTAGAGTTAAGGGAAAAATATCTAGGTGGTTCGCACCTCCTCTGTAAATGGTGACCTAAAAATCATGTAGGGGACCAAATAATTTTTTTTAATTATCGAGGATTTTCTTGAAATTTGTATTATTTACAATTTGACACTTAAACATTTAAGTAATTACATTTTGAATACAAAACTTTAAATTCTAAAATTTTTCACACAAATCTTCATAACTAAATGATAAATAAGCAAAATCCTATAATCTAATAGTACTATTCTCTAACTTATAGTAATTCTTTCTTTAATTTAGTATAATTACAAAGTTGGTCCTTTTTGACTCCCCTAACCCACCCCACCTTTAAGTAGGTTTTTTTCCATGAAACCATAAAATAAATTAAATTTGGATAGAAATAAATAAATAAAAAGTAGAAATATGATATTTTATCATATAATATAATAATATATCAGATTACCTACTCAGAGAGTGTTATATCAATTGGAAAGAGGTGATGTCATCCTTCTTCGTTAACCTGGGTTTGATTTCTCTAAAATCCACTCTAAGATAAAATTTTAAATGTACCAAGCCATTGTTAACGAATGTGCCTTAGGCCCTTAATATCTAAGAAGAATAAAACATAATACTCATGAGAATGTTGCCCTCCTGAAAATCACATTTCTAGAAATATAAATTTTTCATGTTCAGTTCATCACAAATATTATTAAGAATATTTTATTACATTTATGGGAATATAGCATTCTCATGTTTCATATCAATATTCTTAGAAATGTTTGAATATTTTCTAAAATTACCCCCACTAGTTTTTAACATATAAAAAAGATAAAATACATGCATAATTAAATAAAGTATTTAAGAAAGATATAATACACGTTAGGGTTTAGTGTTCAAAATTTAGGTTTTAGAATTTAGAAATTGGAATTTGAAATTTTGAAAAAGTTTGGGTTTTAGGATTTTGGAATTTTGGGAGTTTCAAGTTTG
Source organism: Gleditsia sinensis (assembly GCA_037074535.1). Classification (NCBI taxonomy): domain Eukaryota; kingdom Viridiplantae; phylum Streptophyta; class Magnoliopsida; order Fabales; family Fabaceae; genus Gleditsia; species Gleditsia sinensis. The sequence continues at coordinate 14,691,535 of CM073468.1, read as the reverse complement.
AGGTTTATGATTTAGGATATAGGGCTTTGGAGTTTTGAGTTTGAGTTTGAGTTTTGAAGTTTCGAGATGTAGATTTTGGAATTTGAGGGTGTGGGGTTTATTTTTGGGGACTTGGGATTTGTGATGTAGTGTTTAGAATTTAGAACTATATGTGATAGTGGTAGAGTAGGAGGGGAAAATTTCATTTAACTTCATAAAAAATGTGTTCACTCTATGGGAATTTGACACATTTTCAATTATATAATATGTTTTCACTGAAAATGAAAACACACAAACTAAACATACTCTAACACTCTCAACTCAACCCATAGAAATAGAACATGGGAATATATAACAATATATTCCATATTTTATTTTTGGGAATATTTTTATTCCCTAGAAAGATTTTTAAAAAATTGATCCAAACATTCTGTAAGTATTATATTATTAATCATATTTTAAAATTATAATATCAATAAATTAAATTATAATAATTTAACAAAAATATATATTATTATAGTTTTTCTTGGTTATTATTGTCACGCTCTATTTTATAGGAACGAGATTGTCACGAATAATAAATAACTTTACTATTAATCTAATATATACATGCTCCAAGTAAATAACACAATATGGATAATCATATACGTTCACAAGTTTTCTTAGTATATCCAAACATACATGCCAGGTCTATATTTATATATATTACAGCAGAAGCAAGGACCTTGCCTTTGTTGTTCAGAAATAATCTAGATTACAAATACATAATAATTTAAGCACTGTGAGCCTTGGAAGCAATATAGGCTCACCCAGAGAGTATGACACCTAATTGACCATGTAGCTATAGGACCAAACTCTATATCCTTATCTAAAAAAAAAGTAAATATCGTGTAGTGAGTTTGACAACTCAGTGAACAGATAATACTTCTTATGACCTCTTAAGTCAACATATGGATGTACTCATATATTAAAATTTATCACATAGAAAATTTACAGTTCAGAAATACATCCATATGAGACCCGCATTTCAAATGTTCTCAATTCAAATCACATTTAATTATTCAAAATCATATGCACTATAGTATGATCATTAATCAAATATTGTTATGCATCAAAATATTTTTCATTAAAACATTAAGAGGGTCTCATATCAGAACCACCATATCAGAGTTCAAGCTTTTCCGTACTTTGATGGTGTAGGATTTTCTTAAACTCATCATCTCGGCTAAGGTTTGCCCTATCACCATTCAAGAGGACACGCGAAGAGACTCTAATATGGACATTTCCTAAGCACACAGTAAGGGAGGATAAATAACATATCATATAATCGGCATCTCGCCTAAATAGGAGGCATCCCGCTCTCCTTCATATATCATATCCCATGTGTTGGCCGTCACACAAGGCTAGCACCACCCCTGCTAGCTGAGGTGTCAAGATGTATCAAGGCTAACATCACCTACTGTTAGCAAATAGTATTTTCAATATGATTCCTCTACAGAAATTATTATTTACACATATGCCGTATCGTTCAAAACAGAAGTTTCAGTATAAATTCAGAATTTTTAGTCTCAATACAATTTTTCTGTCAAAAATTTCTCAATTAGGGTAATCACATATACGTGCCCTTTTTCAAGGCAATCTTATAGCTTTACATATCAATGCCATGTGGACAATATATTTCCTTTACCATATGATGAGAAATATATTTAAAATCAGATATTCAATGAGTTCAAAAATCCATTTTTAAAACCATACTCTTCTTAATTTATTTGTCAGATTGTAAACAAATCAAGTAATTTAATATAGTTCAAAGACATATAAAAGTATAAATAACTTGTAAATAGAATTATTTATACATTTAAAGATCAAGAAGAGCATAGGGTAAGTCATAGAAAAAATTATCTACTCACAAAACTAAGGTTCTAAGTTGGTTATCCCCAAATATATTTTTTTCAAGTCAAATTTGATTAAATAAACCTCAAAAACGAGTCCGAAGGGTTTAAAAAGCTTGGAAATGACTCTAGAATCACGAAATTTGGCCTTCGAGAGTTTGGTCAACACTAGTCAACTTATGGGATAATATTCACATTCGAAATTACTATTCACCACTGGAATCACTATTCATGCCGGCCAAATTTATTGTTCACGACTCACAAAAAATTTTCAGATGGCGGAAAAATTTCATATCTTAAGGCTTTTTCAACTCTTGAATCCATCTATGGTGTCAGATTTTCAATTTGAGTATTCTTAGTAGGAGTTTTAGAACTTACCTTCCTAGAGTTTCTCTTCCATTTTTGGCCAATTTCTGGCCCAATTTTCAGAAATCAATTGGACATATTTGTAGTTCTTATCGTTTTGAATTTTTAGGCGGTAGTGGTGTCGAAATCTGAGGTCTAGAAGCTAAAAATTTAGAGAGAAGTTTTAGGGTTTTTAGAGAGAGAAAGTGAATGTTGAGAGAGAGAGAGAGATTATGAATTTCCTACACCTCTCTTCTGTAGATTGTTTACTAGTTTCAGGGGGACCATTCTACAAAAAATTAATTTTTGAGGGAGGTCCTTGTAAATTTTTGTTATTTACACTTTGACCCCTCAACTTTTAGAAAATTACATTTTGACCCCAAAACTTAAATCCTCATATTACATTCATAACTTCTAAAACAATATGATAAATAAATATATTTCTAATGGTCTTTTTTTCATAATCCTCACTTACCTTCAAAATTTTCTTTAATTTACGATTTCTCATTTATTTAGGTTTTTTTAGAGTTATTACATTCTTCCTCCCTTAAAGAAATTCGATCTTCGAATTTCACATCCATATTTACAAATAAAACTAACCTCATGATTCAAAAAGATGTGGGTATTTAGTGCACATATCCTCTTCTCTTTCCTAAGTAGTTTCATCAGTGGAAGTTTTTTGCCACATCACTTTCACTGTGGGTATTTCCTTTGAACGCGGCTTCTTCACTTGTTTATCTACTATAGCCACTGATTTTTCCTCATATGAAAAATCCTTTGTCTAACTAAATCTCTTGACATTGAATAACATGCGTTGGGTCTGATAGATATTTTCGTAGTATAGACACATGAAAAACTGGATGGACATTGATGAGTGAGTTTTATACTCATAAATTAAATATTTTTATCTTATCTTTTTACTTTAATTAAGCATTTATCTCCCTTATTTTTCTTTAATTTTGTGTATTTTTTATAGATTGAGAGAAGAATAGAAAATGAACTTAATTGGGGGAATCAAAGTTAAATTATGGTTCTTTGAAAATGATGTTTATAAGCAGATTTAGTGGCTAAAATTGTGTTCAAGTGATCAGCAAATTCGGACATTAAAATGGCTAAAATTGGGCTAGAATATATCACGTTTACTGTTGCAGTCTAGCCTGACTGGACTCCAATTTTTGGGTCATAAAGCACAAAATATGTGGCCAATTTTTCTCCACCTTATATGGCTGTAAAGTTAATGACAATATCTACAACTTGTATGTTGATGGGATCAGCAGATTCAGTGGCTATCAAGGAGATATATCACGATGACTTTTGGGGCACATAATGCAATACAACTTGTCAACTTTAGTGCAATTTGCTACCCACCATTTTTGTCACCTACTCCTTATTTTGTCTATAAATAGAGACATCTTGTGAGCTAGAGGGAGGAAAGAAAGGCTGAAGAGTGAGTTTGGAAAAGTTTTGTTGGAGTCCTAAGTGTTTGTAATATTTTTCTCTCTTTATACATTTTGTATCTTTAATTTCTTTCATAAATTTTATCATGCTTCTTCATCTTTCATGTTGCTTTCTTACCTTGATTATGGAGAAATAATCTCCTAATGCTAAAGTGAAAGGGTGAAACTCTTGGTATGAAAATAATAATTTATCTAACTCTTAATTTCAATGTTTATACTTGATGTTGTATTTATCTTCTTATTTATTTTCTTGTTATTTACTTTCTTAGAGGATGGCTTTGTTACTCCTCTGTTATTATTTTCTTGTTATTTTTCTTCTGAGAGAACGGCTATACCACATCTCTGTTATTTATTTTCTTATTATTTACTTTCTTAAAGGATGTCTTTGTTACCCCTCTGTTATTTATTTTCTGCGCTTTTATTATTTAGTCTCTTGTTATTTATTTTTTTAGATGTTGGCTTTGTTGCCCCTCTGTTATTTATTTTCTATCCTTTTATTATTTATTTTCTTGTTATTTACTTTCTTAGAGGATGACTTTGTTGCCCCTCTATTATTTATTTTCTTTTTATTTTCTTTCTTAATGACTGGTTTTATAACCTACTTTATATTATTATTATTGACTCTATTGTTATATTTTTCTTCCTTTTATATCTTTTTATTTTAAATTTTGTAAAGTACGAATCTTGATACATTGTATACAATCTTTGGCACGATAAATGTTTGAATCATTTCTGATTTATTGTAGACAATATAATGATTGACACGATGTATAGTTGAATCCATTTTACAAAAGTTATTTATTATTAGTAATACAATAAAAAGAAAAAAAATACACTTCATCTGTAAACCAAAGTACATTTAATGTAACATATCTTCCGAATGGAACCTCATTTATGTGAGGATTCCATTTAAGTAATAAAAGAGTTAAAAAAATTTATTATTTGATGTGCCAAGAGTGTATCCCCTAACCTTAGCATGTTTCTTTACTTTGAACACATTCATATTTAATTTTAGTATTTTAGTTCTTTGCATACTTTATTCAGTACTCTTATCACAAAAGAAATATTTTGGCAACTAGGTTAGAAATATTTATTTTAGATATGCATTATATTTTCTCTCAATTGACAATCCTCGTTGGATCGACCTTGCATACCACTAAATCTATACTCCAATAGATTTGTGCGCTTACGAGTTTTAATTAAAACAACTAGTTTTTGACGCCGTTGCCTGGGATTTCGACGGAAAAGCTAATTAGATCCAGGTAAGTATAATTCTTCAACTAGTTATTATTTAGAATATTTATTTATTTTTTGTATAGAAAATTTTCTTTGTAAAAAAAAAGTATTCATTAAAAATTTGTATGGTAATTTGGGTGTGTAAAATTAGTTGATTTTGACAACAGGGATAAAAATTCCTAATGAGTATGGATTTTAATTGAGACTATTGTGACTCCTCCACACTTTTCTGGGGATCCACTAATTTAATACCACCTACTATTACTAACACTCAGAATATATAAAAAAAAAATTCTTTGTTGCAAAATTTTGTGATTTTTTGTTGTTGTATTTGCATTTTGTTACTTGTAGTTAACATTGTATATATATGTTATTAAGTTGTAAAATTATCCTCTTTCGTAATTGTGTTGTATGCTATTAAAAATATTTGTTTATAATTTTTCTTTTAGTTTATGAGTGTTTGGAAACGTGATAAATATCAGCGTTTGGTTAGGAAAAGTTTAGGATCACCCATTAATTTTAAATTTGGAGCATTAGACTTTGTTGAGACACCATAGAAAATGGAAGAACAAGTTGTGCATGAGAAAACTCTTATAAAGTACTTCTCATCTGTCATAGCCAATACTCCACCTTGCATAGTTTTGTCACGAACTACTACAACTCACTTTGAACTCAAACCAACCACACTTCAACTTTTACCATCATTTTATAGTTTGGAAAAAGAAGATCCATACATGCATGTGAATGAATTTCTTGAAATTTGTTCAACATTTCGCTTTCAAAATTTCAATGATGAGTCAATTAGGCTTAAAATATTTCCATTCTTATTAAAAGCTAAAGCTAAAGTTTGGTTGAACTCCCTTCATACATGAATTATTACTAGTTAGAACCAATTAGTAAATAAGTTTCTAGTAAAAAAAATTTTCATGTCTAAAACTGACACACTTAGGAGAAAAATTTCTTATTTTTGTCAAAAAGAGGGTGAATAATTTTTTGAATGTTGGGAAAGATTTAATGATCTTCTTTTGAAATGCCCTCATCTCGGTTTTGAAATTTGGAGATTGGTGAAATATTTCTATTATGGTTTAACTTCATCAAACCATTAAATGATTCAAAGCATGCATAGTGGGAGATTTTGACAACTGAATGAGGGAGAAGCTTAGGAATCCTTAGGATCTTTATCTGAAAATTCTAACCATTGGAACTGCATAGATTCCAGGGATAAGAAGTCTCAAGCATAAAGAGGAGGAATTTATGAAGTGAATGATGACACAAATGTGAGAATTACCTTAGCTAGCCTGACTAGAAAGGTCGAAACTTTAACTTTAAGCCACACTATGAACTCTTCTACCAATATTAGGATAAAGGCATATGCCTTATGTTCTGGTACATCCTATATTACACAATCTTTAATCAGTCTTGGCCCAGCACTAAACTTATAATGAATTGGGACATAATTAAATGTAAATAATCTGTGATAGGTCAGATTAATTACTTACACGCCCGTTGGGTAGATGCCCCAACTTGCAGCCTGTTATGTAGTCAGTGAGTTTCCTATCACAATACTGACTGAAGAGAGACATGATTAAATAATATTTAATCCATATGAAACCCTAATTTTTTTTCTATATAAAGGAGTTTAATTCTCCTCTCAAAAACACACACATTTTCATACTCTCTTCTTGGAGGCTTGGGTATTGCAAGTTGTACTCCTCTCCCTCTTCAGTAATGGAATTCAACACTTCATCAGGTTAGTATTATCTCCCACATCATGTTAGGAATTCAGCTCTTCATCAGGTTAGTATTATCTCCCACATCATGTTAGCAATCCATACCAGCTTACCAAATTGGAGGAATAATCCAAATTTTTCATGGAGGCAAAATCAGCCTTCAATGAATCCTTCAATGAATCAATGTGGGCAACAATTTGCCCTCCTAACTCATATCCTCTAATTCCTCAATATGCTACTCCTTTCGGGGTACCACAACAAAGAAGACCTTCTTTGGAAGATACTCTGCAGTAATTCATGCAATCAACCTAACAAGCTTTATAATCCCGTACTCAATCTATTTCAAAGCTTGAAACACAATTGGGTCAAATAGCCAATGTTGTAGGAGAAAGAGAGAAATGAAAATTTCTCAATCAACCTATTCCTAATCTTAAGGGTCAATTTGAAGTAGGATCATCAACAAATCCTAATGAGGAAGTGAAGTCTCTAACGACATTTAGAGCTGGAAAAGAAATTAATAATCAAGTTCACATGCCTGAAATTAAAGAACAGAGTTAGCATGAACCACAAATTAATGACTCAAGTGAGAATAAAAGTGAACCCATTCCTTGTGCCCCTAAAGCTCCATTCCCACAAAGACTTGAGACAAATAAGAAAGGTATTCAATATAGTGACATTTTATAGGTATTTAAGCAAGTAAACATTAAAATTCCTTTTCTTGATGCTATCAAACAAGTACTTGCTTATTCAAAATTTTTGAAAGATCTTTGCACAGTGAAAAAGAAAACCAATGTTCTGAAAAGGGCATTTTTGACTGAACAAGTGAGATCCATAAATTCAACAAAAAACTCTTGTCAAGTATAAAGATCCCAGTTGTCCTACAATTTCATGTGTTATTAGTGACCATGTGATTAACCGAGCCTTACTTGATCTAGGAGCAAGTGTGAATCTGTTGCCGTACTCTGTATATGCAAAACTTAGGTTAAGAAAGTTGAAACCTACACCAATAACCCTTTAGTTAGCCGATAGGTCCACAAAAATTCCTAGAGGTGTCATAGAGGATATGTTCATTGAGGTTGATAAATTCTACTTTCCAGTAGATTTTATTGTTCTTGACACTGAACCTGTTGAGAATACAGAGACACAAATTCTAGTCATTTTGGGTAGACCATTTTTTGGAACATCCAATGCGATCATTAATTGTCGAAATATAATTTTGAATCTATCTTTTGGAAATATGACTGTGGAACTAAATATTTTTAATATTTTTCATCAACCTGTGAACACTGGTGATTTATGTGAGATCAACATGATTGAGAGTATAGGTGATGACTCATTTTTAAGTTCTTTTGATGATGACCCTTTAGAAAAATGTTTGGCTCACTTTAACATGGATATAGATGATGACTGTTTGATAAATGAAATAAATTTTATGTTAGAGACTATTTCATTGATGGATACCAATGAATGGAAAGTCAAAATAGAGACACTTATATCTTCTGAGTCTATCCTATTACTATCCATAGAGAAACCGCCCCAAGTAGAGTTAAAACCTTTGCCAGATTCTCTAAAATATGTGTTTCTGGGACCTTCTAAGACCTTACCTGTTATCGTAGTATTTGACCTAGATAGAGAACAAGAAGTTTAACTCATAAAAGTCCTCAGTGAGCATAGTGAAGCCATATGGTGGACAATAACAGATATTAAAGGTATTAGTCTATCAATTTGTATGCACAGGATACATTTGGAGGACAATGCCAAAACCTTAAGAGAGACACAAAGACATCTGAATCCAAACATGAAAGAAGTTGTGAAAGCTGAAGTGATTAAAATTTTTGATGTGGGTGTCATTTACCCGATTTCTGATATTGCATGGGTCAGTTCTATTCAAGTAGTTCCTAAGAAGTGTAGCATTACTGTAGTCAAGAATAATGATTATAAATTAATTTCCACTAGAGTACAAACTGGGTGTCATGTTTGTATTGACTATCTCAAGTTGAATGTTGTAACAAGAAAAGATCATTTTTCACTTCCTTTTATTGATCAAATGCTAGAGAGGTTGGCTGGACATGTATATTATTGTTTTCTTGATGGATATTCAGGTTACAATCAAATTCCCATTGCAACTGAGGATCAAGATAAAACTACATTCACTTGTCCTTTTGAAACTTTTGCCTATCATTGAATGCCATTTGGATTGTGCTATGTACCTACTACATTTCAGCGTTGCATGATAAGCATATTTTCTAACACGATAGAGCGATTTCTAGAAGTATTCATGGATGGTTTTTCTGTGCATGGGTCTAGTTTTGAGGAATGTTTACACCATTTAAGATTGGTCTTAATTAGGTGTAAAGAAAAGAACCTTGTTTTGAATTGGGAAAAATTTCATTTCATGGTTAAAAAAGGAATTGCTTTGGGACATATTATGTCAAATCAAGGGATCGAGGTAGATAAAGCCAAAATTGAATTGATTTTCAGTATGTCACCTCCTCGGACGGTGAAAGAGGTACGTTCTTTTTTAGGCCATGCAGGGTTTTATCACAGATTCATCAAAGATTTTAGTAAAATCTCCAAACCTTTGTGTAATTTGTTTACCAAAGATGCACCTTTTATATTTGATGAAGATTGCTTTGAAACTTTTGAGAAGCTCAAATCCTTACTCACCTCTGCACCTATCATTAGACCACCCAATTGGAATCTTCCATTTGAAATCATGTGTGATGCCTCTGATTATACAAATTGAGCTATTTGGGGTCAACGTCTAGAAAAGTTTCCTTATGTGATATATTATGCTAGTAAAACTCTTAATGATGCTCAATTGAATTATTCTACAACAGAAAAAGAGTTACTAGCTGTGGTATTTGCATTAGACAAATTTAGATCTTATTTATTAAGATCTAAAATTGTAGTTCTTTCATATCATGCTACACTTAAGTATCTTCTTCTTAAGAAAGATGCATTCTAAAGCGCGTCTGATAAGATGGATACTGTTGTTGTAAGAATTTGATTTAAAAATTCGAGATAAGAAAGGATCTGAAAATGTTGTGGCTGATCACTTGTCTAGACTGATAGTTGAATCAGGTGACAATAACTTGCTTATTGGAGACTCATTTCCAGATGAGTAACTCATGTCTATTTCTCTGTTACCTTGGTTTGCTGACATTTCTAATTATCTTGCCACAGGTCAAATGCATACACATTGAAGTAAGCAAGATCGGGTAAAATTTTTAGCGAAAGTAAAGAAAGTTTTTTGGGAAGATCCACACTTGTTTTAGTATTGTCTTGATCAAATCATTCGGAGATTTGTTCATAAGAGTGAGCAATATAGTGTTATTTCTTTTTGTCACGATCATACTTGTGGAGGTCATTTTAGTGCTAAAAAAACTATTTCAAAAGTCTTGCAATATGGATTTTACTAGCCATCATTGGTCAAAGATGCCAATTTGTATTGTAGTTCTTGTGAATGTTGTCAAAAATTGGACAGTATTTCATGGAGGAATATGATGCATGTAACTCTTATTCTTATTGTTGAGATATTTGATGTCTAGGGAGTTAATTTCATGGGTCATTTTCCTAATTCTTTTGGTAATTTATACATCTTTGTTGTTGTGGATTATGTTTCAAAATGGGTAGAGGCTATTGCATGTAAAATAAATGATCACAAGATTGTAGTAAAATTCTTGAAAGAAAACATCTTTTCAAGATTTGGCACACCACAAGCTATCATTAGTGATGGGGGAAAACATTTTTGTAATAAACATTTTGAGCAATTAATGAGAAAATATGGCATTACACACAAATTTGCTACTCCATACTATCCTTAGACTAGTGGTTATGCTGAGATTTTAAATAGGGAAATTAAAAATATTTTGGAAAAAATGATTTACCCAAGTAGGAAAGATTGGTTTTTGAAACTTTTTAATGCTTTGTACTGCTTTTAAAACCCCTATTAGAATGTCTCCTTACCGACTTGTGTATGGCAAGGCTTGTCATTTACTTGTTGAGTTAGAACATAAAACTTATTGGGCTATCAGACAATTTAACTTTACTCTTGACAAATCAACTTCTCACAGGAAGTTTAAACTCAATGAACTGGAAGAAATAAGGAATGTTGCATATGAGAATGCAAAATTATATGAGGATCGAATGAAAATTTTTCATGACAAAAATATTTTAAAAAATCATTTAATGCAATTCAAAAAGTTCTTCTATATAACTCTTGCTTGCATTTATTTTTAGGAAAATTACATTCTAGGTGGTCAGAACCATTCATTATTCGTACTGTTTATCCATATGGTGCAGTAGAGATTGAAAATCCAAAAAATGGTGATGTGTTTAAAATCAATGGCCAAAGATTGAAATCAATTTTAGAATTGTACAACACAGAGGTAGAGGAGACACTTCTGCATGATCCTATCTACCAGGATTGATTTGCTTCCTTTGTCAAAAGTTGTTATGCACGCTATTTAGGTGAGATTTTTTATTATTATTTAGTTTGCATTAATTTTTTTCCTCACTAATATCTTCTTTTGAATTTCTATTGTTTTCTTGGTTTTGTTGCTTTTGATCTTTCTTAAAAAAATTGAATTGAGAATGGAAGACATACTCTTAAACTTGAAAAATCATTTTCCTTCTCTTCCACCTAATACATTGATGAAAATTTATAAAGCACGGGCTGCAAGATTAAGGTTAATGATGAACACGGGAATACTTGCTGATGTCCATTGGCTAATTGAAGCTAAGGTACGATTAATAGGTGAGTCTGCAAATAGTTTCATTTTTTACATGCTAGGTCTAGGAAAAAACAGTTTTGCTAAAAAGCGTAGAGTTAAAAGAATGGGTGTCTGCTATAAATGTGGACATGAAACTTGCAACACATGTTACCATTTTTTGGGATGGGTGCATGTAAATCGAGAAGATAAAATAAAATTCATTAAGGATGGCTTAAGTAAGGAGCCATTAGATGATAAGTTTCATCTAACGTTTCTTGAGACGCATCCTAGTAGATCTATGCATATCAGGATTGTTGGTTTATGGCCCCATTTTAAAAAAGAATAGAAACGATACAGTCTTGAGAATCTGACGTTAAATGACCCTGTTTTCCAATTTATAAGAAAATTAGATGGGAAGCATATCCTCAACCCATAAAGGGCGTTTAAGCCGTTACTGGACGTAAAACCAGAGGAAGATGTGAACCACAATAATAACTACTGTACATATGCATGTGTGCCGTCATTTTAAAATTTTTCACCTTTAATTTAGTTGTCATCCACTGCCCTACACATGGATATTGTAATTATATCGCCGTCTTATTCGTATAGCTACTATAAGTATGCCCTTATCCGAGTTCTATAAATGCACACATTATTACCTTTATTTTCATACTCAAAGTTAGGGTGAGTGCAGTTATGGAGGGAGTCACATTTCATCAATTTTGAAATATTTGTGTTTTTTGTGGTTCTACTCTTGAAAAAAATGGAGAGTATGTGAAAGAAGCACAAAATTTGGGTATAGTACTAGTCAGGAGAAAAATTTATTTAATCTATGGTGGAGGTAGTTGTTGGTTAATGGGGTGTATAGCTACAGCTGCACATGTAGGAAGATGCCAAGTTTTTGGTATTATTCATACAGCTCTAGCTGTATCAAACAACATCAGAATAACAATTGGGGAAGAATTTAAGGTAGCCTCCATGCATGAGCGCATTGCTAAAATGATAAGCAACGCTGATCCTTTCATTGCCTTACTAGGTGGTTTTGGTACTCTAGAGGAAAATTTTCAAATATTCTCCTGGGAACAATTGAATATCCACCATAAACCCATAAGTCTGTTAAATGTTAATAATTTCTTTGATGATTTGTTATCTTTTCTTGATCAAACTATAGAATAAAGGTTTATCTCACATTCATTACGACGGATTCTCATCTCGGCTTCATATGCTGATGAGTTGATTGATGCATTACAAGCATATGTTTATATTTCTAATCTAGCTACAACTCAAATAGATTGGACAGCAAACAACCACAGAAAGCACAAATTGGACTTGGATCTTCATTTGTAACACATTTTATTTGATTGAATAAATTTTTATTTTCTGTTTAGTTTACTATAGGTTCATTTTTTCCTAGATCTCCTTTCAGGTAATATTTCTTTCAATTTTTGTTGATTGTTTGTTCTTCATAAAAAAAAAGAGGGCGTGGGTGCTGAGCCTCCTATCTCTGTATAGGCTCCAGCACATAGAATTCAAAAAAAAATTGAGTGATGTTTTGGGATTAGGAAAAACTAACACCAATGATGAAAATAATTTAAAATGCTTGTAACCTTTGAAAAAAAGACTAATTCTGAGTGCTATGTGCGAACTTACAATCTATTGTGACTTATGTTTTACTTGAGAATCCTAATATTATGAGCACATAATCTTTTACATTTGACTAATTGTTATTTAGAGAAAGTTTATGTGATTCAAATATGACTAATCTTGCTGTAGTATTTAGGTCATATTTCAGCACACAAGCTTGGAAAAGTTTTGTTGGAGTCATAAGTATTTGAATATTTTTCTCTCTTTATACATTTTATATATTTACTTTATTTCATAAATTTTATCATGCTTCTTCATCTTTCATTTTTCTTTCTTACCTTGATTATGGAGAACTAATCCCTTAATACTAAGGTGAAAGGGTGAAACTCTTGGTATAAAAATAATAATTTATTTAACTCTTAATTTCAATGTTTATACTTGATGTTGTATTTATCTTCTTATTTATTTTCTTATTATTTACTTTCTTAGAGGATGGCTTTGTTGTCTCTCTGTTATTATTTTCTTGTTATTTTCCTTCGAGAGGACGGCTATACCGTCTCTCTATTATTTATTTTCTTGTTATTTACTTTCTTAAAGGATGGCTTTGTTGCCTCTCTATTATTTATTTTTTACCCTTCTATTATTTATTTTCTTGTTATTTATTTTTTAAAGGATGGTTTTGTTGCCCCTCTATTATTTATTTTCTTATTATTTTCTTTCTTAATAGCTGGTTTTACTGCATACTTTATATTATTATTATTGACTCTGTTGTTATATTTTTCTTTATTTTACATCTTTTTATTTTAAATTTTGTAAAGTACGAATCTTGATACATTGTAGACAATCTTTGGCACAATAAATGCTTGAATCATTCTTGATTTTTTGTAGACAATATAATGATTGGCACGATGTATACTTGAATCCATTTTACAAAAGTTATTTATTATTAGTGATACAATAAAAAGAAAGAAAATACACTTCATCTATTAACCAAAGTATGTTTAATGTAGCATATCTTCCGAATGGAACCCTTTTTTTTTGTGAGAATTCCATTTGAGTAATAAAAGAGTTAAAATTTATTATTATTTGATGTATCAAGAGTGGATCCCCTAACCTTAGCATATTTCTTTACTATGAACACATTTATATTTAATTTAAGTATTTTAGTTATTTGCATACTCTGTTCAGTACTTTTATCACAAAACAAACATTCTAGCAACTAAATTAGAAATATTTATTTTGGATATACATTAGATTCTTTTTCAATTGGCAATCCTCATGATATCAACCTTGCATACCATTAAATCTATACTCCAATAGATTATTCCGCTTGCGAGTTTTAATTAAAAGACACTACTCAATTCAGGTGGTAAAGTCAAACGATAAGCTACTGGGCCGATCCTATCAAGAATTTCAAATTAACCTATATACCATGGACTTAACTTGTCTTTTTTCCTAAATCTTACTACTCCTTTCATAGGAGATATCTTCAAGAAGACATGTTCACTTATGACAAATTTCAATGGTCGATGTCTATTATCAACATAAGCTTTTTGTCTACTCTTGACTGCTAATAACTTTTCCTTAATTAACTTTACCTTGTCAAGTGCATCTTGTACCAAATCAGGCCCTAAAATATTAGTTTTACCTATCTCAAACCATCTTATCAGAGAACGACAACGTCTACCATATAATGCCTAAAAAAGGGCCATTTGTATACTGGCTTAGTAGCTATTGTTATAAGTAAATTCAGCTAGGGAGAAGAATCTATCCCAGCTACCTTGAAAATCTAGCACACATGCCCAAACTATGTCTTCCAATATTTGAATGATTCGCTCAGACTGTCCATCTGTTTGAGGATGAAAAGCAGTACTGAGATTTAACTTCGTACCTAAAGCTTCTTATAAGGCTCTCCAAAAATAAGCTGTATACTGTGGTCCTCGATCAGAAATATTCGATATTGGCACTCCATGAAGTCTTACTATCTCATTCAAATGATCACTCATATTGAATCAAACTCTTATGGTGTCCACGGTAGCCCTGTAACAAAATTCATAGTTATTCTTTCCCATTTCAATTCAGGTATTTCTAACTACTGATGTAATCCTGCAAACCTTTAATGTTCTGCTTTTACCTGCTGGCAAGTTAAGTATCAAGAGACATAATCAACTATATCTTTCTTCATACCATCCCACCAATAATTTTTTTTAAATCTTTATACATTTTAATTACCCCAGGATGAATGGTATATATGGATCTATGAGCTTTCTCTAAAATCTCTTTCTTGAGTTCTTCTTTATTAGGTACACACAACCACTTGCCCAATCTCATAATTCCTTTAGAGTCTACAGTAAATTCAACATCACTGTCATTCTTCAAGTCTTCAATTTTTTTGCATAAATAGGCATTATTTTCTTGTGTCTTTTTCACCTGCTCAAACAAAGATGATTGAAACTGTATATGGGTCAATAGTATCCAAGACTCCTTTACTTTCAATACTACCCCATGATTTTTCAACTTATGCATTTCTTTAACCAACGGCCTCTTTACCACTGTGATATGAGCCAAACTACTCATAGACTTTCTACTTAATGTATCAACTGCTACATTGGCCTTACCTGAATGATATAGTATTGTGCAGTCATAATCTTTAAGTAATTTCATCCATCATCTTTGTCTCAAGTTAAGATCTTTTTGTTGAAAAATGTATTTGAGACTTTTATAATATGTATAGATTTCATATGTCTCACCATATAGATAATACCTTTAAACTTTGAGAGCAAAAAATACTGCTGCCATCTCCAAGTCATGAGTCGGATAATTTTACTCATGTGGCTTAAACTTTTTGGATGCATATGCAATGACTCGATCATGTTCCATCAACACACACCCTAATCTAATTCTCGATGCATCACAGTATACTGTGTATCCTCAAGTACCAGAAAGAATAGACAATACTAGTGCCGTAGTCAAACATTCCTTGAGTTTATGAAAACTTCTTTCATATTCATCTGACTAGTCAAACTTTATTTCTTTCCTTATAAATCTTGTCAAAAGAGTAGCTATTTTTGAAAAATATTTAACGAATCTGCAGTAATAGTATGCTAAACTAAAAAAACTACGGATATCAGTAATTGTAGTAGGGCATGGCCATTGTTGCACCGCTTCTAAATTTTTAGGATCAACTTGAATAGCATCCTTGATAACCACATGTCCTAGAAAAGTAACACTACTAAACTAAAATTTACATGTTGAAAACTTAGCATACAGTTGGTGTTCTCTTTGGGTTTGCAAAGCTATCCTTAAATGTCATTCATGCTCCTCTAAACTCCTTGAATATACCAAGATATAATCTATGAATACAATAACAAACTGATCCAAGAAAGGTTTAAATATTCTATTCATCAAATCCATGAATACAGTTGGGGTATTTGTTAAACCAAATGGCATTACTAAGAATTCATAGTGCCCATACTAAGTCTTGAAATGTCCTCCTTCCTTATCCTCAATTGATTATACCCAGATCTCAAATCAATTTTTGAAAAATATTAGGCACCATGTAGTTGATCAAATAATGTAAACTAGTAGGATCTCTACCCAATTTTTTAGCAAAACAAAGTGATATATAAGAATGAGTATAATTAAGATCGAATAGTACGTATGCTCTATAGGAACATACTGATAATGTACATGTTATCACTACATTTGAGGCCTGAGCATCCTATCATGTCAAGGTAAAAACTCGAGCTTATTCTTGGCCTTGACCTTCTGATCCTCTACCAGTACCACCACTACTTGCTTGAACTGAAGTTGTTCTAGGTGGTCGTGTTGGTACAAATACAGGGGATGAAGCTGGCTGTACTAATGTTTGACTTAAATTTTGGACAATTTCTCATCAAATGATCTACTTTTGCACACTTAAAACATGCACAAGTTTCTCTGTAATATTGTCCAGTATGAGGCCTGCTACAAATAGGACATAATGGAATCGTTCTTGAATCTTATTGACTAATGGGTCTCATATCTCTTTGAATCATTCTTAACTTATTGATATTGATTGATGTCTGGCTGGAGCTACCAGATTGTAATATCCCAAAATTTTTATTAATATTTTATTATAAACAAGTATTTTTTTTAAATGACTATGCTTGTTTTGATGGAAGTAAATATATTTTTGGTTAAAATAATTATTGTTTTACTTAAAATAATTATATTGGCCTCTAATAAATTTTTATTGTATTTTTGGAAATATTCTTTCTTTTATTATGTATAAAGATATGTATTTTGTGATTTGTTTTATTAAGATTTTTATAAAGAAAAGTTATGATTTAAGAGTTCGACTAAAGTTTTATGAGAATGTAAACTTTTAGAAATTTTTGGGATGTTTTAGAATGAAAAACATAATTTATATGATTATATATATAATAAAATCATATTATTCAATTATTAAATAATAATAATAATAATAATAAAGGAGAAAAGGGGGAGGGGAGATAACCGAGGCATCATTTTTTTGAAAAATTTTCGTAATAATATGAATAGTGATAAATAGTAACCTTCAATTTTCTCTCTAAATCTAGAGTGCCTATTGGTTTTCGATCTCAAAACTGAGGGTACCACTGGATTCAGGACGGAGAATACTACGGTTTTGACAGATCAATTTTTCAAATCAGCTGTTGAATCACCGTAGATTAGAAGTAGAAAATCTTAGAAAAAAGTAAACTCTAAAACTTTTACTTAGAGACCTCAAATTGGAAATCTGACACCGTAGATGGATTCAGGAGTTAGATAAACCTTAGGATATGAAATTTTTTAACTATCTGACAACTTTTTGTTTTTAATAAATAGTATTTTCCGGCGATGAATAGTATTTTTCGATGGTGAATAGTGTTTTTCGGCCATAAATAGTGACAAAGTTTCCGAAGTCATTTCTTTAATTTTTGGACCCTCTGGACACGTTTTTAAAGTCTGTTTAGTCAAATGTGGATTGGAAAAGTGCAATTTGAGGCTGTCCAATCTGAAGCCTTTCCTTGTGAGTAAATTGATAAATGAGTATGTTTACAAGATATTTATACGTTGATATGTTCCTGAAATGGTTTAAAATATCTGAAACGGTTGTAATATTATGTCTAGTTCAAGAAGAGTATGAATTTTGAAATACATTGAACATGTGATTTTTACATGTATTTTTCATTATATGGAAAATGAAATATGTTATGCACATGATATTGATTTATACAGTGATATGTTTGCCTCTGATATGGGCATGTATATGTAATTCTCCTAATTGGAAAGTTTTGACAGAGGAATATACTGAGACTGGAAGTCTGTATTATATTGAGAATTTTATACTAAATTATATGGCATATGTGCATATGATATTTTCTGTGGAGGAATCCTATTGGAAACACTGTATGCTAACAACAGGTGATGTTAGCCCTAGTACACACCTTGATTGCCACAGCTAGTAGGTGATGGTGCTAGCCTCGTGTGAGGGTCAACACACGGGAGATGACATGTGAAAGAGAGCAGAATGCCTCCTATATGGGCAAAATGTCAATTATATGAGATGTGATTTGCCTTCCCTTGCTGTGTGTTTGGAAAATACCCATATAGAGTTCCTTCGCATGTCCTCTTGAATGTTAGTAGGGCAAACCTCAGCGAGATGTTGAGTTTAGGCAAATCCTATACCACCAAAGTACGGAAGTGGTTAAACTCTGATATGGTGGTTTTGATATGGGATCTTCCAAATGTTTTCATGTGAAAGGTTTTGATGCAGTACAGTATTTGAATAATGATCATACTGTATTACATATGATTTTGAATATCTGAATTTGATATGAACCGAGAATATTTGAAATGCGGGTCCCATATGAATGTACTTCTGAACTGTCATTTTTAATGTGATAAATTTTAAAATATGAGTACATCCATATGTTGACCTAAGAGATCATAGGAGGTGTTATTTGCTCACTGAGTTGTAAAACTCACTACACGTTGTGGATAGGTTTTTCAGATAAAAACTCAGAGTTTGATCCTGTAGATACGTGATTAACTAAGTGTCATATTCTCTGGTGAGCCTATTTTGTTTCTAAGGCTCGTAGATTTGATTTATATTATACTTGTACTCTAGAGTATACTTTATATGCCACAGGCAGAATCCCTGCTTCTGCTATTACTCTGATGTTTATGGACTTGTTCTGTATATGGTATATGTATGGGAGATCCTATATGTATCTGTTTCCATGATAAAGGATTGGAATATTCATGTTTATGGAAAATATATGTTCATGGTATATGTGTTTCACATGTAACATCCTTAATTTCGTTTCATATATTAATAAAAGTACAAAAGTATTCAAAGTAACATCCATAATTTTATTTCTTTTATTGATAAAGGTACATAAATATTTAATTAAGAAAACAAAATTTATTAGACAATTTTTAGATATCTAAGGAAATATAATCCTTTAATAAAAAAAGGGGTTGTTACATCACGTACCCTAAAATGAGGGGCGTGACACAGATCTTGCTTGAATTAAACACTGTGGATTCTAAAATCTTGGTCCTCTTACATTATGATTATAACTAGTTTGGATATTACTACCATGATCTCTCTTTTTTCTCTTTAAACATTTTATGTCTACTAGCTCTTGTGTTTCTATCATTTTTGCACAATCCACAGCGGCTGAATAAGTCAGAAAATGGTTCATCTAAGGACCCACTGATTTAAACAATAGACGTATTAACCTTGAAACAAATCTCTTAATTCTATCTTTTTATTAGGAACCAGATATGGTGCATATCTAGACAATCAAGTAAAATAGATGTCATATTCAAAAACTGTCATGTTCGGTGTCTGTTTTAATTCTTCAAATTCCCTGGACCTCTTGTCCATTTCACTCATTGGTAAGAAACGATTCATAAATGCTTCCTTAAATTCGTCACACTCTATTGGTGATAAAGTAACTACTATTTCTTGTACTAGAGTCTCAAACCAAACTTGGGCCACATCTGATAGTTGAAAAGATACTAGTTCAACAGATCTTTTAGTGGAACACCCCAAAGCTCTGAAAACTCATTCCACAGCATCAATGAATATCTGTGGGTCCTCTTGAATATCTAACCCATAAAAAGTCGGGGGCTTCAGTTTAAGAAATTGTGGTAATGTCACCTCAATCCCTGTAAACTTGTTCTTTTGTTCAGTTAGTCTTTCTAATTCTTGTACTTCAGGAGCATTTTCTGGTGGTTGGCCATCCCTCCTGCCCTGTTCTACTATAAATTCAACCAATATCTCTAAGCAACTATGTATGCCAGCAATCATATCAGCTGTTCTATCATGTAGCTCCTAAGGGGTTTTACTTTCTCCTCAGGGACTTTATCATATACATGGACCTATTTATCATGTCTTGGGTTCCTGTACCCCGTGCACGCCTTCTACCCCTTCCTCTAGGTCGACCTCTACCACGAGCTCTTTGTGTTGAAATTACAGATTGTGTAGACTCTTCTATAGAGGGTGCATAATCTATAGCTTCTCTAACAACCACTCTAGTTCTTGGCGGAATCATAGGCTATACAAAACAAAATACATTTTTTAAAATACCATAATATTCAGTCAGTCTTACACTAGGAACTTTAACAAACTTGGAGTAGAAAAAAAATTGAAACCCTTTAGAATCCCTCAACAGCACTTGAAGTATAAATATGATTGGCTGATATCTATACTAAAGGTCTTACTAAAGAATTCTTTGCTTTGATAGCCACAGGAAAACCTAATGCTTTGATAGCAACTTGTCACGCCCCCATTTTATAGGAATGCGATTATCACGAATAGAAAATAACTTTACTCTTAATTTAATACATACATGCTCTAAGTAAATCACATAATAGAGATAATCATATACGTTCACAAGTTTTTTTAGTATATCCAAACATACATGCCAGGTCTATATTCATATATATTACAGCAGAAGCAGGGATCCTGCTTGTGGCGTTCAGAGCATACTCTAGATTACAAATAAATAATAATTTAAACACTGTGAGCCTTTAAAACAATATAGCCTCACCTAGAGAGTATGACACTTAGTTGATAACGTAGCTACAGAACCAAACTCTGTATCCTTATATGAAAAGAAATATAAATATCGTGTAGTGAGTTTGACAACTTAGTGAGTAGATAATACCTCCTATGACCTCTTAGGTCAGCATATGAATGTACTCATATATTAAAACTTATCACATAGAAAATTTATAGTTTAGAGGTACATCTATATGAGACCTGCATTTTAAATATTCTCAATTCAAATCACATTCAGTTATTCAAAATCATATGCACTACGGTAAATCAAATATTGTTATGCATTAAAATATTTCTCATTAAAACATTAGGAGGATCCCATATCAGAACCACCATATTAGAGTTTAAGCCCTTCCGTACTTTAGTTGTATAGGATTTTCCTAAAATCAATATTTCAGCTAAGGTTTACCCTACTACCATTCAAGAAGACACGCGAAGGAGCTTTAATATGGGAATTTCTCAAGCACACAGCAAGAGAGGGTAAGTCACATATCATATAGTCGGCATCTCATCCAGATAGGAGGCATTCTGCTCTCCTTCACATATCATATCCCGTGTGTTGGCTGTCACACGAGGCTAGCACCATCTCTGCTAGATGAGGTGTCAAGGTGCACTAGGGCTAACATCACTTGCTGTTAGTAAACAATGTTTTTAATAGGATTCCTTCACAGAAATCATTATTTACACATATGCTATATAATTTAAAACAGAGGTTTCATTATAAATTCAAAATTTTTAGTCTCAGTACAATTCCTCTATTAGAACTTTTTCAATCAAGGTAATCACATATACATGCACTTTTCCAAGGCAATCTTATAGCTTTACATATCAATGCCACGTGCACAATATATTTTCTTTACCATATGATGAGAAAGAAATTTAAAATCACATATTCAATAAGTTCAAAAATCTATTTTCAAAACCATACACTTCTTGAACTATATGCCAGATTGTAAACAAATCAAATAATTTAATCTATTTCAGAGACAAATAAAAGTATAAATAACTTGTAAACAGAATTAATTATATATTTAAAGTTCAAGAAGAGCATAGGGTAAGTCATAGAAATAATTATCTACTCACAAAATCAAGGTTTCAAGTTGGATATCTCCAAATATATTTTTTTCAAGTCAAATTTGAACAAATATATCTCAAAAATGAGTCCGGAGGGTCTGAAAACTTCGAAAATGGCTTTGGAATTGCAAAATTTGTCCTTAGGAAGTTTGGTTAACACTAGTCAACTAATGGCATACTATTCACGGTTGGGATAACTATTCACTGTCAGAATCACTATTCATGCCGGCTGAATTTACTGTTTATGATACACAAAAAGTTGTCAGATGACCGAAAAATTTCATATCTTAAGGTTTTTCTACTTCCTGAATTCATCTATGGTGTTAAATTTTCAATTTGAGGATTCTAAATAGGAGTTTTAAAACTTACCTTCTTAGGGTTTCTCCTCCATTTTCTGTTAGATTTCTAGCCCAATTTTCAGAAATCAATTGGACAGATTTGTAGTTCTAAATCCGTAGATGGTAGTGGTGTCGAAATCCAAGATCCATAAGTGCTAGAAATCTAGAGAGAAGTTTTAGGGTTTTTAGAGAGAGAAAGTGAATTTTGGGAGAGAGAGAGTCTAAATTTCCTACGCCTCTCTTCTGTAGATTGTTTAATAATGTCAGGGGGACTATTCTGCAAAAATTAAATTTTTGAGGGAGGTTGTTGCAAATTTTTGTTATTTACACTTTGACCCCTCAACTTTTAAGAAATTACATTTTGACCCCAAAACTTAAATCCTCATATTACTTTCATAACTTCTCAAACAATATTAAATAAATATATTTTCAATGGTATTTTTTTTCATAATCTTCACTTACTTTCAATTTTTTTAATTTATGGTTTCTGATTTATTTAGGGTTATTACAATTATAAAAGTTTTTTAATTGGATATTTTCTGTTCATTACTTTATTAATTTTAAACATATAAAAAAATAAAAATAAAAATCATCATTAATGATCCATTCTATACATTATATGAAAATGCATATCTTATAGAGTTATAATTAATTAGAGTCAATAACATAGAACATCATAAACAATAGAGCAGCTGCTTGAGGTTTTTAAAATCTATAATTACACCATCTCTAGACTTAATTGATATGAAAATCTCTCCTTCATTCAGGAAGCCATTAATGAAGTTTATAATTTATGCATTAATTTTCCTCGAAAAAGTTCTTAAATATTATAATTCTATGCAATACAAATAATCAAAAGATCAAATTAATGTTTATGAAAACTTAAAATAAAAGAGAGGTCAGTGTAGTTTCTTTTTTAAAACTTTAGAGGGTGTAAGTGTAAGTGTAAGTTTTATAGATTTTATGAAATGTTCTTGTCTTAATTTGAAACTAGAAAAGAGTACAAGTGTAGTTTTCACAAACCTCAATCGAAGTGAATATAATTTACTCTAAATAATAATCCATGATGAATCTTTTAGTCCGCATGCACTTTTATCAATCACAAGTTTATATAATCGTCTCTAGGAATGAGGATATGAATTAGAGTTTTAGTCATAGTCAAATGAATAAAAAAATCAAAAGTGTATTGAATTCTTAAAGTTGGAAACAATTAGAGCTAGAGTCAAATACAAATTATATTTAATTAACTAGACTCTCGTTTATTGAACCTAAAATATGGAGTTTAAATTGAAAAAACTTATTATCTATATCAATTCTAGTCTTACAGTTATGGTAAAAAATTATCATCCCTATTAGATAATTAATTACCAATTCCAAATTAGAACTTAGCTGCAATAAAAACTTTTATGAATTCAAAAGTATTCTGATTAACTAATTTGGATTATGATATTTCAACAGTTTCGTTAAGCACTTTCATTGTCTAAAAAGCTCCTTCTCTTTGAGATTCTATTTTACTAACATCAAGACTATGTAAGTTACTGACTTGCCATTAAGCTACAAAAGGAAAATACCTTGGGACTATGGTGGATATGTAGAGGAAGAAGACCAGAAGACAGTGAATGATGAAGGACAAATGGCGATAGACATTGACAATGTGTGGCAATGGCAACAACAGTGAGGGAGAAAATGGGGGAGACACGGGTAGGAGGTGAAAACTCGGGTTCATGTCATTACTTAATGTTCTTTAAAAATCATCATTAAATAGACAATTTTTATATAATTGTTGTTAGGTTTGGTTATAACGACGATTTATATATAACTATCTCTAAAATAACAACATCTTAAAACCGTCGTTATTTTATATTTTAGCGACAACTTTTCTAACCATCACTAAAATTACGTCACGACAACACTTGTTTCCTGTAGTGTACTCATAAGTCTATGATTAAGTGTAATATCTCATAATTTTCAAATAATAATATTTTGCTAAAAACAAGTATGTTTTTATTTTGAATGATTATATTTGACTAAAAGTAAATATACTTTTAATTTAAATAATTTTGTTTTGCCTAAAATAATTATATTTGGATCTAAATAATTTTTTTTATATTTAAATAAATATTCTTTATTTTAATATGCTTGAATATATGTTTATATTTTAATTTATTTTATTAAAATTTTTATCAAGAAGATTCATAGTTTAAGATTGTAACTAAAGTTTTGCAAAATTATAAATTTTAAAAAAAAATTGGGATGTTTTAGCATAAAAAAAATATTTATATGCATATAAACAAAAAATAAATCTAAAATATTAAAATATCAAATAATAATAATAAAAGGAAAAAAGAACATAAAGGAGCAGAAGCACACAGATAGCAAAAACATGGAGTTCCATTTTCTTCTCTTTTTCTCTCTCTCTAGGGTTTCACCTTCTCTCTAAAATTTCTCTCAATCTAGACATTCATTTGACATGCAAAAGATACCATTTGACACATGGAGATAAGAGCTACAATTTCCATCGATTGGTTTTGTTAGAAATTCATCGGAATCTCACTGAAAAATTGTAAACAATAAATGTGATAGATGAGGCTTCGGATTTCAATTTTTTGTATGTTTTCTAGTATTTTTGGTCCTAGAATCATGTTTAAGATTTAGTATACTCCCTGCATTAAGGTTTTCGTGATTAAATAATGTGTTTTCATATCAAATATAGCAAAATTGCCTTTTGATGAATAATATCTTATACGCACGAATTATATATTCGTTTAAGTGTAAGTGTACACTGTCATTGTTAAGTAATAAAAATAATATCTCTATAAGTGAGTATAGAGTATCGATCCCACGAGAATTGATATTATTAATCATTGCACTAATTTAATATTTTTCCCATTTGAATAATTCAAATGTTAAATTGATTAAGAATGCAAAAATAAATAAAAAAATATTAATGAATTGAGATTTTAGAGATTCCGATTTCACCATAATTATTTCACTTTGCATTTATCTATTTCTTTAATCTATAAATTATAATCCTAATTGTCAGTCGATATACTCTAAATTATCGACTAACTTCTCTCAAGGTCTAACAAAAATATATTTTGAATGTTAACCCACTATGTCTCTATGTGAATTATAATAAGCAAATATTCATTAAGATTTATAGTTCTCACTTAAGATTGCATAGACCATACAAGTATATCTCTATCTTGTATGTAATCTATGGTTACTACACACTACTCTAGACACATAAATCTCTTATTAGTCTCATTATGATTAATATATTATCTAATTGGTGATCAGGTAATTAAAAGTATTATACACAATATAGAAACTCAATTTAAAAAAATAATTCATTGATTAAATTGAATAGACAATACAAAGGTTTATAATTAGGCTACATCGTAGCCCTAAAAAATAAACTAGAATATAGAAGTCGCCATCTAAAGAGAGCCTGAGCTCCTCTCCTCCCCCCTCTAATTCATAACTCCATGGTCCTTTTAAAGGTAAAATTCATCTTTGAATCCTTCTCAAACTCTATATTTAAAATATCTTTTTGTTCACTTCAAACTCTTTTAATAAAAGATATTTCAATCCAACTCAAACTTTATCTTCTTCTTGTTTTTATTTTATTTTATTCAAAAAATACATTATCATCTTTGGATTGTGATGCCAATATCCAACATCTCGACACTAAATCTCTCAAAACTCAAAACATAAAAATTTTAGATCTTTGTTTGGATGAGAGAAATATGTCTAAATTAGTGAAGTAATATCGAAATTGTTCAAAATATGCAATTTTTACTCATTTTTCTCCAATTCTGCCTCAATTCTTCATATTTTTTCTACCTACAAAATAAACACACAATCACACATAAATCTAACATAAATTACTAAAAAACTCAGAAAATTCTAAGTTAAATATAATTAATTAATGAGTATAAAACTCACTCATCAATGTCTATGAACAATGTTTTGTGTTTGTATGAACAATGTAGTAAACAGTACCTACGTGGTGAATTTCTGGATTCTAAAATAACCATGTTGAAGAGCATAATTTAGAGATATTGATGACTGGTTTTATTTGAGAAAAACGAGAGAAAAAGTCATATCAGTTGGAGCTCGAAGTTGTTGAGTAAATGGTAAAAATTATAACATGAGGATGAGATATAATTTTCCTTTAAAATATTTTATTATGTGGTGTGGTTATGTAACTTATATTATTGATTAATTATATGCATTAAATTTGTGGATTTGATGGCGTACAAATTTAGGTGGGTGAAGCCAAGTAATTGTGAATGTGTGAAAGATTGTCTGGAACTAGGGAGTGTTAGGAAAAATGTTATGGGAAAAGGATTTGAGGCACATTAGGTTTACTTGAAGTTGAGAAAAATAGAAGAAGGGAAGTAGGTGGTCTCAATCACTGAAACTAGTTAATTTAAGGATATAGTGAGGTAACCTAAAACATAATTAAACGAATCAATGATGTTGGGGTTCATCGAGGTATAGAATGTGAGAATTAGAATTTAAATAAATTAACCTTGTGTATCAACTTGGACATTAGTGAGTTTGTGATATTGAGATATAAGATGAAAATTTGAAATTGAGAAGGATACTTAATGAATTTAGGGAGTTTTAGAGAAGTGGAATAGGGATTTCGTCAATTAGATAATGTATGGTTGAATGAAAATGTTAAGGTGGCATACGAGCTATAATAAGGCAATTTGACTTAGAATTGTGCACATATGGTATGTCACGCCCTTAATTTTAAGAACGCGAATAACACTACTGTCTGATAACTCTATCTTTATTTATTTGCAATCAACTTCATAATATGACATAACAGGATAATATCATACATTCACAAGTAAGTTTTCAATATAATTAATTATACATGCCAAAGTCACACTTAACAAAAATTACAACGGAAGCAAAGATCCTGTCTATGGTGTTCAAAGCAACTTTAGAGTACAAATATATTACAATTTTATACACTGAGACCCCAAAAACAATTTAGGCTCACTACAGAAGTACGACACCTAGTCGTTCAAAAAACCGCAGGACCAAACTCTGGGTCTTTATCTGAAAAATATATCAACCACGTGTAGTGAGTTTTACAACTCAGTTAGCAGATAACACCTCCTATGATCTCTTAGGTCAACATATGAATGTACTCTTTATTTTAAAACTTGTCACATTGAAAATCACAATTCAGAGGTACATTCATATGGGACCCGCATTTCAAATAAACTCTGTTCAAATAAACTCTGTTCAAATTTATATGCATATTCAATTCATAAACAATGTTGTAAGAACAGTAATAAAATCATGTTATGCATCAACATAATTCTTATAAAAACATTTGGAGGATCCTATATCAGAGTTTAACCCCTTCCGTACTTTGGTGGTATAGGATTTGCCTAAACTCAGTATCCCGCTGAGGTTTGCCCTACTACCATTCAAGTGGACACGCGAAGGGACTCTATATGGGTATCTCCCATGCACACAGCAAGGGAAGGCAAATCACATCTCATATAACTGGCATCTTGCCTATATATGAGGCATTCCGTTCTCCTTCACATATCATCTCCCGTTTGTTGGCCCTCACACGAGACTAGCACCACCTCCTGCTAGCTGAGGCAATCAAGGTGTACCAGGGCTAACATCATCTGCTGTTAGCAGATAGTGTTTCCAAGAGGATTCCTCCATAAAACCATAATCTCATATATTTCATATTAATCAAAACAGAGGTACTACTATAAAACAGCATTTTCATTCTTAGTATATTCCTCTGTCAAAATTTTCAATCAGGGGAATCACGTATACATGCCCATATCCGAGGCAAACATATCACTATATAAATCAATATCATGTGCATAACATATTTCATTTTCCATATAATGAAAAGTTCATGTAAAATTCACATGTTCAATGTATTTCAAAATTCATTTCAAAAGTCATACTCTTCTTGACCTAGATATCATATTGCAACCGTTTTAGATATTCTATACCATTTCAGGAACATATAAAAGTATGAATAACTTATAATCATGCTCATTTATCAATGTAAAGTTCAAGAAGAGTAAAAGCAAGCCATAGAAAGAATCATCTACTCACAAAATTAGGGTACCAAGTTGGACAACCCTAAACTCCTCGTTTCTGGTCCGAATTTGGCAAAATAAACTCCAAAATCGAGTTTGGAAGGTCCAAAAACCTTAAAAATGACTACAAATTTGTAAAATTTGGCCTCTGAGAGCTCGGTCAACGCAGATCAATGCAATAGGATTCGACTGTCATGCGCTACACACGCTGTCCAAGGAGCTGCGCGTGATCTTCATGCGCCGAGGAAGAAGAGGCACGTAGGGGCACGTGCGGTGATGGGTTGGCCTGAAATTTGAGATCCAAAGGTTTCGGTACCTTCTGGATCAATCTACAGTGTTAGTTTTTGCATTAGACAACCACAGATAGGAGTTTCGGATATTACCTTTTTAGGCAATTTTTCCTTCAATTTTTCGGCCAATCTCCAGCCAATTCTCGAAAAATCAATCAGATGGATTTGTAGAACTCTTTGTCCTGAGTTTGTTGGCTGCGGTGGTGTCGAAATCCGAGGTCGGGATGCGAAGAAATCTTAGAGAGAAGTTAGAGAGTTTCGAGAGAAAAATTTCTAAAGAGAGATAAAAAAATTTGGAAATGATCAGCTTCTTGAATGGCTAAGCCCCTCAAAATATCCCGGGAGACTTTTCTGCAAAAATTAATTTTTAGAGGGAGGTCCTTGCAAATTTTTCTTATTTACATTTTAACCCCGAAGCTTTTAAGAAATTGCATTTTGACCCCAAAAATATAAATTCTCATGTTTTTTTTGTAATTATTTAATCCATGTAATAAATAAACTTATTTTCACCGGTTCTTATCTCCATTTTCAAAATTCTCTCTTTTTTTCCAAATTTTCTATAATATGAATTTTCGTTAAATTTTACGGTTATTACATTCTTCCCCCCTTAAAGAAATTTGATCCCCAAATTTCATCACAATAGTTACAGATAAATACTAACCTAATTGTTCAAACAAATGCAGATATCTGGTGCATATATCCTCCTCTCTTTCCCAAGTAGCTTCCTCAGAAGAGTATTTTTCCATATCACCTTCACTGTAGGTATTTCTTTTGACCACAACTTCTTTACTTGTCTGTCCACTATTGCTACTGGTTGTTTCTCATAAGTTAAATCTTCCTGTAACTGAATCTATAGACACTGTATAACATGTGTAGGATCTGGTAAATATTTTTGTAGCATAGACACATGAAAGACTGGATGGACATTACCCAATTCAGGAGGTCAAGCCAGACGATAAGCTACCGGACCGATCCTATCAAGAATTTCAAATGGTCCTATGTATCGTGGACTTAATTTCCCTTTCTTCCTAAATCAATATCATGTGCATAACATATTTCATTTGCCATATAATGAAAAGTTAATGTAAAAATCACATGTTCAACGTATTTCAAAATTCATTTCAAAAGTCATATTCTTCTTGAACTAAATATCATATTGCAACCGTTTCAGATATTCTATACCATTTCAAGAACATATAAAAGTATAAATAACTTGTAATCATGCTCATTTATCAATGTAAAGTTCAAGAAGAGTAAAAGCAAGCCATAGAAAGAATCATCTACTCACAAAATTAGGATACCAAGTTGGACAACCCTAAACTCGTTTCTGGTCTGAATTTGTCAATATAAACCCCAAAATTGAGTCCGAAAGGTCCAAAAACCTTGAAATGACTTCGGATTTGTGAAATTTGGCCTCTGGGAGCTCGATCAACGCAGTTCAACGTAACAGGGTCCGACTGTCACACGCTACACGCGCCGTCCAAGGTGCTGTGTGTGGGCTTCACGTGCCGAGAAAGAAGAGGCACGTGGGGGCACGTGCGGTGGTGGGTTGGCCTGAAATTTGAGATCCAAAGGTTTCGGTACCTTCTGGATCGATCTACAGTGTTAGCTTTTGTATTAGACAACCACAGATAGGAGTTTCAGATATTACCTTTTTAGGTGATTGTTTCTTCAATTTTTCGGCCAATCTCCAGCCAATTCTCAAAAAACCAATCGGATGGATTTGTAGAACTCTTTGTCCTGAGTCTGTTGGCCGTGGTGGTGTCGAAATCCGAGGTCGGGATACAGAGAAATTTTAGAGAGAAGTCAGAGGGTTTTGGGAGGAAAATTCCTGAAGAGAGATAGAAAAATCTAGAAATGATCAGCTTCTTGAGTGGCTAAGACCCTTAAAATATCCCAGGGGACCTTTCTGCAAAAATTCACTTTTAGAGGGAGGTCCTTGCAAATTTTTATTATTTATATTTTAACCCCAAAACTTTTAAGAAATTGCATTTTGACCCCAAAAATGTAAATTCTCATATTTCTTTTGTAATTCTTTAATCCATCTAATAAATAAACTTATTTTCACCGGTTTTTATCTCCATTTTTTAAATTATCTCTTTTTTCCAAATTTTCTGTAATTGGAATTTTTCGTTAAATTTTACGGTTATTACATGGTATGTTGTTTAAGGGATATTAAGGTAAACAAGATTGGAAGGAGTCTTTTATGTAGAATATGAGGAATTTGGGATTTGAAATTTCTTTGTGAACAATTGTTAGGAATTTTTTTATAATTCTTGGGATAGTTAAGTGGAATTGAATAGGCTAGAATAGTATATCACTATTTTGGAAGCACAAGAAAGATTTAAGGTCAGCAGTGACGATATATGGGATCTTCACGATGGAATAAGTCAAGGTTGTTAGATAATTATTAATGACACATAGAAATTTAAAATGTTTAATGGACTTAGTAACGTACACGCAAGACGTGTTGATTAATGGATTATAGATAAAATTGAATGCTAGATTAAGCATATGAGATTCATGGTGTGAAGTTGACATGTGAGAATCATTGATGAGTCCAATTTTAATGAAGATGATGCATAATGGTTTGAAAATGTATTAGAATAAGCTATATATATAATGTATCAGGTATTTTTATACCAAAGGTGTGAAATATTCTAATTAAAGAGTTTAACATCATGATCTTATATAACGTGTGATATTTGTGCTATGAACATATATATAAGTATATGTATAAGTATGCATATCAGAATCCCAAATAATATTTAATGTTGGCAACCTTAATGGATATTCAAATGATAAACAATTATATACAATTATAAGGTTGAAAATAATGAAAAAAGAGGTCTGTGTATCAAATTAGAATTTCTTAATTTACATGAGTACATAGATATATATACACACACTTTATAAATATGAACCAAAAATAAAAGGGATATGACTGAATGTGATGCATATTGAATTTGATGTTTAATTATAGTAAAGTATCTATTGTGGATATAATTATTATAATGATGTAATTGCAATGGGCTATCATCAGATACTGAGTAAAACGATTCTTGATTTTAAAACTTGAAAATAAATAAATAAAACTAATAATAATTACACATGATTCATTTTCAGAGCCACTATCAGCTAACGACAAGAATAGTTAGTTTTACTGTACCTTGATGACCTTAACTAGCGAGGGTACGAATGAATGTAAGGAGTTGAGGTATTCTCCTCCTATAACCAGTGGCATTCTATCTGGTTACTTATGATAATATGTGAATGTGGTCATTTACCCACCCTTACTATGTGCTTTGGGCAATGTGGAATGGTTAGTGAGTCAAGAAAAGATCCTCCTAACCTTATGTGATGAATGATCACAATGTGATGATTTACCTTTATTAGGCTATGTGCTTGGGTACGTGTTGATTTTCTCTTACCAAGTTGTGTGTTTGGATATATTGAAATAGTTTTGGATTGGAATCCTCCAAACTAAATAAAACATGCTTAAAAAAATATAAATACATAACGGATAATCTATGTATGATTCAGAGACGCTTAGCGTGGCTCTTGAGCGGTGGTGGGGCAACCCTCAGTAAGGATGCTTAGTCCCTAAAGAGGGAGGGGGTAAGTGAAACTCTTAGTTGAATTTCAAATTGGAAAAGCATGGGTGAGTCTTGGACAGTAGCAAGAAAATAGTTAAGGTATAAAACTAGTAAGATATGAATAAAAAAACAAGTCTTAATAACATAAAATAAAATAATATAATTCTTTTACTTTATTATATTCTTAAATATAAAGTTTGAATAATAAATGTATATGTGTATATAAATATAGTAGAATATCTCTATATAACACAAGAGCATAATGATATAATGGTACTAATATTAAGAAATATGATAAAAAGGGTCTAGCCCAATTACCATAGTGTCTGCGAAGGTTTGCATTAATAATGTTCAATATAATTATCTAGAAGAGAAACAATGAAAAAAGGTTGACTAAAGAAGTTAAAAGGTCTTTAAAAGACCTATATGCATATGGTAATGGAATTCGACAAGGAGAAATATGAGGTTGGGCTAGACCAAAGTAAATGGATGAATTAAGAATCTTCAAAAATGTTGAATAAGTTTTAAAATTTATTTATCAAAAGTATGAATTTGAAGTCCAAAAATAAAGATACAGTCATAAACCCATTCTAATGTAAATAAGTAAATAAAATAAGTAAGAATACCCTGAAATATTCATAACTTAAATAATATTTAATAAATTATAATATATTAAAGAAGGTTGTTGTCTGTATGTTATAATTGTGTTATTTACTTATTAAGTCACAAAACTCATATATATATATATATTATAGTTAGTGGCATGATGGTGTAAAGGAAGCATTTCGAGGAATAGATCAATTCTGGTGAGACCAAATTGTCCTTGTGCCTTATTTTATTGTTCATTGTATGTTGTTGAAAATCTAAAGTTGCTTTAGTATCACATGTAGGGCTTACGCTTCCAATGCGTGACGTTGTATAACTATGAATAAAATGTTTTGTATTTATGACTAAAATAAAATTATATTTTTAATTAAAATGTTTGAACACTTTTACAAAAATATGGCGCTTGCGTTTTGTGTTGCCGGCAATATGTTTTGGTTAGGAAGGCTTACGGAGTAAGAAAACTCTTTATTTTGTACCGGTCATGGGCTCAAAGAATCTGGGATATGGCATTAAGAATCTTAACTCAATCTACCAATTTGTGATACCAGGTATTCCTCTTGGCTCCATCACCCCTAAAGCTCAATTTTATGAGGATAGAAGCCAATGTTCCCTTAATATTCAGTCCAAATCGAACAAGAGAGCTAGAGAGAGGATGAAGAACCATTTTCAGGTCACCTATGACTTGTGTCCATGAATTTAGCCCAGGTATTTCCCTTTGCTCCAACACCCCAGAAGTTAAAGATGATGAACAAAAGCCATTGTTCCCTCAATATTCAATCAAAATTGAACCAAAGAGGTATGGAGAAAAAAAATAGTTATTTTTGGATCACACATGACTAGCAACAAAGAGAAAAGGTGTGTGAGAGAGAGAGCTAACTGAGGAGGTGGACGATACTAGAGGTTGGTAAGGAAGGTGGATGGGATTCATTTTCGCCTGGGAAGTTTTGTTTTGTTGTTTTTTTAATGCTTTTAGTGGTGACTCAAGAGAAGTCACCACTGAAACCCTTTTGTGGCAACTTAATAGTCACCCAAAAGGCTTTCAGTGGCGGTTTATCTTAAGTCACCACTTAAAGTCTTATATCTCAGAACCTTTCAATGGTGACTCTAAAGAAGTCGTCGTTGAAAGAAAACCTTTCCATGGTGTCCACTAAAAATCACCATTAAAAACTCATTTTCTTATAGTGTTTCTTCTAATTTTCTTCATTTATAACACTATTGTTGGCCAATTCTAAAGAGATTGCCATCAAGAGTAGTATTAGAAATTGAAGTTCTTAACGTCAAATTTCATTCTTCATTGTTTTTATCATTAGATTTTTCAACAAAGAATAAAATCCTATAGTAATTTTTTACATCAAGCATGTCTTTCATTTTTGCATTCCGAAGAGTATACTTAGATCCATTTAGAGTTGGCATCCTACTGCTATTAACTTTCTTTGTTCAGCACAGTATAGAAAACAAATAACAAGGCTCTGACACTACTCTAATGGGAAGAAGGGGTCTATGGTAAATAAAATCTTCCTAATACTTATGCAAAAAAAAAAATATAATACCAGTGTAAAACAAATAATCACAACAAAAAACATAAATCAAGGACACTCTAATTTTTAACATGAAAAAACCTTTCAAAGTGCATGAGAGGTGAAAAAATCACGACATCTAATTCAGTAAAATCTTCATTATAATAAAATGGTAGGATACACAATTGTCTTTCAGAGCTCACAACAAATATAAATCCTTTACCAATACAGAGAAATACAACCAGAGATTAACACTCCTGCAAAACAGGAATCACTAAAACGCTAATGGAAAAGGAATAAAATATTCAAACCATAAATATGTACTACACAGTGCCAAGAATAACATCTTAAAATTTATCAGAAACGGAACGAGTTAGCCAAAGTCTTAAAATATCACTAAAACGCCAATGGAAAAGGAACAAAATATTCAAACCATAAATACTTCACAGTGCCAAGAATAACATCTTAAAATTTATCAGAAACGGAACGAGTTAGCCAAAGTCTTAAAATATCAAACCTTTCCTCCCATGTGACGCCACAATTTCTCCATGGTTGTTTATATTTTTTCCACTGTTTCCGCATCACACACACTAAAAGGCATTAGGAAGGGGACTTTTTGTCTTTTCCTTCAGTTAAAACTACTGCCTATCTATTCTTTCTCTTTACGTGAGTTAGTTATTTATTTATTTGTTTGTTTGTTTGGTGGGAGCCCCACTTGAGGAGAGATCCACCAACATTCCCCTCTGAATCTTCCCGATACACCCAAATTTTCCCCCAAACAAAAGCCGCTATCATGCTCTCTCTCACTGCTTTGGTGCTTCTCTTCCTTCCCTCCAGATTTGGGACCACCGTCGGTAACCTTTATCCTCTCTCTTCTCTCCTTGCAATTCGTATATTTTAAAGGTTAAGAAATTTAAAAAAAAAAAACTTAAGTGACTATATTTTAAAAGTTAAATTTTTTTAAAAAAGTTAAATTTTTTTTAAGAGACTAAAACAAAATCATAAAATAAGTTCAGAGACTAACAGTGTAATTTAAGTATATTTTTTGAACAAAATTGACACGACTTTCCTAATTTCATGATTTAGACCTAAAAAAGATTCAATTTAATCAAGTTAACTGACCAATTTGTATTTCCTCTTACCTCTTACCTCTTACCTCTTACCTGTAATTAAATATTGTATCAAAATTATTTTGATTCGTAGGTTGCACGGCAGAAGTAGCTCCTACCATATGGAATCAATCAATGCAAATTTACTCTTTTGAAAAAAAGGATTTATGATTAATAAATAACATATCGAGGATTTACCTATTGAAGTGTTGGATAGATGTACAATCCAATAAGTCATTAGGTAGATAATCTAACTTTCTTTATTCTCAATTGAGTTATCGATGAGTCAAATTAATTTAAACTATCTCAAACTCAACTTATTTAGTAAACAAAGGTTAAATCCAAATAGCTTCCTAAAAATTTGGCTCATCTACAACCTTAATAATTCTTCACGTCATCGGCTCATACCCAATTCAACTGTCGGAGCTATTGAGTTCATAGCCACTCCAGGATTCTGCCTTGCAACGTTCCCTTGCCATCCTAACAAAATTTTAAAGATTCATCTTAAAATGTCAACAAATTTAAAAATTGGTATTAAAATTACTTTTGAATACTAAAGTAATACTAAAAATTGAGTATTTCTATGAAGAGCTGGACATTTTGTAGGGGGCGGGGGGAATTTTTTTATCCTGAAATTAATATTTTATTATCTACATATATGTGTTATTTTATTTTAATATATAGAAATCTCTAAATAAATATATTAATTCAAAGATTAAAAAAATTTAACCTATCCAAAGGTAGAAATTTTTATATGGCAACACCACTAAAATTTATAAAGCATCGAATTGGTAATAAGGTTATTTTTCGAGAATGGCAATATGATTTTTGTTATTGAAATATTCATGGGTTAAAGAGAAAATAGAGTTTAATAATAATTATAACGTGATTAGGTTACAACCTATGCGAGAAAACTAGTTAAGGAGAGGGAGAATGAATGTTTATACCAATGACCATGTCAAATCCTCGGGTTTGAAGCTCACGGTACTCTTGGCACAAAGCGCAGCACTCGCAGCACTCGCAGCACCAATGAACCAAACAATCATCACAAGGGCTATTTTCCAAATTGTATCGCTCCCTCATCTTGGTGCGATACATGCAAGAGTACAAGCAAGCATGACCAGTTGCAAACTGAAACACGGCATACAGAGCCGCACTAGTACTCCACGCTGCAAATCACAATCAAAACAAAACCTGATAAGTTTATCTTCATAATTAATTAATTATCCACCATCACAAGCGTGGTTTTCACAATTTTGGCTTATTTAGACTGACTCAACTTGCAAACTTATTTGAGAATTTTGAATAGAGCGGAGCGGTTATTAATGTACTGAGGTGGAAAATGGGGTAGAGTGAAAAAAAAAATTAGTTTTCATTTCACTGTTTAGAAGTTTAATTTTTTTAAAAATAGTAACTTATTTTTTATTACGTGAAAGTTACAATATAACCAAATTAATAATATATCTAAAAAATAAAAAGATACTCGTGTCAGAATTTTTTAAAAAAGGTACAATGCTATTAAAACTTTTATGAGTATTTAAAAGTTACAATGTCATTAAAGGAGTTAGGTAGATATAGAAGTATAAATTAAGTTAATCAAGTCCTACCTTACGGTTGGGTCAAAAAAACATTTTTATAAAGTAAGATGTTATTTTACATTCTGCCTTGACCCATTAAAATCTTAAATATAGTCTTATGAATTAACTTTAAAGTCTTGACCCTTATCTTAACCGTAAAAATTGACTTTAGCTTTAAACAACATATTAAATGTTATCAAAAACAAGAAATCAATACAAGGGAAAAGAAAAATATATTAGACATTTAAAAAAATAAAATAATTCACAATTTTTTTAATTTTTATAAAAAAAATTATCCGACCTTCAGCATAACTTAATCCTAGTTAGTCTTAGGGTTAAATAGATTCAAAACAAAATGTTAAATATACAATAATATTATTTTATGGAGAAAAAGTGAAAAATATTTAGGTCATAAAAATAGAGCTAAACCATACCAAAATTTTCAACAAAGAGGGGTTTTGAAATTTGGATATGAGGTGGTGAAACGCATTTTTAACCACCACAATCAGTTATTTTTTACCTTTCAAACAATAATTTGAATTTCTTTTGTCTCATTTTTTACCCAAAATAATAATAACTTGAACTGTCTTGAGAAGCAATGCTTACTCATTGACCCTTCATCAACAATCTCCGCTATTTGGCCAAAGGTGATATAAGGGCACCAGCATGTCATGCAACCTGCAACAAAAGGAGCTAAGAGTCACCAATCCCATAAATATGGCACAAGCAGTAATGGGGTTTTCACGAAGTTTTTAGCTTTTGAAACCAATTAGTGTTTAGAATAGGCTTACAATTTCTCACGTCGGAGAAGCAGCCACAGAGGCCTGTCGACCAAGGGCCTAAATTTTCAGGCTGAAATTGGAGGGGCGGAGCTCGTTGGTATTGCGAGCTGCCAGCAGAAGACATCACTTGGATACCGGTGGCGATATGTTGATCAGACGGTGGCCGTGGATCATAGTGCTCCTCATAAGCTTTTGGGTTTGGAGGATTCATGGTGAACGGTCGAAATTGAATAGAGTAGATAACATGCAGATAGGGAAGTGATGGTGGTGTGGGACTATTTATGGTGAAGAAGAGATTAGACGATGAGAATTTTCTGTGAAGAATGGTTCAATAATGTTAATTTACTAATTCACGACACACGCGACCGAGATATGATTGGGGAAAAAAGCATTTTGTTGTCGTCTCAGTATTGGCAGAAAAGGATGGTGGGTCAGTTTGCAAGTTAACATCACAGCAGCTTCCAAATTTTGCTGAAGTCTTTAAGATTTACTGATTGGCAGCAACGAGATTCCTCTCTTTCATTCTGCAGGGGAGCCATATAGAAGAATTTGCCCATTATAAGATTGTTTCTGTTTTGACATCCTTTCAGAATTTAGAGTGTGCAACTTTTTTTTTTTTTTTTTTTTGTGGGGGGTACAATGGTGTATGCAACTTTATCGGCTTATAATTATTGACATATGCAGAACACATGAAAGACGGTAGCTTCATCACAAAATTACTAGAGCATCCCAAAAGCTACAAGCTCTCTAAACGCAGATAAGAGCAACATCGGGGGGTTTCCATGTTGCTACCACGGTTGATTATTAGGGAGGAGAACCTAAGGAAATAGTGATCAAAAGATCCACCGATGGAGCATTGGGTATTTTGAACGTCTGACTCAATTCAAAATCTGTGAAGCAGAGTTGTTTACACTTCTGGTGCCTCTGCTGCTGATTTCAGTGGTATAGATGAAGTAGTTTTAATGGACGAGAGTTTCTGGTATGATGTAGATTATCTTAGACCTTTGATGCCAATTTCAGAGCAGTGCTTGATTTGGAGTACAAAATGGATTATATATTGTGACTATGATTCCCGGTTTTGTTCTTGATCCCTTCATTTTTCCTCAGCTCCATTTGTGCTTCCTTGTGTTAGGCATTTGGTATGTGCTGCAAACTTTTTTCTCAGGGATTATAGTTTAGGGTGTTCTCAGGTTTTATCTGAATTTTAAGGAGATTTCGATTTGTGAAATTAATGATTTTTGGAAATGAACACATTTTTAGGAATATAATATTTTTATATTTAATTTATCATAAATGTTTCTAAAAATGTTTTACTATATTTTTGAAATCTAATATTCTCGGTTCACATTAATATTTGTTTAAGAATGTTTGACAATTTTTTAAAATTACTCTTATCAATTTATAACATATAAAAAAGATAAAATACATATGTAATTGAATAAAATATTAAAAATAATAAAATAGATCAAATGCATATTAAGGTTTAAAATTGAGAATTTAAGATTATAGAGTTTGAAGTTTAAGATTTTAAAATTAAAAATTTAAAGTTTTGTATAGGATTTAAAGTTTGGAATTCAAAAATTTTTAGATTTGATATTTAAAATTTCAAGTTTCGAGTTTTAATATTTAAAATTTGAATTTTAAAATTTAAAATTTAAAACTAAATATGAGATTATAAGGTAGTGTTTGATTTGAAAGAAATGGAGAGGATTTAGAAGATTGATTTTTAAAAAAAAATATCTTATCTTTTTCAATAATTTAGAAAGGATGAGAGGAAAATGGAGAGGTAAAATTCCTTCTCTCCTCTCCGAAAAAGGAGAGATTTGGAAAAATAAATTATGAGATGGTAAATAGAAAAAAAATACGCTAAAATTATCCCTTTCCCTTATTTTTTGCTGCATATTTATCTAAAATTAATAGGGTATAATCATTTTATTTTATTTTTGTTCTCTTTCCTTGTAAACCAAATAAAAAAACTTATTTTATTTTTTCTCCTTTCATCTCTTCTTAACTAAACTAAACAAATAAATTTTATTTTTCTTCTCCTCCTCTCTCCTCCATTGAACCAAATACTCTATAAAATAAGAAAGTAAAAATATCTTTTAACTTTATAAAAGATATTTCCATCTCATAAAAATATTATATTCTCACAATGTCAAAAATATTTTTTTAAAAGTTGAACCAAACATAAAATATATTATTCTCATGTTTTATTTTAAAAAATCCTGTGTCGAAACAAATGACCCGAGAGTTCTCCCACGTCTAATTGTTACTATTAAGTGTTGGCAGTCATTTTGATGATCACGTCGATGCTTAACATTCAAAATATTATATGATTCTATAGTTTTGTGCCCGTAAGGAAGAAAAAAAGAAAAAGTTGTTCTAATCTTACCTCTTATGCCAAGTTATAAAAATTTTCAATTGTTAAAAAAATATTTTATTGATTAATTATTAATTGAAAGAGTACTATTTTCAAATAATTTTTAAATTTTTTTAAATTAAGTGAACCTATCCTTCTAACTGATCATAGTGGCCCATTTTGACAACTTAAAAAAAAATGTCTAAAATTTACTATAAGAAAACTGACAATTTGTGACATTTTGTTATGACAACTAAAAAAGTTGTCACTGAAAAAGACTTTTAATAACAACTTAGAAGGGTTGTCACTGAAAGTTATACTTTTAGTGACGACTTTGAAGGGTTGTCATTGAAAGTTATACTTTTAGTGACAATTTTTAAAAGTTATCACAAAAACACAATTTTTTAGTGACAACTTTATAAGTCGTCACAAAAAAATCGTCACAAATTGTCAATTTATAAGTTTTTGTGACAAATTTTTGAGATCGTCACTAAAAGATTACATTCAGTGATGACTTAGTCGTCATCGTCACTGAAAGTTGAAAAATAAAATTTTTCTGCTCAACCTTTTAGTGACAACTTGGTCATCACTAAAAGCTGAAAATACACCAAATCATAGATTATGCTCTGATTTTAGGAAAAAATATTTGTTTTCTTTAAAAATTATTTTCTATCATATTTTTAAAGTTTTAAAATTTTAAATAAATTATTTTATCTTTTAAAAATTGAAGAAAAGATAAAATTTAAGAAAATAATTAGTTTAAAATAATTTTGTCTTTAAATTTTTGTTGAAAATTTTTAAAATTTTGTCAAAAAATCAAAAGTGGGAATAGTTTTAAGGAGATAATAATTTTTTAGGTAATTTATTTTAAAAAATAAAATATGGGAATAATTTGTTGGAAAAATAAAATAATCTATTGAAAAAATAAAATAGAAATGCAACAAAAAAATAGAAATAATTCTTAAAAAAATAATCTATCGTCACTAATGTCATTGAAAGTCCAGATAATGGTGAAAAGAATTATAAGCTAATAAAATTAGGAAGAATTAAAATTTTCATCAAAAAAATTGTCAATTACAAGCTACCAAGATGAGTACAGGGATGCAAATTATTATTCTATCTATTAGCTAAGTCAAAAGAACATAATAAAAAATATGAATAATAACATGTTTAGCATGATCTTTATTTTCAATCAGTAAATTACAATAAATTATCACTCTCCCAACTGAATGTTAGATAAAGACAATATTATTAATCGATGATCAAATGTCATAAATATTCATTTTACTTTTATAAAACATGGAGTGTCAGTTTTAGAGAAAGCCATTGTGTGTAAGAGCTTATCTCAAGTCATAATAAAATTTAAAAATATAATTAGTTTAAAATAATTTTATCTTAAAATTTTTGTTGAAAAAC
Source organism: Gleditsia sinensis (assembly GCA_037074535.1). Classification (NCBI taxonomy): domain Eukaryota; kingdom Viridiplantae; phylum Streptophyta; class Magnoliopsida; order Fabales; family Fabaceae; genus Gleditsia; species Gleditsia sinensis. Next base: position 14,649,758 of record CM073468.1, on the reverse strand, counting down.
TTTAAAAATTTGTCAAAAAATCAAAAATGGGAATAGTTTTTAGGAGATAATAATTTTTTAGATAATTTATTTTAAAAAATAAAATATGGGAATAAATTATAGGAAAAATAAAATAATCTATTGAAAAAAATAAAATAGAATGCAGCCGTCCTTCAAAAAATATTGCGCACGGAAATAATTGCATTTGAAATCTTTCTAAATATTAAAAGTGGTGACAAAATGAGATTAATTCTTGTCAACATAAAATTGATTCCCTTAAAATGTATTTTTAAAAATAATTTTAATTATATTAAATCAATATAAAAAAATTTATATTTAATATATTATGGGATTTAATTTGGAGTTTAGTTCAAAGATATCTTAACTGCTATATAAGGAAAAAAATTTCTTTTTAAATGAAAAAAATAAAATCAATGAAATAGAGTGTAAATTTGAACCTTTTTATTTTTATTTTAATAAAAATTAAAGAAAAAATAAATGATAATTTGTTATATGTTTTGGTATACGCAAGTGGAAGTTTTTATATTTATATTTTCATTTTTCTAAGGAGTGTTCTGCAAGAAGTGGAATTCCCAAAAAGAAAAATAAATTAGAGAATGTATACAAAGCTCATGATGAGATACACTACTAAATATTTTTAATCGCAAACAAAAAAATAAATTGGGAATGTATCTAGACAAAATTCATGATTTGATATGGTACTACATTTTTTTTATTTAATTTCTCTTCGTTTTTTGTTATTTTTAAACTAAGTGCATCAAAATATATATATGATCATGCAAGTAATCACGTAATATATGATCATATATTGAATTATATACTATATTTTGACCCAACGGCTATCTGGACCTAATATCTACTTAAAAATTTCTTCTAAATATCACGTAATATCTGTACCTAAATTTCTTCTAATTTTATAACTTATATCTACTTAATATTTGGAGACGTCAAGTCTAAGAAGATTTGATCCAATGGCTCCTTATCCCAAAATAAAAACCGAGCTCCTTCTGCTTTCCATTTCTCCCACCGGTTACTAAAAAATAAAATACACTGAGCACATTTTAGGAAAACTGAGTCTCGCTCAAATGAAAAACAGAGCGCCTTCTTTTTGCTTTCTCAAGTTAACCGTGAATTTGCTTTCTTGCGCTCAACTCTCCACTCACAAAGCCATTTTTGGTTCCCAGTGACAAGTGCTCAAAGCAGCAGCATCGCGGGTGAAAGGAGCACGGATCTGTAGCTTAGTGGAGGACATTGCTAGAGATTTCAAGTCCAAGGTAGTGCGTAGTTGAATTATTGTGAGTCTAGTATGATTGTCTTACTTTGTTTTCAAGTTTTGTGCTTCACTGGATTTGCTATTACTATTTTCTGTTTGATTAGTTCTGGTATTTCTATTGTTATTGACATTTTGCTGATTATGTACTCAATTAGGTCTATTGAATTACTATTTCTTATTTTCTCTCTTCATTTTCTTTCTTAGGCCACCACCATATTTAGTTCTATCTAGGGTTTTCACTTTATTCTTCAAAAGTCTAACCATGCATAACATATTAGCTTTAATGCTTTGACTGGTGTTGTCACCTATAATGCTTTGACTGGTGGATATTGCATTCAAAAGCAAATGAATGAGGCTATAAAAGTATTTAAATTGATGTCTGACAGGGGTTGTTTACCAAACATTGTAATTTACTATCTAGGGTTTTCACTTTATTCTTTAAAGGTCTAACCATGCATAACATATTAGCTTTAATGATTTGATTGGTGTTGTCACCTATAATGCTTTGACTGGTGGATATTGCATTCAAAAGCAAATGAATGAGGCTATGAAAGTATTTAAATTGATGTTTGACATGGGCTGTTTACCAAACATTGTAACTTATAACTCATTGATCCATGGATGGTGTAAGATCAAAAACATCAGCAAGGCAATGTATCTCTTGTATGAAATTGTTAATAAAGGATTCATTCTAAATGTTATCACGTGGACCACTCTTATAGGTGGGTTTTGCCAAGTGGGTAAACCACTAGCTGCTAAAGAACTGTTTTAAATATGCATACATATGGCTAAGATCCCAGTCTCCAGACTTGTGCCATTATATTAAATGGACTATTCAAGTGCATACTTCATTATGAGGCAATATCATTGTTTGGGGCAATGGAGAAGATGAATTTGGATCTTGATATTGTGATTTACAATTTTTTTTATTTATGGAATATGCAATGCTGGAAAACTGAATGCTGTCTGGAGTCTTTTTTCTTGTTTGCTTTCTAAAGGGTTGCAACATACTTGTCATACATATAACATAATGATTAAAGGTCCCCGTTGACCATGCATAACATATCTCTTGTGTTTTGCTCTCCTTTATAGTTAGAAATTATTTACAAGTATATATAATAATTATTATTTAATTACCTTGTACTTTATATTACTTGCTAATTATTAATTTGTTTTCATGTGTTGTAAATAGGGACAAATTTCAATTTTGCCAACGAGGAGTGCTATACCAAATTCTACAACGAATGCAACACCAGCAACTTCAAGAGAACCATAGACTTGATGCTTTTTATTTTGTTGATATTTTATTATTTGTATTTTAATTTTCTGTTAACGGACATATAGTTGTTACTTATCAACAAATTTTTGTTGTAGCTGAAATTATTTTAATATATATCATTTTATTAAAACTTTTTATTTCGATTGATATTATAGTGTAGGTTTTATTTTTAAAAAAAATCAAATGGTTAAAAAAATAATAATAATACAAAAGATTTAGTGACAATTATTTTTGTCACTGAATTCCTATTTACATAAAATTTTTAGTGACAACTAATGTTAGTTGTCACTGAAAATACTTTTAGTGACAACTTTTATTGTCACTAAAAATAAAGAATGTGTATTATATATAGTTCAAACACTTTCAGTGACGACTTTTATTGTCACTAAAAACATACTTTCAGTGACAATTTATGTAAGTGGTCACTAAAAACACTTTTAGTGACGATATAAGTCGTCACTAAAACTCATTACGTCAAGACTTTCAATGGCGATTTTTACAAATCGTCACTAAAAGTATTTTTAGTGACGTCTTTTATCGTCACTAAAACTCATTATGTTCAAGGCTTTCAGTGACGACTTTTATAAATCGTCACTAAAACCCCTGTTCAGTGGCAACCTATATCATCACTAAAAGATTCGATTCACGAAACCTTTAGTGACAACCACAAAAGTCATCACTAAAGATACATTTAGTGACGACTGAAGTGGTCACAAAAGACCTTCATAATTCCACTTTGTAATTTTTGTGTGATGACTTTTGCCTTTTAGTGACGAGTTTTATAGGTTTCAGTGACGATTTTAATGGTCACTGAAAGTGTAGTTTTAGTGACGACTTCAAAAATCGTCACAAAAAACCTTTAGCGACAATGCTTTTAGCGGCCAAAGAGTGATGACTTTTAGTCGTCACAAAATCCCTTTTTTCTTGTAGTGATTCTCTCTGCTAAATATCCAGAATTTCAAATACCAATAATAGAGTGGGTTCTAACTTCTAACTAGGCTAAGTGATGAAAATTTTCATTTGTTAAGCTTTGAGAAAATATTTGAAGTTGCCATTCAATGCTGCAAGGAGAAGATTTATCTGTAATATTTGTCCACTAACTGAAGTTAATAAAAATTAAAGAACAAAGATGATTGATTGATTGCTTCAATTATTAGATATGGCTAGAGCCATCAAAGGGTTGAGTCCATCGAATTGACCAAAATCAGAGTTTTCTTATAAATTTTTTTTAAAAGGGATTAATCTTGTCTAATTTGCTAAAGCAGTCACTACAACAAAAATATGTTTTACCGACAGAATTTTATCGACGGTTTTCAAAACCGTAGTTATTTAGCGACGATTATTAAAAAAATTGTTGCTAAATAAATTTAATGACGGTTTTTAAAAAATAGTCTCTATTTAGCAACGGTTTTTTAAACAACCGTTGTTAAGTATTGTTAATTTTTGCTATTTTTTAAAACCATCAACTTTTAGTGACGGTTAGCGACGGTTTTCTTGAAAACCATCTTTATTTAGCGACACTTTTTTGAAAACCATCGCTAAAAATTGTTATTTCTGCTCACATTTTAAATCTGCAGTTTTTAGCGATGGTTTTTTAAAACCGTCGCTAAATATGTTAATTCTGGCGCGTTTTTAATGACGATTTTTAGAAAATTGTCGTTAAAAATTGTTATTTGAATGTTAATTTTGGCGCATTTTTAACGACGATTTTTAAAAAACCGTCACTAAATAACGACGGTTTTTAGAAAATCGTCGCTAAATAACGACGGTTTTCTAAAAACCGTCGTTAAATACTCTAATTTTTCTATAAATCTCACACATCTTCTCCCCATTTTTCACTCTCATCTTCCCTCTATTATTTTTCATTTAGAGAAGGTTTTTTCTTTCGATTAAGCTATTGGATTTGTTGTAAAGAATGTTTCTCTCTTTATTTTGTCTCTATTTTTTCTACGAAGAAGCAACAATGATGCAAGTCTTTGTGAAGAATACTTCTCCCTCATCTTTTCTCTATTTAAATATTAGTTTTAATTCTAAAGTTCATTCAATTTTTTATTGTTGATTTTTTTATATAGATATTATTATTATTGGAAATACAATTATAAGAATCTTAAAAAATATTAAAATAAACTAATAATCTATAAGCGAAAGGTAGAAGGTGTAACTTAATCTCTGTCCATAGTTAAAGAATTGACTATTTAATTTCATTCTTAAAATAAAAAGTATTTAGCGACGGTTTTTAAACCATCGTTAAAGCAAAAGATAGGTTTAGCGACGGTTTTGAACCGTCGCTAAAAAACCGCAGTTAAAATAAAAAAAATAATGACGGTTCCAAAATCGTCATTAAAAAATTTTTAATGACGGATTACCCACAGTTTTCAAAACCGTCGTTAAATCATTGATTTTACAACGGTTTTTGTAATCGTCGTTAAAGGTTTTAGCGATGGTTAAAACCGTCGTTAAATCTTATTTTCCTTGTAGTGAGTGGGCTAAAAAGAGATGAGCTGGGCCATGCGTTGATACACTTTTTTTTTTGTTTTAATCGAAAAATATTTATTTTTCAGATACTAATTGGTTAAAACAAGTTGATCCATTTACCTAGTCAATTAAGATTTTTAATATTTTTTAGATGTTTTTTTAGTTTAATTAAATTATTTGACATAATTAGTTAATATTTTATAAACAAATAAATTATTACATTTAACATGGCTCTACTAGCATTTTTGTTAACTTTCTTACAAAAAAGGCTAACTCAATCCACTAAAATGTTAAGTTAAATCGAGTAGGATTGAATAAAGTCAGGTTGACTTTTTTTAATTTTTTTTTTTATATTTATAATTCACTTTTTTGTTCTGTTTGAAGACAAATCATCCTAACTTAACTTCATTTTTTGTATTGTAGTCAAGTGGTACTCAAGCTAATTTGTGCACACGACAATTAATCTATCTATTTGATTTGGTCAAAGATAAGTCATTCACATCAAGATTAAGAGATTTACAAAGAAACTTCTTATGGCTTGCCCCAAAAAATTGGCATAGGTAGAATTCGAATAATTTCATTGTTGATCTTAAAAAAATCAAATAAGTAAACAAAAATTAATATTTACCTATTTGTTCTTTTACTTTCTCTTCCCAATTTTTGGGATTTCTTATTCTTTTTTTCCCCTCTAAACTCTCAAATATATCTTTATGAAGTTGATTTTTCTAGCTTAAAGTTCGTTTGGGAAGAAAGGAAAGTATATAAAAGAAGGGAAAGAGAGAAAATTTACTTGAATTTTTTACATTAAGATTAAAGTAAATACACTTTCCCTACAATTGTTAAAATTTTGTCAATGTCCCAAGAAATGATGATGAAGAATAGGAAGTTAGATATGTGCAAAACGTATGATATAGTGGAATGGAGCTTCCTAAGGGCAATTATGGAAAGAATGGGCTTTAAAAAGAAATTGATAGATTTAATCTTGAAGTGTATTTCTGCTATCACTTAGGCTCCGTTTAATTACTGGTAAAAGAAAGAGATAAAAATAAGAATTAGAATGAAATAGAATAATGTAATTAAAATTATATTTAATACGATATAAAAATAAGTGGAATCTTTATTATTATTTTTATATTTGGTATCCCATAAATAATGTAAAAATAGAATAAAAATTGACAAAAAAAAATACTCTTGAATAATAAAACTATGAAAATAATATTTTTTTAACCGAAAAAATTATTTTAAAATATTATAAATAAAAAATAAAATAAATAATTATTAATATAAAAAATTTGAACTAAATTTTATTAAAAAATTAATAATATTAACAAAATATTGAAAATTTTAATTTAAATATGGGAAGGGTATTTTAATCTTTTCTATTATGATTTTATTCCATTTTTTTCCATCATTTTTTGGAGCTAATCCTATCTCCCATATAAGAGGAAATCTGCATTCCCTAAATATATTTTTTTGTAAACTAAACACAATAAACTGATAGAATAAAATTTGAATTCTCATTCCATTTAACCCTAGGGAGGACTCTAGTACCACTAAACTAATTAGCTCATTGATCCACATTCTCTAATAAAGTTATAAAACATTGACATTTTTACAAATTAACTCTATATCATTGACTTTTTTAAAAAGTTTTGTTGCATTTCATAATTCTGTTGAAACACTTGATAGCAAACATATAACAAATTACACCTATGTTTTATCCTTGGATGAACTTAAATAGACTTAATTGATTGTAATAGTTGTGAATTTTGTAATTGTGTAGGTAGCATTTTTCAATTGTATAACCAAAATTTTAGTGGGAGAAAAAGGGATATAATAAAAGGAAGATATTCTTAATTATTGATTTGAGATTTTTGATAACTATATTAGCACATGGTATTTCGAAAATTTTAATTTTTTTGGCCATTATATGGAAACTTGTAGTTGACATGAATTAATTACAAGTTCCCTTCCACTAACCTGTGCCTTTTATAAAGTTGGCACGCATTAATAATTACAACATTCATTATTTAGTGCCAAGAAACTTAAGGCCATTGGACAAAGCTATCATTTAAAATTATAGTTTGATTAATTATTTTGTTAAAAATTATTATATTCATATTTAAATAGGTAAAACTATTAAACTAATTAAATAATTTTAAATTTATAAATTGATTCAAAGAGATGTTAAAATATTTTGATAGTTGCAGAAATTGTAGAGACTCAAAATCATCTTCAATTCTTGTACATAGAAAAGTCCGGTCAATAAGAACTTTTCTTTGGAAGTTGTTCGGGTTATAGTCTTATAGAAATCCCTAGAAGTCGTAACAAAGAACCGCCCTTTGGATGTTTTTATTTTTATTTTTGTTTGCCAGATCCACAATATGCCTGCATCCATGAGACAATTGGGTTGTCTACGCGGGTCACTGGTCCAAATTGTGGGTCAGCCCAAAGACCTTGAGTAAGGGTACTGAATAGAATATAATAAATTAATACAATTTAATCTTATAATATATTTGGTGTATACACAAAATTGTACACTTTTAGCAATATGAATTTTTATACAATTATCATGGTATAACACTATATGCTTAAGGGGAGAGGGACAAAACTTGATAAATAATTTTACATAATTTTTTTAATAGTAAAAATTATTTTTATATTTATTTATTAATTTAACATAATATTATCATCACTACTACTAACTTTATATGATCACCATTACTATTGTTACCACCACCACCACCTCTATCCCTTCTCCCACTGCCACCACCATTACTATCACCTTGCCATGCCCATTTTTGTCACTATCAACACTACTATTGCCATTGCTTTGTCACCACCATTGCACTACTGCCATTGTTGTCAACAAAACTACTATCTCTACTTGCTATTGTCATTTTTTTCACCACCACCACATTACTACTACTATCATTATTATCATTGTTTAGTCATCACCACCACTAGTATCATGTTCTAAGGGAGAGCCTAAATGGTATGAAGAGGTTGTGGAAAGTGAACAGAAAGATGAGTGGGTTTCAATTATAAAAGTTGAAATGAAATCTTTTCTTGATAACCATATTTTTAAACAGGTCAAGTTCCCTAAGGATAAAAAAGCTTTACAAATTGGGTGGATTTACAGGGTGAAGCATGAAGCCATGATACAAAGTGAAATTAGTTATCAAGGGCTTAGTAAAAAAAGAGAGAGTTGATTTTGAGAAAATCTTCTCATTGCTTATGAAAATGTCATCAATCTAAGTGTTTTGAGTTTGGCAACTTGTCTTGATTTAGAGATTGAGCATATAGATGTCAAAACTATTTTTCTTTCAAAGTGAATTGGAGGAAGAGATTTACATAAAAAAGCTCAAGATGTTTGAGATGAAGGCAAAAGAGAATTACGTTTGCAAGTTGAAGAGGAGTTTGTATGGCTTAAAACAAGTTCTCAAATAGTGGTACAAGAAATTTGAACTTGTTATTTTGTAACAACACTACAAGAAAACTACTTTTGATCAATGTATTTTTGTGCAAAACTTCTTTGATAATAATTTCATTATTTTATTGCTCTATTTTAATGACAAGCTTACAAAATTCTTACAGGATTGATAAGATGAAGAAAAAACTTAGTAAGTCTTTTGCAATGAAAGACATAGGACCTATAAAACAAAGTGTAACACCCTTAAGATTTCATAATTTTTATTTATATATAGATTATTAAAGAAATAAAGAAGTAAGGATGTAATTGAAAGGTTTTAAAGATAAAAATGAAAACTTGTTAATATTTTTTGGGTCAAATTGTAATTTCTTAAAAGTTTACAGGTCAAAATGTAAATAATGAAATTTGTAAAGACTTCCTCTAACAATTAGCAAATTACTAATTAGTCCTCCATCATTTATTAAAAAAAGAGACAGAAAGATTTTAGGGACGAATGAATAGTAAATAGTAACTTCTTCTCTCTAGACCTGAAGTACCTTTGAACCTCCAATCTCAAAATTAAGGGTACCAATGGATTCAGGATGAAGATTACTATGATATATGGTTGAATGATTTTTCAAATCACCCGCAGAATTGCCGTAGATCGTAAGTAGAAAATTTTAGAAAAAAGTAAGTTCTGAAACTTTTATTTAGAAACCTCAAATTTTGTGCATCATGAACAATAAATCTGGCGGTATGAATAGTAATTTCAGCTGTGAATAGTAATTTCGATCGTGAATAGTACTCTGTCCATTGACCAATGTTGACCAAGCTCTCAGAGGCCAAATTTTGCGATTCCGAAGTCATTTCAAAAGTTTTTGGACCCTCCGAACTCATTTTTTATGTTTATTTGGTCAAATTTAGATTGAAAAAATGTATTTCGAGACTGTTCAACCTGGAGCTTTACCTTGCGAATAGATAATTCTTTCTATGACTTATCCTATACTTTTCTTGAATTTTAAATGTACAATTGATTATGTTTACAAGTTATTTATACTTTTATATGTCTCTGAAATAGATTAAATTATCTGAATTGTTTACAATCTGGTATATAGTTCAAGAAGAGTATGGTTTTGAAAATATATTTTTGAATTCATTGAATATGTGATTTTAAATATATTTCTCATTATATGGTAAATGAAATATATTGTGCATGTGGCATTGATATGTAAAACTATAAGATTACCTTGAAAACAAACATGTATATGTGATTACCCTGATTGGAAAGTTTCTGACAGAAGAATTGTACTCAGACTGAAAATTCTGAATTTATATTGAAACCTCTGTTTTGAACGATATGGAATATATGTAAATGATGATTTCTGTAGAGGAATCATATTAGAAACACTGTTTACTAACAACAGGTAATGTTAGTAGGAGTCGTGCTAGCCTCGTGTGATAGCCAACACACGAGATATGATATGTGAAGGAGAGTGGGACGCCTCCTATCTGGACGAGATGCCGACTATATGATATATGATTTGCCCTCTCTTGTTGTATGCTTGAGAAATTGCCTATATTAGAGTCCTTTCGCGTGTCCTCTTGAATAGTGGTAGGACAAACCTTAACTAGGATGCTAAGTATAAGAATATCCTACACTACCAAAGTATAGAAGGGCTTGAACTCTGATATGATGATTTTGATATGGAGTCCTCCTAATGTTTTCATGCGAAATATTTTGATGCATAACAATATTTAATTAATGATCATACCGTATTTTATATGGTTTTAGATATATGAATGTATTTAAAATACGAGCCCATATGGATATACCTCTGAACTGTAATTTTCTATGTGATAAATTTTGATATATGATTACATCCATATATTGACCTAAGAGATCATAGGAATTATTATGTGCTCACTGAATTGTCAAATTCACTACACGATATCTATATTTTTTTAGATAAGAATACAGAGTTTGGTTATTTCCCTTCAGCTAGGTGATCAGCTAAACGACATATTTTCTGGTGAGTCTATTTTATTTCTAGAGCTCGTAGATTTTGATTTATATTGTACTTGTACTTTAGAGTATGCTATGAATGCCACAGACAAGATCCTTGCTTCTGTTATTACTTTGACATTTATAAACTTAGTCTGTATATTGTATTTACATGAGATAACATATTTGTATATGTTTTCATAATGAAGACTTGTATTATACCTATGATAGTAAAGATCTGATCGTAAAGTATGTGTTTCACGTGCTCTTAAATTGAGGGCGTGACAAGTTGGTATCAGAGCATTAGGTTTTTCTATGGTTATCGGAGCAAAAGATTCTGTAGTAGGACTTTGAATATGGGTATGTAACCGCAGATATATTTATACTTACGGTGTTGCTTTGAAATTCTATAGGATGTCATCCTCTTCTTTCTTCTGACTTTTTTTCTTAGATGTATGATGTTTAAACATCGATGCGTATGTCCTAGACGGCGCTTTTTGAATGTGGACTACTAGTTTAGCTTTTGAACTCGTTTTGATAAACAGTAAAAAAGAGAACCCTCTTGGGTATATATAAAAAAAGAATTAGCTGAAAATAAGAAGATTTCATCTGAACACAAAGGTAATAGCTTGTTTGGATGTCAAAACGGTTTGAATTGGTTGTTTGATTTGCTTATGTGAAACAATATGATGAATGGTTAATACAATATTAATAATAGGTTGTGATGTGATTGAGGTTGTTAACTCCAAAATAACAGTTTGTAATAAAATGAGTGTTTTGGAAATATATGTAAATATCTTTTTGGATAGATGAGATGGAACCTATGTATGTAAATGGATTTGGCAAGCCGTGGGGTGGACTAAATTTGAGAGTAGGGAATCTATGAAGATAATGCTTTCAATAATAGATTTTGTTGATATAAAGGATTCAAAGACAATTTGGTTTTCAATAATATTTTATACAAGCATAATGAGAAAGGAAGGTTTGTCAATGAAAATTTTAAATTTGAGGGATGCAAAATGGGTAATTCATGCGAAGGACTCTTGGATAGACATAAGCTTTTCATGATTGATTGTTAAGACATTGCATAAGCCTGTTAAAGAATAAAGTCAAAATGTGTTGACTTTGTTTAATTGTTTTAAAGTGTGTTCTAGCTGATACAATATGAAGATGTCATCAATAGCATAGAAGGTTAGTAAATGAGTTGTAAGTAGTGAATAATCAAGGAAGCATGTACTTAGTAATTTAATTTCAGTTTTAGCACCCTATAAATTATTACAAAAAAGGTGCTAAGGATATTTGGCAGTAGTGAGAGATATTAATATAAAATATACTAATGTAGATCATGTTTCAGTGGTTAAGGAATTTCTTGATGTATTCTCAGAAGAATTTCCTAGATTACCCCCGAAACGAGAAATAGAATTTGATATTAATTTACTTCTTGAAACCCAACTAGTATCTATATCCCTATATAGAATGATATCGACTGAATTTAAGGAACTAAACAAAAAAGAATTAGTTACAAGACTTATTAGATAAGGGATTTATACGCCTTAGTACTCTCTTTGAGGTGCTCTAGTCCTATTTGTGAAAAAGAAAGATGGATCACTACGGTTATGCATAGATTACATATAATTGAATAAAGTGACAGTGAATAATAAATACCTATTATCTCGTATAGATGATTTTTTTGATCAACTATAGTGTGCTCAATGTATTTCAAAAAATATTGTTTTGAGATCTAGGTATAACTAATTAAGGATAAAGGAAAAGGATATTTCAAAAACTATTTTTAGGATTCAGTATGGGCATTATGAATTTTTAATAATTCCATTTGATTTAACAAATGCCCTAGTTGCATTCATGGATTTGATGAATATAGTATTTAAACCTTTCTTGGATCAGTTTGTTATTGTATTCATAGATAATATCCTAGTATATTCAAAATGTTCAGAGGAGCATGAGCGACATTTAAGAATAGTTTTGCAAACCCTAAAAGAACACTAGATGTATGCTAAGTTTTCAAAATGTGAATTCTAACTTAGTAGTGTTACTTTTCTAAGGCATGTAGTTACCAATGATGGTATTTAAGTTGATCCTAAAATGGTAAAAGTGGTGTAGCAAGGACCATGCCTTACCACAATTATAGAGATCTGTAGTTTTCTTGGTTTGGCAGGTTATTACCGCAGATTTGTTAAAAAAATTTCAAAAATAGCTACTCCTTTGACAAGGTTGACAAGGAAGGAAATAAAGTTTGACTGGTAAGATGAATGTAAAAGAAATTTTTAGAAATTCAAAGAATATTTGACTACGGCGCCAATACTATCTATTCCTTCAAGTATCGGAGGATATACAGTATACTATGATATATTAAGAATTGAATTAGGGTGTGTGTTGATACAACATGGTCGAGTCATTGCATATACATCTAGACAGCTTAAACCATATGAGCAAAATTATCCAACTCATGATTTTAAAATGACAGCAGTGGTTTTTGCTCTCAAAATTTGGAGGCATTATCTATATGGTGATGCATGTGAAATCTATACAAATCTTAAATGTCTCAAATATATTTTTCAATAAAAGATCTTAACTTTAGACAAAAACGATGGATGGAATTACTTAAAGATTATGACTGTACAATATAATATCATCCAAGTAAGGCTAATGTAGTGGCTGATGCATTAAATAGAAAGTCATTAAATAGAAAGTCATTAAATAGAAAGTCAATGAGTAGTTTGGCTCATATCACAATAGTAAGGAGGTTGTTGATTAAAAAAATACATAAGTTGAAAAGTCATGGGGTAGTATTGGAACTAAAAGAGCCTGAGATACTATTAGCCATATGCAGTTTCAATCATCTTTGGTTGAGCAGGTGAAAAAAGCACAGAAAGATGATGTCTATTTATACAAGAAAATTGAAAAGGTGAAATATGACAGTGATGTTGAATTTATTGTAGACTTAGAAGGAATTTTGAGATTGGGCAAATGATTGTGTGTACCTAATATAAAAGAACTCAATAAAGAGATTCTAGGAGAAGCCCATCAATCTACGTATACCATCATCCTAGATCAACTAAAATGTATCAAGATTTAAGAGAAATTTATTGGTGGGATGGTGTGAAGAAAAATATAACTGATTATGTTTCTCAGTGTTTAACATGTAAACAAGTAAAGGCATAGAGTTACACCAATAAATAGAAATACCTAAATAAAAATGGGAGAGAATAACTATGGATTTTGTTACAGGGCTACCACAGACACCAAAAGGGTTTGATTCAATATGGGTAATCATTGATAGGTTGACTAAATCAACACATTTTCTACTAGTGAAAACCATATATAACGTAGCTCAATATGAAAATCTGTATTTGAATGAGATTGTGAGACTTCATAGGGTACTGATATCGATTATTTTTTATCGAGAACCATAGTTTATAGCTTATTTTTGGGAAGCCTTCCAATAAGTTTTAGACACAAAGTTAAATCTCAGTACTGCTTTCCATCCTCAAACAGATGGACAGTCTGAGCAAACCATCCAAATATTGGAAGACATGCTTCGGGAATGTGTGCTTAATTTTCAAGGTAGTTGAGAAAGATTCTTGCCCCTAACTGAATTTGCTTATAACAATAACTACCAAGCCAATATACAAATGGCACCATTTGAGGTTTTACATATAATATCATAGGTTTCCTAATAGATGAGTGAGTAAATAACATAAATTATAGCATGGAGAAAAATTATATATTTGTCTCTAAATTGGTAAGCTATATAATGTGGTTATGTAATGTAAATTTATAATTAATTTTTGTATGTTGAGATTTTGACTTGTATGATGTTTGTGATTTGGATAGTATGTCACTAAAATGTATGAATGTGTGAGAAGTGAATTGAAATGGGTAGGTAGTAGACATATTATGAATGGTGAAAGTAAAATATGTTAAGATTGTTTAAACATTGGCTATTGATGGAAAAGTGCCATAAGAGGGAGATTTGAACATATTGGTTTTACTTGAAAATAGGTAAGACAAAATTAGAAAATTTGCGATTTTAATTTGTTGGAAGTGATTAATGGAGGAAATCTTGGAGGAAGTTGGATATTAAACTAGTCATAATTTAAAATAGTGAGTTTGGACATCAAACTGTATAAAGATTTTTAGGTGAAAGGAATAGACGGATGATAGCCTTATAGTGCTTTGAGAAATATAATAAAGTGAATTAGTGGTATTGAAATTCTTGAAGAATAAAATATGGGAAGTATGATTCAAATTAATCTTTGAACTTTTAATTTGAAAATATGGTTAATATTTTGAGAGTCATGTCTGAAAATAATGCAAAGTTATCAAGATATTTGTGTTAAGGATTTATACCATGTTAAATTGAGTCTAGTATCTAGGATGTGAATTATGTTGAAATTAGAAATTTATGTGTGAATAATTGTTGAGAAAAGTCTTCTTAGAACGAACGGGCTAGTTAAATGAAATTGATAGGAACTAGAATGATATGCTTTTAGAAATGAAAGTAAAAAGGGCCTGAGATTCACAGGAGGATGTTGACACGTGAGAATCAAAGGTGACTTGATAGAAATTTGAAATAAGAAAAGTTAGTTACCCAATATGGATGTGTATATGTTCTTTTATGTATATGGTTCCTAAATATATCAACTTATGGATACAAATATACGAATTTGAGGATAGTTTAGATATTAGTGACTACAAGAAACAGGAGTTTCAGTGGCGACTTTTCTGTGGCGACTATAAAAAGTCGCCACTAAAAAGCATTTTTAGTGGCGACCTTCATTAGTCGCCACTGAAAGTGCATTTTTAGTGGCGTCTATAAATAGTCGCCACTAAAAGGCAAACTTTCAGTGGTGACTTTCTATAGTCGCCACTAAAAATACACTTTTAGTGGCGACCTAAAAAAGGTCGCCACTGAAATTAAAAAATTTATCTAGTTAAACTTTCAGGTCGCCACTGAAAGTAGAAAAATCACTTTTTTATTTTTTTTCCTCTTTTCGCATTTAACAAAACTAAATTTTAGTTATAAGATAAAAAAAAATATGTTAAATATTTACTAATAAAATAAATTCAAAATTTTTTTAACTTGAGTTAAATTTTTGTTAAATACTAAATTAATAAGGTAAAATTTTAAAAAACAAATTAATAATGTATATATCTTTGAAAATTTAAAATAACTATTTAATTTAAGAAAATGATAAAGGAAAAAATTTATTGTATTGAAATAAATTAAAGACAAATTTTAAAAAAATCCAAATATATTTCCCCAAAATCCCTTAACATATATCTCCTCAAGTATGAAAATTGTACTTAAATAATTCTCACAATTATTGTATGTTTAAATAAAATCACCGAAAAGAGAAGCAGTTTTGAGGTTTAAATTAAACAATTTACAAAGTTATTGTACAATTAATGAAATGATGATGAAATAATTAATTAAATTTAATGATTTCAAGCTTAAATTATTCTTTGTGATCATGCTTTTTTTGTTTTTGTTAGGAATTGACTTCATAATTTTATTTATATTTAAAGTTTTGAACCATAATATAATTAATTATTTTAAATAATCAAATATAACGAAGAATATTAGAATTGATGTTGACGACATGTGCAAAAAAAAGTATTAAGTTTACTAATGTTATCTTAATCTCTTTTTTGTTCCTATGACTGGATCGTTTTATCTTTAGTGAATTTTGTCTAATTTGATCCTTTTATTGTTAAAAAGTGTAATTGTTATTAATTTCTTCATGCTAGATATTACCACATGATTTTTTTCAAAATTGAAAGTTGAAATCAATTAAAAACTTCTCTACAGTAATATGAAAAATAAACAAAATAATTATACTTATTTCGCCAATTGAAATTAAATTGTTGGTAGAAATTAATAGTGCAAATTCATTTTTTGACTAGAAAAATAAATTGAGCCCTTAACAGAATGAAAGGAGCATATCAAAACTTACTAGATAATTTTAATAAATAAATATATAATAAAGAAGTGACTTTACAATAATCTATAATCAAGGTTCATGCACTTTACAAAATTGAAGAAGTACTTCAGTTGAAAGAAATAAACTATTAAGAAAATTTAGAAAAATAATTGTTCTACTTATTTAAATATAACTAATTATGCTTAAATTTATAATAAGTTCATAAAGATAATTCATATCGTGATTTTCTTAAAAATAAATAAATAGTAATAAAAAATTACCACAAAAAAATGTTTAATTCATTTCAAATAATAATTTTTAAAATTTTAATATAATATTAAAATTAATTCAAATTAGTGAATGTATAAAATTTCAACAGTATTTAACAACAATATTTCTTTTGCATCTATTTTTCTATCTTCTTAATTCTTTCAAAACATCGATCTATCTTTAAGTCTTTATTTGTCTCCATGTGACTATTATTATATCTCTATTTTCAAGTATTTCTCTTAAGTACTTTATTTTCTTTTTGTCTCTCAATTTCTTTCTTATTGTTTTTTTAATTTCTTCTTTAAAATAAATACAATAAAGAAAAGTAATATCGTGAGCATGAAAGGAGAGAGTAAGAAATTAACAAAAATGTTTTGACTTCTGAAAGAAAATTTGAGTGATGAATAAGATATACTTGAACAACTTAGTGTTGAATGTAATGTGATACTACTTTCATTTATTTTCAAATTACCAATTTTTAGAATTTTTCAAATAATTTTTTTATTATTGTATCGAAATAATTCGAAATAAAAGTATTTCTATCGAAACATCTCATAATATAATAATTTTAATTGAAATGATATAATCTCTTAATAAATACTCTATTTTGTTTCGATAACTCTGTTTTGTTTCGGTGAATTTAAAAACAAAAATCTTTCGATCGTTTTGATGGAAAATAAAATAAATTTAATTTTTATCTAATATAAAGTGGTTCACTCCTATTTTACTATGTTAATTATCGCTACAGTTAAAATTTATTTTAGATGTATTTAATTTTTTTTATGTATGTCTTCATTAGCTGTTGTATTTTACAATAGATATATAATTTTATTTTTTGTAACACAAAAATTTTAACCCATATTTGTAAAATATTCAAACTATTTATAACTTGATCGTACAAGATATTTTCGCTTTCATTTTGAGACACCATTTAGAGATTACCTACACAAATTTATATACAATTATTTACAAATGTGAACCCAAACTAACAATTTTGGTTTATAGATTTATATATTCAATTAATTTTACTTTATCTATTTTTTTAAATTCAAAATTTAAATAATTTTTAAATTAACTTTATTTTTTTTTAAATTCTCGCATTTTATATTTCTTTCATTTAAAAATTCAAAAATTTTTTGAAAAACTTTATCCTTCAAAATAAAGAGAAAGAGGAAAAAATACTAAATTTTTTTATTAATAACATTATAATCTTAAAACAATGAAAATAAATTATCACCTCTAACGGTCACTGGTTATCTAGCTTGCTGCAGGCACGTACCCCCTACAAGACGTAAAACCACCAAATTTCAGAAGAAGTAGGATTTTCAATCCCACGGAAGCAACAATGGCACCGAAAATATCTTTAAAAAAAATGCCCCTGAAAATCTCCTTCCCCCTCGTTTTCCCTCTCCGTTGTTTTCATTTTCCCTCTCAGCCTCTCCCCTCCCATTTTGGCACCGAAAATCTCCTCTACCTTGGCAAAAATCTCCAGATCTTTCAGAGCTTTCCATCTTAGTCTTTCCTCTCAACCTCTTGCATTTTGGCATGGAAAGACTTCCACCCGTGTTCTTTCCCTTCGTTTGAAGCTCTCACATCTGCTCTTGCTGCTCCCGAGTTGTGGTCGTGGCTGTGGGTTTCGTAGCTCCCAAAGGAGGTTAGTTTGCTTCGTTCTTTCCCTTCGTTTGCTTCCTTTAATTTCACTGCCAGTATTGCAATAAATTTTCCATGTTCTGTTCTTCGAAAATGCATCTATAGATCTTTTTGTGTTATGTCTTTCTCTGATTCTCGCTTTCTCAACCAACCTAGCCACAGCCATGGACAGAACAGAGAACACCATGCCAATTCCTATTCTTTGAAGCAATGTGATTCCTCCCTCGTGCTTTGTGATTTTTCTTAGTGTTGGTAGTAGGATTCGGTCGTAGAATGGGACCTAGAGACCTATGGTGAGAAATGAGATCACTAAGATTGAACCTGCGAGAATTTGGAACTTGGGTCCAAGGTGTATGTCCATTTTCAAGGCTAGTGAGATAGTGAATGTTCCTTGTTGGATTAGGGAAGTGAAACTTAGGATTCCAGCAGCCCAGATTGGGAAGATTTTTACTAGGCATTTCACCTCTTCTACTTGCTGGATACTGGCTAGCCTCCATTTGTTTACTCTGCTCCCATCTGGGTTTATAGAATAATAAATGTACGCATAGGTTTAGCTTTATCCATCCTAACCTCTTGATTAGCTTTATCCATCCTAACCTCGTGTTCTAGGTTTTGTTTTTCTTCAATCCAGCTTTGATCTTGATTTCTTTTTGTACAGAGCTTCTATGTAAGCACTAGTCATCCTGAGTGTATGTATACATTGGCATATCGCCCATCCTACAATATATGATGAACAAAAACAGATATAGAAGAGAGAAAAAAAAGAAAAAGAGTTAAGATGATTAACCAGTGGAAAATTGGATTTCTATTTGTTATTTTAGGTGTGCATAAAGTATAGAATAATTTTTTCCTTTTTGAGTCTAATGTACTGAAACTTCATTATAGTTAGAGTGGAAATGCATATTGGTTTTGGTGTGCAGATACTATTTGTTCTCTCTTTACTGGATTTAGCTGATATAGACATATTGAGGTCTCTGAACAAATGGAAAGAATTTGAAATGGCTTCAGGAGAACCTTACAGGTTTGACATTTTCCTCTATATCTTGGTTGTCTACCATTGTTTTAGGGGAATCTAAATCTATAGCCTGAAGTTACAAAATCTGGTTTCCAGTAATTTTCCTGTCATAAAGGTGATGCTAGATAAACAGAATCAATGCTGCAATTCGGTGGAGAATTATTTTCCACATTAGCAGTTAACAGATAGAAATCCCTCAAAATCTTCATTTTGTAGCTTAATCTTGAACGGAAAATGTAAGACCACTATGGTGGTCCAGAAATCGAATACTCTCTTTGCACACTAATTTATGGCTCTCTTAAGCTAAATTTGATCAGAATATAATTGTTTGTAAAAATAAAATTTATTAAATGAATTATATTGGAATGTTATATAAGTAATCTGCAACATTTTCTAGATGACAAGGTCATATCAATGCTTTGTTGGTTAGCTGTCACTTATGGAAATGATTTAGAAGCTTAAAATTGATCAATTGTGATGAAAGAAAATTGTTTTAACTAGTTTTAGTTTTCCCTATAGTTACAGTGATGGCTTACCCTATCTTTCTTCTATTACCACAAGATCCTTGTTTGGAAGTATTGAGGTTGCTAGATCCGGTCATCAAGTCAAGCTAATGTAGGTAAGATCTTGATTGGCTTTTTATATGTTGACCAAGATTAGTATTTTTTGATGTTATTATTTTATGCAGAGAGTGATCTAAAATAAAATTTGACTTGTTATTAGTATGCCTTGGTATATTGTTCCCTGGAAAAAGGTTGTTTTTTTTTTCTGTGTATTTTTTTGTTTAATAAATGCACTTCTTAGGTTTGTTAAGAATAATTGTTTTAAATATTTTCTTATGCTTGTATCTTCTCATTTCTTCTTTTGTCATAAAAATCTTGCAAAATTTGCTAAATTTAAGAAATCAATAAGCTCTACAGTATCAAGATCAATAAACTTTAGATATATAGTTAAAGTGATGTTTTAATTTGGAGTGTTGGATCCAAGTTGTTGTGATGTGGTATATTGTACATTTAAGAAAGCAGTCTCAGGTTCTTGTGCGTACCAATTCATGTTCAAATTTTCAATTATCACACAATATATATGTGGACCTATATATGATCGTTAATGCTTTCACTTTGTTATTTGATAAAACTTTAGAAATATGGTTTTGATTTGCAATCTTAAAATTGAGCAACTGGCATATCATCTCTGATATATGATTCTTGTCCTGTGATTGACAAGTTCTTTTCAAAGTTTGATAATTGATATACACGTAGGGAAAGTAACATGATGGATTGTGGTAGAGTCATAAGGGATGAGAATGGGAGTTTGGGGGTTTGCAAAAGGCTGGGAAAGGGTAACCCTCACTTAGCTGAGTTGTGAGCTCTTTATATTGACTTGCTAGAAATTTAGAACCATGGGTTGAGGAAGATAGGGGTAGAGGCTAACTCTTCAATGGCTATTAAGCTAGCTTCTAAAGACTATTGTGATACTCACCTTTTGATCAACCTTTCTACTAGAATTCAAAAGCCACTAAAAGGAAGTTAGAATATCTAAATAAGGAACACTTATAAAGAGGCTAATAGGGTGTTGATACCATTATGAATTATGCTCATCCTTCCCCATGGGTGACCATAATTTTCTTTCTCCTAGTAACTGCTCTAAGATGCTTTTAGATTATTTTAAGGGAGTGATTCTCCCTAGGCTCATTGTTATTTAGTTTTTTTTTTAAATTTTTCCTTTGTACCTTAAACACATGTCTATTTCGCTACAGAAAATGTTAAAAGACCCATTCCCCAATTATTTAATTATTTTAAAATTTATTATTATATTTATGTAAAGTAATAATAATAAACAATAAAATTAACAGGATTTTTTAACCTTGATAAAATTATATTTAAATACTTTTTGAAGCTATAAAACACAATATTCATCTTCTTTCTCCTAAGATTCTGGTCATTGCACCAAGAAAACTCTAATAAGTACTGAAAGTATTAGGTAGGTGAGATTAATTCTTAATGGGTAATGGGGCTAATGCTAATAAATTAAATTTCTCTCTCCATAGTCATTTTCAAGAATTCTATAGGATATTTTCTATTTTCTACCCACGCATGTTGCTGTCTAATTAATGGCAAGGAACTTTGAAGCATTGGAAGAAATGGGTTGTGTCCATATGACACTTGTAATAGACACCAAACTAAATGTAGCACTCAGACACCTCTATCCATACTCTTTGATTTAAGAATTTACATCTTAATATTTGGCACTTATTAGATTCTTTTAAAACATGTTAAGGGATAACCCAAGTTCCCTAGGCCTAACCCATTCCTATTTAATGTTCTTAAGTTCCCTAGGCCCAACCCATATTTCATATTCCCATTGCCATATCATTTTGCTGTATGGAGTTTAAGTGATGAGTTTGAAGGATAGACAATGGTATTCTTATCATTTCAAAATTTCATATTCCTAGTAATGCATATAATATTGCTAGTTATGTTCTTTGTTGGTTTTGTAAACACATTTCTATTAATTGTAGGTTATATATTTGTTGATCATCAGCTTAAAATATTAATTGGTTGCAAAGTCTTCATTTGATTACATTCGTAACTACTATTTAACTGGAATTCACAGGTATTGTACCAAATAGGCAATATATTTACTCTTTTGCTGCTTTATGATTTTGTTGGCATTATTTTATCTTAAATTTTGTTAGACATGATGTACTCTCAGAGGCACACCATATTGGATATAGGTTTTTATGGTAGTAGAAGGAAATATTGTTATTTATATGGTTCTCACTTATTATTGTTATTTGGCTTGGATGATGGAAGAATTGATAATAATTAGAATGCAGGTCACTAAAAGAGTTGTTAAAAAGCATTGATGGAAGCATATGATTCTTTCCTTTCTTATTTTTAAAAAGAATTTTTGCTATTATTTTAGCTTTAATTTAGTGCATGACTACCTTATTATGATTTAGCCCCTGTAGCCCAATAAAAGTGTATAAGCCATATAGTAATTAGAATTGGTTAGATATAAGCCATAAGCACTATCCATACACTTTATTTTGTCGAAATACATCTTAAATATTATTTTCCAATTGCTTCCTTTGACTCCAACCTGTAGGAAGTATAATGGACAAGAATTGGATGAAAATTCTTAATAGAGCATATCCAATATACATAAAAAGGGTAGATAATTTTCTGGAGTGGGCATATAATCAACCAAGTGCAGGCAACTGAATTAGATGCTCATGTAAAAGATGCAGAAACACAGTGTTTAAGGTTAGACATGAAGTACGATTTGATCAGTTGAAGAATGGTTTTTGGCAGTCTTACGAGGTTTGAGATCTTTATGGAGAAGTTGTAGGAATAACTTCATATCCCCTACATGAACGCAATGATCAATTAGAAGACAATGGTGAGGAGAATGATATAGCCAGTATGGTACATGATGCATATGGAGCCGTGAACACAGAGAATATGAATATTAATGGAGAAAGTAGTGAAGTTCCCAACTTACATGCAAAGAAGTTTTATCAATTACTGAAAGATGCTGAAACAAATTTATATCCAAATTGTGACAAGATGTCAAAGTTATCGTTCATTGTTAAGCTCTTTAATTTGAAGTGCCTTAATCATTGGAGCAATAAGTCCGTGGAGATGTTGTTGGACCTATTTAAAGAAGTACTTCCAGAGGGGGCCCAAGTGCCTAATTCATACTATGAAGCCAAGAAGGTTATTCAAGACCTTGGGTTAGACTACATGAAAATAGATGCATATAAGAATGACTACATTCTATATAGGAAAGAACATGCCAATGAACAATCATGCCCTAGATACAAGTTGTCTAGATGGAAATTAAATGGGCAGAAATGCAAGAAAGAAGCACACAAAGTGTTGCGATATTTTTTGATGAAACCTAGGTTGCAAAGACTATTTATGGCAAGACACACCGCTAAAGATATGAGGTGGCATAAGGAGAGTCATGTTGATGATGGTGTGTTAAGACACCCAGCTGACTCTATTGCTTGGAAATCTTTTGACGAGTTGTATCCTAATTTTTCAATTTATCCTAGAAATGTTAGGATGGATTTAGCAAGCGACGGCTTCCAACGATATGAAAACATGAGTTCCAACCATAGTATCTGGCCAGTTGTTCTTGTACCATATAACTTGACCCTTGGAAATGCATGAAACAACCATACTTTATGATGACATTTCTGATTCTAGGCCCTAAGTCTCCGGTTGATGATATAGATGTCTATATAGAACCAATGATTGAGGAGTTAAAAGAATTATGGGAGATAGGGGTTGAGACATATTATGCTCATTCACAATCTAACTTCAGTATGCAGGCTGCTATTATGTGGACAATAAATGATTTTTCCGCATATGGCAATCTTTCCGGGTGGTCAACCAAAGGAAAGTTGGCATGTCCTTATTGCCACAAACATACCCATTCTATATCTCTCAGAAGTAAATTGTGTTACATGGGCCATCGTCACTTTTTTCCAGCTAATCATCCATGCGTCGGAATATAAGGGTATTTGATGGTAAAGTAGAAAATAATGTCGCACCTATATATTTGACTATATTTGACTGGTGACAAAGCGCTTGAACAACTAGCATCCTTACCAAATGTGACATTTGGAAAGGGTCAAAAGCGAATACGCAGCCAATCTTATGTTGCCTATAATTGGAAGAAGAAGAGTATTTTCTTCCAGTTGCCTTATTGGAAATCACTTTTGTTGCGACATAATCTTGACGTCATGTACATTGAAAGAAATATCTCAGACAACATTGTGTCCACAGTGGTGGATATAACTGGGAAGTCAAAGGACATAGTGAAGAGTCGGTATGATTTGGTTGACTTAGGAATTAGGCCAGACTATTAAAGATGAGAATAATATTTTGCTCCCAACAGCATGTTATATGCTATCGCCACAAGAGAAGTTAAAAATGTATAACTTTTTAGCCCAGTTAAAAGTTCCTGATGCATTCTCATTAAATATTTCAAGGTGTGTCAATGTGGCAGAAAGGAAGATATTTGGTTTGAAGTGTCATGACCATCACATATTATTGCAAGAATTATTTCCAGTTGCGATTCGTGGGGTGTTGCCTAAGGAAGTAAGTGATCCTATAGTTGAGTTGGCACAATTTTTCAAGATTCTATGCTCAAAGTGTTTGACTATAGAAGATTTGGATTCTATCGAAAATCAAATTGCGATCACCTTATGCAAACTGGAGACTATATTCCCTCCAACATTCTTTGATGTCATGGTTCATCTACCAATCCACTTGGCAAGAGAGCCAAAGATTGCTGGGCCTGTTCAATATCAATGGGTGTATCCAATTGAGAGGTAACATAATCATATTTATACTTAATCTATTGAATTCTATTTGCCATTCAAAATTGATGCATTAATTTTACCTTGCATGTGTAGATATTTACGTACACTAAAATCGTTTTTCCATAATAAAGCTCGTCCTGAAGGCTCTATTGCAAAAGGCTATTTAGCAAATGAAAGCCTCACATTTGCTCAAGATATTTGAACAATGTGCCAACAAAGTTTAATAGAGCACCAAGGAATGACGATGGAAATATATTGGCTCGTGGGATGTCATTTTTTGATCAAATGGGACAACCAAAAGGTGCCGCCAAATCGCTTGTTTTATCTAATGAAGAGTTTGATCAAGCTCATCTATACGTGTTACAGAATTGTGAAAGAGTTTGGTCTTTCATAGAGTAAGTATATGATAGTTTGCTAGTTTTAAAATTGTTATCAATTAAACTCACATCGATATAATGACATCATTTTGTAGAGACCATAAAAAGGAGCTTGAGACGCATATGTCAAATGTTGATTCGAGGCATGTAGCAGAGTTCCCTCGGTGGTTTAATCGCCAAGTAAGTGTCCACTTATTACGACTAAAGAAAATTATATTATAAGTTATGTCATAACCCATTAACGGTGTTAACCTTAAACAAGTTATGAAATCAGGGTCACAATGGCAAGGAAATGATGAGCTAATTAGCTTAGCCCTTGGTCCTGAGAGAGTGATAAATAGATATTCAACAATTCTGATTAATGGATGTAGATTTCATACAAGATATCGTGAATCCCAAAGACATACCCAAAATAGCGGAGTTCTTGTACGTGGAGATGACTCAGATGCTGAGAAGGAATACTATGGTGTTATTGAGGACATTTATGAGTTGTGTTATGTGGGAAATAGTAAAATACACTTATTTAAATGTCATTGGTGGGATGTTGCTCATTTAGGAAGAGGATACAAAATTGACAGATATGGATATACAAGCATCAATACTCGTTGTTCATTGAATACAAATGAGCCATTTGTGTTGACATTTCAAGCAGAACAAGTATTCTACTTAGATGACATTGTTAATAAAGATTGGCTAGTTGTTGTCAAAACACATCCTCGTGACCTTTTCAACATGCCACATGAGGATAGTGAGGAAGTTGAAGATGCCTACCAACAAGAGGAAGTTGAACATACTATGTTCTGTAATAGTGAGGCTCAAGACGATATTAATGTGGTGTTAAGTAGGGATGATGTTCAACCACAGCTTGTTCACCATCAAAGTAATGAGAGAAGTGCTAGAGAAGTTGATTTCATCAATGACGGTGAAGAAGACGAGACCATGGATGAAGAAAGTGAAAAAGAGGATTTCTTATCTGAAGATTCTATGTGAAATGCTAGAGTATAACTAATTAATTAATGTAATTTAATTTAACGTTTGTACAATGCTTGATAATTGGTAGGTATAAGGACTTAATTTAATGTTCATACAATGCTTGATTTAATTTAATGTGATGCAATTCATGTTTTATTTATAGCTAAATTATGCACTTATTTATTATTTGTAATGTTTGGTTATATTAAAGTATTCATAGTATGAAAAGGTGAATTAACAACATCATCTTATCATTTGCAACAAGCAAGTTTGAAGATGGCAGGAAGAGGACGAGGTGGACGAGGTGGTCATGGATCTAGAGGTGCTACACAAGGTAATCCTAATGAAGCAAGTCCATAGCTACATATACAATCAGTATCAAATAATGAAGAGACCCAAGCACAGCCTTCTACACCTACTTCTCAACTTCAAATTAGTAGTGCAGGTACATAAATGAAATAATTTAGATGTGTTAAGTTAAGATTTACTATCATTTGACTAATACATTAACATTGTATTCTTGGCAGCTTCCTGTAGCATATCGAAAAATGTTAGGGGAACGTACAAATGTATTACAGTAGATACAAAAACAAAGAGTGGAAAAATCAAAGTTGTCATCACAGATGATATCCTTCGAGCTGTGGGAGAAGGATCGAGGGATTTCGTAAATTACATTGGATATGTGACACGATGCATTGCTCCTCTAAAAGTAAGGGAATGGACAGAAATTTGGGAACAATGTGGATCACAAATCATGTTCAAAGTTAAGGTAATGATTAACATAATTATTTAACACATTCATTAGATTTAAGTAGTGTTTGAATTGTTAACATAATTGTGTATCACTATTGAAGGAAAAATTTGACGTCGAAGAAAATTTGGAGTTGCGATTTGACACCTTCGTTAATTCCACTGCACAAAGGTCGTATAGAAATTGGAGGAGTCGCTTGGAAAAACTTTACAAGCAATACAACACTGATAAGACAAGACTAGAAAATCCACCTGCTAAGCTCCATGATAGTGATTGGAGACACTTGGTGAAGTATT
Organism: Gleditsia sinensis; assembly: GCA_037074535.1. Taxonomy (NCBI): domain Eukaryota; kingdom Viridiplantae; phylum Streptophyta; class Magnoliopsida; order Fabales; family Fabaceae; genus Gleditsia; species Gleditsia sinensis. The sequence continues at coordinate 14,622,706 of CM073468.1, read as the reverse complement.
TTGGCTCAGATGATTTTAAGGTATTAAGTAATAACATGTATAAATAGTTTTTTCCTAAAAATTGTGCGACATAACTAATTATGATATAAACTATAGGGGAAGAGTTCAAAAAATGAACTGAATAGAACAAAGCAAACAACAAAACATGCATGTGGTTCTCGGTCATTTGCTGAAGTTGAAGAATCAATGATGAGAGTTTATATGGAGTTATTATTATATATTAACTTGTGTGCATGGTTTCCTCAAAAGATGAAATGCTTTATTGTAAAGAAATCCTAAAACAGGAAAGAAGGCATCGATTGACCATATTTGGGAGCTACAACATAAGCGTAAGGGTAAAGATGGGGAGGTTATATGGTCTGATGCAAAATCTCAAGAAATTCATGTATACTTTGATTTTATTATTTTTTACAAAATAAGATTTATATTATTTTTTTTACTATCAATCTTACTCTAAAATTTTTCTCCTTAAATATGTAGGGCCAACTGCAAGAGATTGTAGCTAAGCAATCTCAGGAAACAATCCCAGTCTAACCGACAACGAGATCTTCACCCAAGTTCTAGGTCAAAGGACAAGGTATTTTCGTGGCAAAGGATATGGAATTAGACCTCCTACCAAGAGACCCACTAATCAAATGACTTCTCAACACCTTCAAGCGCACAAGAAGAAAATACGTGAAGAGGTAATTGAAGAACTACGTGAGGAGATGAGGGTACTGTAATAATCGTAAAAATTTAATGAAAATTTCAATTTAAAGGAAATTTAGAATAAAAGAGAGAATTTTGAAAATATAGATAAGAACCGTAGAAAATATGTATATTTATTACATGGATTAAAGAATTATAAAAGGAATATGAGAATTTACGTTTTGGCGCGAAATTTTTATTTTTCAATAATAGTATTCTGTTATAAGCAAATATATTTTTATTTGCTTAAAAATGATTATGTTTTGCTAAAAGTAAGAAGACTTTAAAGTAAAATAATTATTGTTTAGCTTAAAATAATTATATCGGCCTATAAAGAATTTTTGTTGTATTTTTAGAAATATTTTTCTTTTAATATGAATAAAGATATTTTTTTTGAAATTTGTTTTATTACGATTTTTATCAAGAAAAATCATGATTTAAGAGTTTAACTAAAGATTTATGGGAATGGAAATTTTTAGAAATTTTTTTGGATATTTTATGATGAAAAATGAAATTTATATGAATTTTTATAAAGGAAAATCCTATTATTAATTATTTAATAATAATAATTATATTAAAAAAAGAAGAAGAAGGCAATTGAAAAATGAAAACCGGGGGAGACGATATCAGATTCGAGAAAAATCGAAGAATATGCATAGTGAGTGAATAGTGATCTACAACTTTATATTTCGATTTGGAGTACTTATGGGTTTCCGATCTCAAAATTGAAAATGTTATTGGATTCAGAACAAAGAATACTTCAGTTTTGATCGATCAATTTTTCAAATCAACCGTTGAATCGCCGTAGATCTGAAATAGAAAATCTCCGTAAAAGGTAAGTTCTGAAAATCTTACTTAGTGACTTCTAATTAGAAATCTGACTCTGTAGATGGATTCAGAAACTAGATAAATATTAGGATATGAATTTATTTCGTTGATTTGGTAAAATTTTTGTAACGGTGAATAGTATTTTCCGATGATGAATAGTGATTCCGACGGTGAATAGTATTTTCCGGCGGTGAATAGTCTTTAGCATTGACCTGCGTTGATCGAGCTCCTAGAGGTCAAATTTAGCCTATCCGGAGTCATTTTCAAGGTTTTTGGACCTTCCGGACTCGATTTTGGGGTTTATTTTACCGAATTCGGACTTGAAACAAGGATTGTAGGGCTATCCAATATGGAACCCTTACCTGTGAGTAGATAATTCTTCCTATGGCTTGTTTTTACTCTTCTTGAACTTTATATTGATAAATGAGTATGATTACATGTTATTTATACTTTCATGTTTCTGAAATGGTTTGGAATGTCTGAAATATGATATTTAGTTCAAGAAGAGTATGACTTTTGAAATGAATTTTGAAACACATTGAACATACGATTTTTAAATGTATTTCGCATTACATGGCAAAGAAAATATGTTATGCATGTGACATTGATTTTACAGTGCTATGTTTACCTTGAATTTAGGCATGTATATGTGATTCCCTGATTGGGAAGTTTTGACAGAGGAATGTACTGAGATTGAAAGCTCTATTTTGCATGATATGTAAAGTTATAAGTTACCGAATATGATTGAATGGCGAGTTGTTTGATAATTATGCATTGCATTTGATGGATGTGCACTTTTATACATATATATATATATATATATATATATATATATATATATATATATATATATATATATATATATATATATATATATATATATATGTATTGATGAATATTGAGGTAGAAGAGTGATGAACTCACATTTCCTGATTACCTATCGTGACTGTGACTGTGGTAATGTGAGGAGGCAGAAGGGTGATGAACTCACATTCCATGTTTATCTATTGAGTATATTGAAAATTGTGACATATTTGAGCATTATATAAAAAGAATGAATTTTTAATGCATATTAAGTTTGATTTTAGACCATATTGTATTATATGTGGTTACAGATATTCGAATGTGATTTGAACTGAAAAAATTTGAAAATGCGGGTCCCATATGGATGTATCTCTGAATTGTGATTTTCAATGTGATAAGTTGAAAAATAAAGAGTACATCCATATGTTGACTTGAGAGGTTATAGGAGGTATTGTCTGCTCACTGAGTTGTAAAACTCACTACACGTGGTTGACATATTTTTCAGATAAAGACCCAGAGTTTGGTCCTGCAGCTTCTTGATCGACTATGTGTCATACTTCTGTGGTGAGCCTAAATTGTTTCTTGACTCTCAGTATTTACAAATGTAATATAAATGTACTATAGAGTTGCTCTGAACGTCACAGGTAGGATCCTTGCTTCTGTTGTACTATGATGTATATGTACTTGATTTGTATATGGTATCTGTATGGAAAAACCTATATGTATTTGTTTCTTTTATAATGGATTGAGATATTCATATTTATGAAAAATATATGTTCATGATATATGTGTTTCATGTGCCCTAAAATTAGGGGCGTGACAGGTATGAGAAGAGAGAATGAAAGCAACACTGCAAGAGACTTTGCATACACAATTGCAGGCACAATTAGAGGAAAGACTACAGTCGCAGATGGATTCTCTAATTGCATCTCTCCAACAAGTATTTTCTTTAATTATGCTATGACTATAAATGTATTTAGTGCTTGAGTTTAAGATTTTGATCTTGGCATTGCTATTAACATGCATCTTTCCTATAATGTACTCTTAACATGCATCTTTATTTTTTATTTTTGTTGCTTTATTAATATTAGATGAGATCTATAAATCTGGTGCAGAACTGGCTCTTCAATGAGCAAATTAGCTTTCCATTGTGTATTAGTCTCAGAGGGATTAGTCATTTGTTAATTTTTCTTCTTCATCTTCTTTCCTTTTTTTACCTTGTATATGTTTTGTTCTCTATATAGTTCATCCCACTTTTTTGGTCTTAGAGGGCATAGATCAGACATTCCATGGCATATTGCTAATGCTTTGTGATTTGATTTGTAACTGGAGAATGTCCATAGTGAGATAAGATTGTTAATATATTCATCTAGCTCCTTGGATGAGGGAATCAGTGTTCAATTCTTTTTTAGAATGTGTTGATGTGATCTTTTTTTAAAAAAAATCATTTTTTACTAATATTAACTAACTGATGCTTGTCTAACACAATTGTTAGTGTTATGTGAAGGGATATTGTTGCTTGTGTCACCTTGAAACATTATATTACGGTTGTTTAAGGTTTTGTGCCTCATGCAGCAATATGGTAAGAAAATGATAAGATAACATGCTCGATCAGATTGAAATCAATTGTTGGTGTTTAAAGGTGTTATTTTGTTAGAGTTGAAATGATTAGCTGGAAATGAGAGTGAATCACTATGTTTTCACGGAACAAAGTTAAAGGACTTAGAGTCTAACACTCTATTTGGCTGTGGATAAGGAAAAAATGACAATGTTTGTTCACAGTGACAATTCTGTGAATCTGGTAATAAGATTGTAGTGGAGTCTTGGTCATGCCTATCATTTAATGTCTTGCACCATTGCTGCATGCATAACCTAAAACTTTAAAGTGTGTAATGACTAGTTTTTGGACACTTTTTGTTTGTAGATAAAGAAAGATAAGGTTGATCTTTTGTACATAATGAACACATTAAGTTTAACATTTCAAGTTTCTTTTTGCTTTGTTATAATTGTAATGTCTTTTCTTTCAGTCTTTGTCTCTGAGTTTGGAAATTGGAATCTGGACATAATAATTATTTCAATTTTTTAGACACAGTTTTTAGATCTTTTTTGGTGGCCTTTTTGGTTCTATTTCTCTTGAGAATGAGAATGATCACTGTAATAATAGAAAGTAATGTCACTCCTCCTAAAATCCCAATGATAATAGCATGCTTGAGTTTGTTCCCTACCAAGACAGGAAAAAACCCAAATAGAAAGAATGACATCATGAAAAAGAAGAGAGCAAAGTCCATATAAACCCCAAATTTTATTATCATACTTCTAATGTTGGATTCAAATTCTCATTATCAAAGTGGTGATGCAATTTGTTGGTATTTAGTACACATGATTATAGTCATGTGCAATAGATGATTATTAATGAGTAAGGATTAATGTATAACCACTTTTAGAAAATAATTGTAAACTTTACTTGAAATTTAATAAGAGGGAATGCATGTTTAATTACTTCTTAATTGACCAGTGGATCATAGGCTTCTTGTCATGCATAGAGATGAGAGACTAATTTTGAATATATTATTATTCTTTGTCTAATAAGTGATTCTAAAATTCTAATTAATCAAAGCCTACACCTATAACACATTGAATAATATCTGTCAATTTAATTTCTTGCCTATTCATTAATGTTGTCTTCTAATTCTATTTGTTTTCATTATAAGATGGTACAATCATGTATTTTTGGCTATAATGTTCTTGGCTATTGCATAATGTTGTCTTCCAATTGTGTTTGGTTATATCAAATTTTTTACGTGATATTTTGTTTGTATTATTTTTAAGCCATATTAATTTGGTATATTGGATTAAACAAGGACAACTTTCGAGCATGCCAACTAATACGACAAGCACAGCAGCACGAACAATGCCAAATGAAGCATCGAGTTGATTGTTATTGTCAATATTTAGTGTATTGTTTTTGTATTAATTGACATAATATTAGCATACAATATTTGCTACATTTGATATAATGTTAATATTATCATTTTATCAATCATTTTATTTATCTTTATCTTTATTAAATTTTTAATTATTGCCAACAAAAATGAGATAAATGTAATTTAAAAAAGAAAAGAAAAGGGTTTCAGTGGAGACCTCGTCAGGTCGCCACTGAATCTCTCTGGAGTTAAAACAAAAATTAAAAGATTTGGTGGCGACTTTCTCGCCACTGAAAATACCTTTGGTGGCGACTTTCTCACCACTAAAAGTACTTTTGGTGGCAACCCAATAAGGTCTTCACTGAATCATCTAAATTTAAAATGAATTGAAAATACTTTTAGTGGCAACAAAAAGTCGCCACAAAAAGTTTTAACCATATTGTGGCGACTTTTAGTCGCCACTAAAGCAAGTATTAGTGGCGACTAAATAAAGTCACCACTAAAAGTATCTATCTTTTGTGGCGACTAAAAACATTACGTGGCGATATTCATTTGTTTTAGCTGCAACTATAGTCGCCACTGAAAGTCACTTTCAGTAACGACTCTGTTAGTCGCCACTGAAAAGATTCAGCAATGGAGTTAACAGCAGCGACTTAGTGGCGACTTTTGCACTTTCAGTGGCGACTTTAGCCCCACTAAAAGCCTTATTTTTTGTAGTGGAAGATGTTATACAAAAGAGATATCCCTAATAGCTTGATTAGTAAGGTTAATAACTGTAATCCATGCCTTGACTTCATTCCTTACTACTGATAGGATGGTTTAAAATTTGGGGACCGAATTTCTTAATGGGGGAAGAATGTAACACCCCTGAGATTTCATAATTTTTATTTATATATGGATTATTAAATAAATAAAGAAGTAGGGATGTAATTGAAAGGTTTTAAGAATGAAAATGAAAACTTGTTAATATTTTTTGGGTCAAATTGTAATTTCCTGAAAGTTTAGAGATCAAAATATAAATAATAAAATTTACAAGGACTTCCTCTAACAATTAGTAAATTGCTAATTGGTCTTCCATCATTTATTTAAAAAAAAGATGGAAAGATTTTCGGGACCAATGAATAGTGAATAGTAATTTTTTCTCTCCTTACTTTCTCTCTTTAGATCTAGAGTACCTTTGAGTCTCCAATCTCAAAACTAAGGATACCACTGGATTCAAGACAAAGAGTACTACGATATTGACCGAATGTTTTTTCAAATCAACCGCAGAATTGCCGTAGATCGAAAGTAGAAAATCTTAAAAAAATGTAAGTTCTGAAACTTCTATTTAAATATTTCAAATTGAAATTTTGACATCGTAGATGGATTCAGGAGAAAGATGAACCTTAAGATATGAAATTTTTCAGCCATCTGACAACTTTTTGTATGTCGTAAACAGTAAATCCGGCCGGTATAAATAGTGATTCCAGCGGTGAATAGTAATTGCTCCCCGTGAATAGTAATTGCTCCCCGTGAATAGTACCCATCAGTTGACTAGTGTTGGTCAAGCTCCCAGAAGCTAAATTTTGCTATTTTGGAGTCATTTTCTAGGTTTTTGGACCCTCCAAACTTGTTTTTAAGGTCTATTTGGTTAAATTTGAATTGAAAAAGTGTATTTTGAGGTTATCCAACCTAGAGCCTTACCTTGTGAGTAGATAATTCTTTCTATGACTTACCCTATTCTCTTGTTGAACTTTAAATATATAATTGATTATATTTACAAGTTATTTATACTTTTATATGTCTCTGGAATGGATTAAATTTTTTAAATTGTTTACAATCTGATATATAGTTTAAGAATAATGTGGTTTTGAAAATAGATTTTTGAACTCATTGAATATGTGATTTTAAATGTATTTCTCATTATATGGTAAAGAAAATATATTGTGCATGTTGCATTAATATGTAAGCAAGATTGCCTTGGAAACAAGTATGTATATGTCATTACCCTAATTGGGAAGTTTCTGATAGAGGAATTGTATTGAGGCTAAAAATTCTGAATTTATACTAAAACCTATGTTTTGAACGATATGACATATGTGTAAATAATGATTTCTATGGAGGAATCATATTGGAAATACTATTTGCTAATAGTAAGTGATGTTAGCCCTAATCCACCTTGATTCTTCAGCTAGCAGGGGTGGTGCTAGCATCGTGTGACGGCCAACACACGAGATATGATATGTGAAGAAGAGTGGCATGCCTCCTATTTGGGCGAGATGCCGACTATATGATATGCGATTTACTCTCCCTTGCTGTGTGCTTAGAAAATTACCTATATTAGAGTCCTTTCACGTGTCCTCTTGAATGGTAGTAGGATAAACCTTAACTAGAATGCTAATATAGGCAAATCCTACACCACCAAAATACGGAAGGGCTTGAACTTTGATATAGTGGTTCTGATATGGGATCCTCCTAATGTTTTCATAAGAAATATTTTGATGCATAACAATATTTAATTAATGATCATACCGCATTTCATATGGTTTCGGATATATTAATGTATTTAAAATACGGGTCCCATATAGATGTACTTCTAAACTATAATTTTCTATGTGATAAATTTTGATATATATGTTCATCCATATATTGACCTAAGAGGTCATAAAATGTATTATCTGCTCATTGAGTTGTCAAACTCACTACACGATATCTATATTTTTTTTCATATAAGAATACATATTTTGGTTATTTCTCTTCATATAGGTGATCAGTTAGGCGACATATTTTTTGGCGAGCCTATTTTGTTTCTAGATATCGTAGATTTTGATTTATATTGTATTTGTACTCTAGAGTATGCTATGAACGCCACAGGTAGGATTTTTTTTCTGTTGTTACTCTGACATTTATAAACTTGGTATGTATATTGTGTTTACATGAGAGAACCTATTTATATATGTTTCTATAATAAAAGCTTGTATTATACCTGTTATAGTAAAGATTTGATAGTAAAATATGTGTTTCCCGTTCCCTTAAATTGGGGGCGTGACACAAAGTATTGATACAATGATCTCTTGTGATAGAAAAACCAAGAAGTTGTGGTTGTAAAGTATATTGAGAAAGTACTTTTGCAATTTCATATGGACAAAGTTAAAATGGTTAGTGCACCTTTTGCTACATACTTTAGATTAAGCGATAAGCAGAGTCCTTTAAATGGAGAGGAGAAAGAAGACATGAAAATTGTTTCTTATACTTCAGCAATTGATAGTTTGATGTATGCTATATATGGTTTGGACTAAGCGAGATTTAGTTCATGCAGTTGGTACAATTAGTCAATTCTTATCTAATCCAAGTAGAAAGCATTATGATTCAATTAAATGGATCATGAGATATCTCGGTGGCACTAGAAAGCATGTTCTTTCTAGTTACACAAATTCAAACATAGCTAGGTATGTTGATTCAAGAAAGTCTAATTTTGGATATCTAATTACCTTTGTAGGGGGAACTATGACATGGCAATCAAAGTTGTAGAATTGTGTTGTATTATCTATTACTGAAGCTAAGTTCATTGTTGTTACCAAAGCTTGTAAATAGTTGTTTTGGATGAAAAAGTTTGTGTAGGTTCTTGGGTTTACACAAAAGAGGTATGTTTTATTTTGCGATAGCCATGGTGTTATTTATTTTGGCAAGAATCCAACTTTTATGATAGGCTAAAGTATATTGATGTCAGATATCACTATATTAGAGATATTTTAGACTTGGTCTCGTAATTTTTTGTCCCTTCACCTTGAAGAGTTTTTCATGTTAAAAATTTGTGTGTTTTTTCTAAGGTTATTTATTTTTATCTTTATTGGAAAAATTTATACTTAAAATATTATATACTTGTTTAGGATATTATTTGCTCCTTAAAAGATTCATTCTAATGAGAAAAGTGATATTTTTATTTCAGACCTGCTGGCGCTGTATTCCACTGCAACTTTTCCCAACATCGTTACCCAACATTGTTATGGCAGAAAGAAATTAAGGGAATGAACAGGATTATCTTCCAATGTGTAATGGTTAGGAATGCATCAAGATTCCTCGCGTTGCAGCGTGAAATTCTGAAGTGTTTTTCCTTGACAAATGTTGAGTATTTCACCATCCAAGATAATATTTAATTATATTAAAACTTTGTTAGAACTATTCTAAGTCTACGCATTCATATATTCTTAGTCCTCATGATTTTTTCTTATGTTTTAATGTCTCCTTTCAAAATCACAACTGCTAAAGTCAGTGCGAAAAAAACACGAAATGACTAATAAATAAATAATATTTTGAGAACTCGTTCACCGTCAACCTGTAATTTAAAATGCAGCGCGTTAGGTATATTATATATGCCACCAATTATTATAAACTAGGGATTATATATTAATGTCTTGCCCCTTGTTTTCATTGAAGCTTCATGCTTTCTTTATCTATAAGTTGCCTTTTTTGAAGTAGACAAATTAAAAGGATGGATCAAAAAGTCTAGAAGATCCTCCCATTAAAAAACTAACTGTTAGAAGAAGCAACTCCAGCTAATGCTGGGAAAGATAGATAAATATTCGGTAGAAATTAATATCTACAAATTACAATTAAGTATGAAAAAACTTTTAATAAATATATAATAAACAATCATTGTCCTGAAAAATAATAAATTTTAATGTGAAAACTTTTGTTTTTCAAAAATTATCAAACGAAGTATGTATAAATATTATACCACATAAAGAACATTCAAATACAATAATTCTTTATTATGACCAGTCAATTCAATTAGGAAAAAAAAAAATTAAAATATAGCCTAAGTTTTGTCAACAACAAGAAAAGTAAACTTTGAAATGATCATAGAACAATATGTATATGTGTCAAAAGGACGGGGAAAGCAACTATAAATGGGTGCATTATTTTCATTTATAGTGCATATATACTAATTATAACTAAAGCAAACAAAAAAGGGTTTTCCAAATGGGAGAGGGCAAGGGAAGAGTATGTGTAACTGGTGGTACAGGGTTTATTGGATCATGGCTCATTAAGAGGCTCCTTAAGGATGGTTATTCTGTTAACACCACAATTAGATCTGATCCAGGTAAATCATTTTATTTTACAGAACTAAGCATCCATGAAATATATCAGCTCTAGTTATTAGTATCATCATCAACATCATAATCATCATCATTATTACTATAATTGTTATTTGTTAATATTATTATGGAAAAAATATACTTTCTCAATCTTTGTATTCAATAACAATTTCCCTTATCTACCAATTTTTGTAATTCACCCTACACCCTCTAATTTATTTGCTCCATTGCATTCTATCTTCTAGCTTGTAAATTAAATGTTAATTTTAACTATAGTTATATAAAATTATTAAAACACCCTTATATTTTCTTGATACCACATTCTGTCATTCTCTTTCTAAGAAATATATTTTGGTAATTTAACATAGCTATCATTAAAGTTAACCTCTAATTTAGAAAGTTTTAGATAAAATGCAATGGAACAAATAAATGAGGGATCAATTATAAAAATTAATAAATTAGAAAGAAATTTACAATTGGAGAAAAAGAAAGTCAAAGTGAGAAAATACAATTTTTCCTATTATTATTATACGCATGCAATTATGATGGGCGCATAAACCACAACTTTGCAAATATTTATAATACTTTGCTTTTCTACTTGATTTCACTTGAAAAATTTCTGACAATCTGATCTAAATTCATTTTTAACAAAGACTTCTTAACTGCCGTCATTTTGTGATAAACATATATAATTATTTTATTACAGCAAATTATTATTTTGTTCAAAAAATTGACCAGAAAATTAAATTCCAAAGTTTTCAGATCCAGGATTCCGGAAAGCTTTTGTTTAAAACACCGTTATATGCATGGATTAATTGTTTTCTCAGACAGAAAAGAGAGAGCAATTTGTGCAACTTTCATCTACTAATTAAACGAGCTTAATTATAAGATGAACTTAATTTTTTTGCATACCCAGCAGAACGTACGAAACCCTTGAGCTTCCTCACAAATTTACCCGGGGCATCCCAAAAGCTGCAATTTTTCAACGCAGATCTCAACAACCCAGAAAGCTTCAGTTCAGCCATTGAAGGGTGCATCGGAGTTTTCCACACAGCAACCCCAGTTGACTTTCAGGTAAACGAAAGCGAGGAAGTCGTGACAAAAAGAACCATTGATGGAGCACTAGGGATCTTAAGAGCCTGCATAAACTCAAAGACTGTGAAGCGAGTAGTTTACACTTCCAGTGCTTCAGCTGTGATCCACAATGGCAAAGACGATGAAGCAATGGATGAGAGTTTCTGGAGTGACGTAGAATATCTCAGAACCTCGAAGCCATTTGCATGGTCCTACGCAGTTTCTAAGACACTGGCAGAGAAGGCAGTGCTTGAGTTTGGAGAAGAGCATGGGTTGGAAGTTGTGACTCTGATTCCTTCTTTTGTAGTTGGACCTTTCATTTGTCCTAAGATTCCAGGATCAGTTCATCTCTCTTTGTCTTTGGTATTTGGTAAGTGTTTCCTGCAATTTGCTACTCCTGCACGTTTCTGACCTTTCACTAGGTTGGCCATCATCTCTGCCACTAATATGAGAAAATTTTGCATTAGGACGTGACAGTCCTGAAAGCGTAAGACGTTTGAGTTGCACGTATTGCACGTTAAAATGTTCACCAATAGTCAATAGGAATTAATTAAGAAGATTTCACAGCAGGTTTGTGAGTGGAAAATTTTATATAAACCCATTTGTATATTAAAAAAGAAGAAGAGAGATAATGACCTTGTTGGATTCTCTTGGGAACTCTTACGCCTGCAAAATAGAAGGAAGTCTATGATAAAATGGTTGACTCTTTAGAGATTCCAATGGTCAAGGAAGTTAGTGAATAGGTGAGAAAATGAATCATTTTGCCCAGCTCAATAGTTAGTAGGTCTAAAATCTATATTATCAAATAAAATTAATTATAAATAAATATTTAAATATATTAGATATATTTTTTGTGATAACTTGTGAAATGCTTAAATATACTTTCACTATTAGTTTGACTTACCTATTTTTACATATCAAATCTAAAGTGAATCTCTCTTTGTCTTCATGATTTTTTTTTTATTTCTTACAGCCGTTTCTTAATATAAGAGTATACTTCAAAATTCAGTCTCTTGAACATTTTTTTCTTTCATAAGTTCAAAAGTATAATCGGTAACTATTCAAATCAAGCGGAAATTTTCAACTTTAAGAAAAATTATTCAACAAAAATTGTATGCTTTCGTCTAAATGTTAAAATGTGCTGCTAGTATTCTAAATGTCGCCATTGCTAATTAGTGAATGTCAAAAAATTATTATAAAAATCAAGTAACGCGTACCTCACAAGTGATTAACTAGGAAAAGTTTTCTATGCAATGAATTATAATATTTATATCTTTTAAAAAAATTAAATAATATTTAACCCTAGGCACTCCCTCGTCACTGAAATTATGTCCAAGTTTCTGAAAATAATTTCTTCTAAGATTCTTAAGAAAAAGTTGATGGATGCAGGTGAGAAGGATCAATATGGATTGCTTCTTCGTATGCATATGGTGCATGTGGACGACGTAGCCAGAGCACATATATTTCTCCTTGAACATCCTAATCCAAAAGGGAGATATAATTGCTCACCATTTATTGTAACTGTTGAAGAGATGTCCGAACTTCTTTCTGCAAAATACCCAGAATATCAAATACCAACTGTAGAGTGAGTTCCACCCTCCTTCCCCATGTTATTATTTAGAAATTAAGTTGAAATATGTTAATTAAGTAGCTAGTACAATTTGATTTAGGAGAAAATTTAGGTGCAATTTTTAGGTATTTACTATCAAGTTTGTCCAGTAAAATTAGGATACATGAAGAAGTTTTCTTGAGGAAACAAATATTGTGGTACTGATTAGTTATAAAAACAAAGTCTACATGTTATTATATTTTTATTTGAGAATTATTTGACACCAAACATTTAAAAGAACTTTACTAAGTTTTGTTCTTTGATTTCCTCTTCAACTCACTGTAACTATTAATATATATATTTGAATTGTTTTTGCCTGTTATATATAGGTCTTTAAAGGGTATTGAGGGTCACAAGCTGCCAGATCTAACTTCAAAGAAGCTCATGGATGCTGGATTTGAGTTCAAGTATGGGCTTGGGGAAATGTTTGACGACGCTATTCAATGCTGCAAGGAAAAGGGTTATCTGTAATCTTTGTTAATTAACTGTGAAATTACTGAAAAATAAAATAAAAGAACATGAGAGGAGGCTGATTTATTGCTTCGTATGAATGATATTACTGCTAATTAATAAAGAGATTTCTCTATCAATTTTTTATTTTTTTTTATTTTTGAATATTGGCTTATCAATAAATTAATTTATAGAAGAAGAAATAAAATAAAGAATAGAAATAGATTAAAAATATATTTAGTTTCATCCCAAAGAGGAAATTTTTACTCTTTTAAATTAAATAGAATCATAATTTCATTTCATAATAAAACGATTTTAACTACTTGATTATGTAATATATTTTCCTTAACAAAATAAAATCACAAAATTAAACTATAAAAAATCAGATAATTTATAAGGCGGTAGCTAATTAAGGGTTAAGTCTTTTGGGAGTGTCAACTTATCTAGTCGTCCTTGAAAACGTGTAGTGACCTAGTCTCTATGGATTAGTCGTGGGTAGTGGTTGAGGAAATTGAGAAGCCATTATTAATCAAATTAAACTTATAGAAGAAATTGATGCCCCCTCTTCGTAAATTAATCAGAGTTGTAGAGTTTTCAACCTTCAAAAAAAAAAACACTTAAATTCTCTTATTTGCCTCAAATTTCAATTGTGAAATAACATCTGCTGGCATCTGATTGTTGACATAAATTAATTTTTTGGTTAATCATCTCACATACCCACCCTTCTTTGTAAATTAATCTTTGAGTTGTAGAGTTTTCAACTGTCAAAACAAATAAAATAAAACACTTAAAGTCTCTTATGTGCCTCAGATTTCAATTGTGAAAAAACATCTGCTGGCATCTGATTGTTGAAATAAATTAGTTTTTTCCTTAATCATCTCAGATACCGACCCCCACGCGCTCAAGTAGGCTTTTTCCTCCATGAAACCATCAAGTAAATTAAATTTAGATAGAAATAAATAAATAAAAGGTAGAAATATAATATTTTATTGTATAATGTAGTAGTATATGATAAGAAAGCTCAAGAAAGAAGAAATGAATGCAGAAGAGAAGAGAAGAAGAAAATAATAAGGAAAAAATGTATTTTTTTTTATTGATAATCATGAATGTACAAGATTGATGTGCCTTTATATAGGAAGCTTAGAATAGCACATTACAACAAAATGTAATCTAACAGCTTCAGCTGCTACTTAACAGAAACAGACTTATAACAATTTCTGTTACCATTCTCTTACGTTAATACGTTCCTCCATGAGCTGAGGGGCCCTGCTTAGCCAACCTCACATCACTAACATTACTAACATCATAATTCTTCAACATTCCCCCTTGAATTAAGAAGGGTTGCAGCAATTTCAGGTCTCTAACTTGAAGCTTTCTTCTTAGTAGAGAGAATCTAGAACTTGAAATAGCTTTTCTTAAGTCATCAACAGTCTGCTCAAGAAAAGGAATATGACTGACATAAATCTCCCTATTCACTATCTTCTCCCTTACAAAGTAGAGGTTTAATTCAAGTGTTTTGTCCTAACTCACCTGGGGCTAGGGATGGCAACAAGAACCTGTTCTGGGGATTCCTGTGAGGATTGCCCCATTCGGGGATAGGAATAGAGAAAAATTCTCTCTCACATGGATAGGAATAAGGGTCAAATTTTTTCGTAAGATATTCAGAGACAAGGACGGGGATTATACTCCCACCCCATGTGATCTCCGTCACCGCTATAATTTACTAGAATACCTCTATAATATTAATTAAATATACATAATATGTCTATTTTAATAATTTTCTATATATTTTTTATTCACAAAACTAAAAGAAAATGCTCATCTCTTACCTGCACATCGTAAGATCATTTAAGATCTGTTTCTTAAATTAGCATTTAATCTTAATTTTTTTAATTTTATAAGATTTTATTTTATTTTATAGTACTTTTCATTTTTATTTTGAGTCTCCACAGATCCCCGCTTCTCTACGAGGAACGGGAACAAAAAAGTTTTTTCTCCTACTACGGGGATCAGGAGCGGGGACGGGAAGAGTGGAGGGTGTCCCTGCTCCCACCCCAACCCACTCCATTGCCATCACTACTTGGGGCCAAGTAGAGCAATCACAGATTGGCTAGGTTTTTTTTCTCAGTAGTTGGATTTTTGGAATTGTAATATAATAGGCAACCTAATCGCTTACACTACCATTCTATAGTTCTGGACTTCGGACACTAAGTATTTGTTGAGAACCAGGCTTCTTTTTCACTGGAATTTACTTCATATATCTCAAGCTTTTGTAAAAAAATTGTTTATCTTGTACAATATTGAATTCTATTCCAACAAAATTAGTGAAACTTATTATAACTTGTAAGAATAATGCACGAATATAAATTGAATATATAAACTGTTAAAAGAAGGTAAACTCAAACATGATTAACACTATTTTTTTGAAACAAAATATTGTTAACACTTAATTGATTAGGTATAACATATCTATCTCTTTTAATAAATATTAAAATTAAACAAATTAAATTCAAGTAATCCTTATCTCATAATTTGGCAAACATATATATATATATATATATATATATATATATATATATATATATATATATATATATATATATATATATATATATATATATATATATATATATATATATATATATATATATATATATTATAGGCCTGTCTCATCTTCCTCAACCCCTCAAGGCCCAGGCCAAGCTGGTCCTTCTTGACAGCCCTACGCCACCCCCACCTTCAAGTAGGTTTTTTCCATGAAACCATTAAATAAATTAAATTTGGATAGAAATAAATATAAAAAAAAGAAGTAGAAATATGATATTTTATTGTAAAATATAATAGTATATGAGATTTCTTACTCAAAGAGAGTTAGATCAATTGGAAAGATGCAATGTCATACTTCTTTATTAATCTAGGTTTGATTTCTTTAAAGAACACTGGACGATAAAATTTTAAATATACCAAGCCAATGTGAACGAATGTGCCTTAATATATGAAAAGAATAAAACATAATTATGTTATTATGTGTTTATTAATAGTATTAAAATAACATTATATATAGATATAAATAAATATCATACTCATTTCGTAACATAATAATAATAATAATAATAATAATAATAATAATAATAACAATAATAATAATAATAATAATAATAGTGATTATTACATTTATGGGAATCTAGCATTATCATGTTTGGTTCACATCAATATTTTTAGGAATGTTTGAATATTTTCTAAAATTACTCCTACTAGTTTTTAACATATAAAAAAGATAAAATACAAGTGCAATTAAATAAAATATTTTAAAAAAAGATAGAATTCATGTTATGGTTCAGGGTTCAAGATTTAGGTTTTTAAATTTAGGGTTTAGAATTTAAGGCTTTGGGAGAGTTTGGGGTTTAGGGTTTGAAATTTTGAGAGTTTTGGGTTTGAGGTTTATGGTCTAGGATTTAGGATTTTGAAATTTTGGGTTTATGATTTGGAGTTTAAAATTTTAGAGCTTAAAAATATGGAGTTTTAGGATTTTGGGATGTGAGATTTAGGTTTTGAAGTCTTGAGATTGTTATTTAGGGTTTAATTTATATGAACATGTCCCCTCCATTCAGGAAGCGATTAATGAAGTTAATAATTTATGCATTACTTTTTCTCTAAATTCATAAATACTTTAGTTCTATGCAATGCAAATCATCAAAAGATCAAATTAAAGTTTATAAAAACTTAAAATAAGAGAAGTTATTGTAGTTTCTTTTTTAAAACTTTAGGGGGTGTAAATATAAGTTTTATAAATTTCAAGTGAAATTCTCATCTCAATTTAAAATTAGAGGGGAGTGTAAGTATAATTTTCACAAATCTTAACAAAAGTGAATATAATTTATTCTGAATAATAATCCATGATGAACCTTCTAACTCTGCATGCACTTCTATCAATCACAAGTTTATATAACTATTTCTAGGATTGAAAATCTAAATTTGAATTTCAGTCAAAGTCAAATGAATAAAAAAAATTAAAGTGTATTTAATTCTTAAAGTTTGAAACAATTTGAGCTATAGTCAAATACAAATTATTAAGATTGTTTAGTTTGTCCAAAAAATAATATATTATTAAGTGAGTCCAGATGAGATTTCAACTCATAATAATTTATTTATTATGGTGTATTAGAGGATATATACAAAATACTAATTATGTCCAATAGCTATATTGGACATTGTTTAACATAGATGGGAAATTTTACCCAAAGATCAACGTGACATTTATTGTAAAATTGGGCTTGGGTTTAGTATACATTCTCTTTAAATTTACGTACCATGAATTCTGTTACTTTGATCTTGCTAGGGAATGTCTACATGAACATCGGTGGTAATTGTGGTTGATTGTATATGCATATCTTTCAACAGAAAAGAAATCAAAGGAACAAAGAAAAGAGAGTTTTATTAAATAAAAATAAATTAAAAGAAAAAGAAGAAATATTAAAATTATTCAATATTTTTAGAGATTATTTCGATAATCTATTTAATCCTAATTAATTAAGTGACACATTTAACATTTTTCCTTCCCTGAAATAATCTACATTGTAACCTAGCTTCAGAAGGAGAGTAGAAGAGGATAAAGGAAGAAAGAAAATATCTGATCGTGAAATATTCTAGAACTTCTCAATCTACAAGTTGTTTATAGTGCAGCTATATAAAGCCTTAGTAAGTGGCTAATCTAAAGCCACATGTACACAGATGTCAACCAAGTAATACCACCAACTACTACTCTATGATTATACTCTAATATCCCCCCTTAAACTCAGGTTAGATAGAGTATCTACCCTAAGTTGATGGCGAATATGACAGAAAGAAGTCTGTGACAATGGCTTAATAAAAATGTCTGCAACCTGTTCTGAGGATGGAACATGAAATACAACAACCTCCTTGTGATTTACCTTTTCACGAACAAAATATAAATCCAATTCAATGTGTTTAGTTCTATGATGCAAAATAGGATTTGCAGCCAATAAAATACAACTGAGATTGTCACAATAAACACGAGGAGCACTGGGAATATGAACTTGCAGCTAAGTCATAAGAGATTTTATCCAAGTTAATTCAACAACTACATTGGCCAAACTCCGATACTCAGCTTCAGTGCTGGACCGTGATACAATGGGCTATTTCTTGGAGACCCAAGCAACCAAATTTCTAGCAAAATAAACACAAGCACCAGTAGTGGACCTTCTATCATCCAAATATGCTGCCCAATCAGCATCAATAAATGCCCATAATTCAAGATGCTTTGGTTTGCTCAGATGTAGACCATAGTCCAAAGTACCATTTAAATATCGTAGTAATCTTTTCACTGCTTTCCAATAACAATCAAGTGGGTTATGCATGAATTGAGACACTCGGTTAACAACATAAGATATTTCTAGTTGTGTAATCGTAGCATACTGCAAAGTACCAATAACAGACCTATAAAGATGTGGATCTGTCATAGGCTCTCCACCGTGAGCAGAAAGTTTAACACTGGACAACATAGGAGTATCTATAGGCTTACAATTCAGCATATCAACCTTGGTCAACAATTCTGTTATGTACTTTCTTTGACACAAATGTAGACCACCATTTTTGGTGTTAGTAACTTGGATCCCGAGAAAATAATTGAGTTCACCCAAATTTTTTAAAGCAAAAGTAATATTCAAAACAGTAATAATAGTTTGTAACTTAGCAGAAGAACTCCTAGTAATTATAATGTCATCAACATATACTAAAATATAAACCATAGATTGTGAAGATCATTGAATGAAGAGAGATTGATCACACTTGGCAGAAATAAATCCATGACTGAACAAAGTATTGGCAAGCTTCTCAAACCAAGCCCTGGGGGCTTGTTTGAGACCATAAAGTACCTTATGAAGTTTACAAACTAACCTTGAATCAATGGCTTCAAACCCAGGTGGTTGAGTTATATAGATTTTCTCAGTGAGAGTCCCATTTAAAAAGGCATTATTTACATCTAACTGCCTTACACTCCAGCCCTTAGCAAGAGCTAATGTTAATACTATACAAATTGTGACTGATTTAACTACAGGACTATAAGTTTCAGTAAAATCAAAACCAGCTTGTTGATGAAATCCTTTGGCAACCAACCATGCCTTGTGCTTATTTATAGAGCCATCAGCATTCCTTTTGAGTTTAAACACCCATTTGCACCCAATGGCAGTCCGATCTGAAGGAAAAGGAACAAGAGTCCAAGTGTGATTTAACTGTAACGCCTTAAATTCATCCTCCATTGCTAATTTCCACTTAGGGTGAGTAAAAGAAGCCTTTACAGAAGTAGGTTCAGTAACATCAAGATAAGTTAGAAAGACCTTGGGCTTAAAACTGCCAGCTTTAGACCGAGTGTTCATTGGATGAACATTAGCTAGAACTATAGAATTAGAATCAGAATTAGAATTGGGAAAATTCTGACTAGCAGATAAATCATGAGTACTGCAATCAGTATTAGAAATGAAACCAGTAGTATCCTGAACAGCAAAGATATTATCAACACTACATGTAGTGGTATGGGAAGGAGCAAAATCAATGGGAATCAAGGGTACAGGAGCAGTCTGAGATGTTACAGAAGATGAAAAAACTAAAGGAATAATAGGAATCAAAGGAGATAAGTTGGAGGAAGAAGAAGAAGACAAATGCTTAGAAGTAGAAGAAAGTTTAGAATATGGGAAAGAAAACTCATCAAAAATAACATCTCTAGTGATATAAATTTTTGAAGTGACTGGATCAAAACACCTATAGCCTTTGTGAATAGAACTATAACCAAGAAATACATAGTGAACAGATCGAAAAGAGAGTTTATGTTTGTTATAAGGTTTGATATGAGGATAACAGCTACAACCAAAAACTCTAAGAAATTGATAGTTTGGGGTAGTATGAAAAAGTACTTCCAAGGGAGATCTGTGTTTGAGAATAGGGCTAAGAAGCTAGTTGATTAGAAAAACTGAGGTTTGAAAAGCATAATCCCAAAAAATGAAGTGGTAGAGAAGAGGTAGCTAAAAGAGTCAATCCCATCTCTATAATATGTCGATACTTTCTTTCAGCACTACCATTTTGTTCATGAAGATATGGACTACTAAAACAATGTGTAATGCCATGAGAGAACAAAAAGGAGCTAAATTTTTTTGAGAGAAACTCACCACCTCCATCACTTTGAAGAGTTTTGATTTTAAACCCAGTTTGTAGTTCAACCATTGACTTGAATTTAAGAAAAATAACAAAAACCTCATACTTTTGTTTTAAAGGATATAGCCAAGTAAATTTTGAATAGGCATCTATAAAATGGACTTAATACCGAAAACCATTTGTGGATGGTATAGGAGATGGACACCAAACATCAGTGTATATAAAGGTTAAAGGATCTTTATAAACAGTAGAGGAAGAAAAATATGGAAGTTTATGTGACTTCCTAAGACAACAAGCAGAAAAAACACCAAAAAATGTTTTATTAATAGTAGGAATATTACATGAATGTAAAACTTTGCTTACAGTAATAAAGGAAGGATGTCCTAAGCTATAATGCCACAACAAAATATTTGAATCGGAATTATAGCTAGAAGACATATTACAAGTAAAACGAGAATTAATATCAGAAGAGACAGAGTTTTTAGTATCAGCAGATGGAAGAAGCTTGATGTTGTCAAAAACATACAAGCCATCTCTAAGTGAACCTTGTAGTAAAATTTGATAAGTCACCTGAGATTTTACAAAACAAGTTTCAGCATGGAATTCAAAAAAGACATTATTGTCACTGGAAAATTTGGAAACACTAATTAGATTTTTTGTAATATTTGGAACATGCAACAATTTATTTAAAGAGAGGATAACATATGGATTTGATGTAGAAACAAAACCAAACTTTCCAACGTTTTGAATTTGAAAACCTGTACCATCGCCTGTTGTTATTTTAATTAAACTCACAAGCGCACGAATCTGTTGAAGTACAGATTTTATGGTATGCAAGGTCGATCCTACGAGTATTGCCAATTGAAATGAACTTCTAATTTGAACCCAAATAGATAACTCTAACCTAGTTGTCCCAAGATTTGTTTTGTGAGGATAACATTAAATTAAGTGTGCAGGAAATTTATGTACTCAAATTAAATTGAAATGTATTCATGGTAAAAATGAATGCTAAGGTTAGGAGATCCACTCCTGGTATGAGTAATGATAAATTTAACTCTTTTATCACTCAATTGGAATCCTCACATAAATAAGGTTTCAATCGAAAAATGTATTACTTTGAGCTCACTTTTGTTTATATATGAATTATATTTACCTCTTTTTACACCAATAATACATGCTTGCAAAATGGATTCAAACATACATTATGCCAATTATTATATTGTCTACAATGTATCAAGGTTCACACTTTACAAGATTAGAATGAAAAAAGGTATGAAGAAGAAACATAACAAGAGATAGGTGGCAATGCCAACCATAAACATAATAAGAGATAGACAGGCTGATAAAACCAGCCAATAAAATAATAAGATATAAGAGATAAGAAAGTAAACAAAATAACATAACATAATAAGAAATAGGCGGTTTGATAAAATCAGCCAATGAAATAACAAGAAATCGGCGGTATGATAAAATCAGTCATTAAGAAGTAACATGAGAAAAGAAATAAGAAGGTAAATACAATATCAAAGATAAATATTAAGATTAAGAGTTAGATAAATTATTATTCTCATACTAAGAGTTTCACCCTTTACCTTAGCATAAGAAAATTAGTTCTCCATATTCAAAGTAAGAAAATAAAATTGAAGATGAACATGTATGAAGATATTATGAAAGGATAATAAAGTATCTAAAGAAATAAGAACATTACAATACTAAAAACTCAAATTTATTATCTCAAAATTATAATATCTTTAGCTATTTTTTCGACCTCCCCCTAGCTCACAAAATCCCTCTATTTATAGATACAACTAGTGAGGTAAGTGACAAAGAAAGTTGCACTAAAGTTGACAGGTTAGATTGCACTAAGTCCACCGAAAGTAATCATGATATTCCTCTTTGATAGCCACCGAATTCGCTGTCCATATGAAAAGAAAATTTGTAGCAAATTGCGTATACATTGACTGTGTATTTTATGAGATATGGCCTAAATACTGCAACAAAGTTGAGCTGGACTGCAACAACAAGCAAATTTTCTTCTAACCCAATTTTTGTCCTCTTAGTGTTCGAATTTGCTGATCACGTAAACATAAAAATTGTATAAAATTGTGTTAGATATTCACTTACCAAATTTCATATATATTATATATGTAATGTATGATTTATGATTAAAATACTGGAGTAAGGTCGGGTAGAAAAACAAACAGCAAATAGATTTTCAACATTGGAGGTTTCTTGAATCTTTATGTTTAAGTTCTTTTGAAAATATGGTCATAAATCAAGATTGGATTGATGTACATATCCATTAGGATGTGTCTCAGGAGTCAAAGAGATAATGCTCCTTACTCAGTCATCCTTAATGAATTCATCTTAACCGTTTGGTTTATAGACATCATTTCCAAGAACCACAATTTAGCTTTGATTCCTCCAATTGAGTCAATTTTCTATTTTGTTCTCCATCTGTAGAAAATGCATAAAACTAAAGATAAATACAAAAAATAAGTGCTTAAATTTGACAAACAATTAAGATGAAAGTATTTAATTCATGGTTATAAAACTTACTCATCAAATACCTCTAAACTTAATTTTTTGCTTGTCCTCAAGCAAAACACACAAACTTCAAATTGCGAAAGATGAGTGATGAGTTGTATTTGACTTACTAAACATTCTTCAAGGATTTAAAATGTGTAACCAAAGAAAATATCAGGATCCCAAGTATGTGTGTGTGGTAATCCTTTAATCCTTTGACATTGGACTTTTTGCATTCAAATATATTTATGTAACTAAATATTTAAAATAAATCTCCAGATAGATGTATTGAAGACTTTATAAGCTTGTTTTTCATGTCACTCTCCACTAATGTAGACTAATCATAACATTTAAGATCATTAAGACTTTCATTAGGCCTGTAATGTATGGCATAGGTTAAAGGTAGATAAAAAGATATTAATGAACGCTCAATTCCACATACATGATCATTTGGGTCTTTCCAAATTCTTTTGATATTATCATGTAGATTCTATCTCCAACCTTATTCTCATCCTTACATTATTTACTCATACTACACATTTTTTTCTTTTCTCCTTTTTTTTAAAACATAAACCCCCAAACTTATTTATTTAGGGAGTTCTATATAATTTTTTTAATATAACTCCATCCATCCATCCATGAACCATAACTTTTCAAATTATCATTTTTGAAAGGTAAGAGTTAGAAACATTTTTGTTTAAAGGCTAGATAATAATATAGGTGTACAAGAAATGATAAGCATAGGCTCAAAATGGGTTACTAGAGATGGCATAATGTATAGGTTGGTTTGAAAGACTCAAACGATTCCAACAATGCCTAATTCATTTCTTAAATGGAGAGTAGTCTAGGATTTTGCTTCAAGTGACAATCAAATAAGTTCTAAAGTCTTATGAGATCACTTATTATATTTGAATTGCATAAATCTTTTCTGAATAAACAATAAGTCAAATGTAAAAGATTAAGTGCTCAAGATATTTGAGATTTTTAGGTAAAACATACGTTGCAATAGAGTTTAAGTTTATACATAGCACTCAGAACTCATCTATTTCTCAAATGTTACAAGCATTTTAAACCATTTTCATCATTGGTGTTAGTTTTACCAAATTCCAAAACATCACTCAGAATTTTTTTTTGAAAGATGAACAAACAAAAAACAGATAACAAAGATTGAAAGAGATATTACCTGAAAGGAGATTAAGGAAAATATGAACCTGTAGCAAACTAACAGAGAAAATTTTATGTAATCAAATAAAATGAATTACAGATGGATAGTCAACTCCAGTTTGTGTTTTAAGCGGTTTTATGATGTCCAATCTATTTGAGCCGTAGTTGGATCAGGTACATGGACAAATGCTTGTAATGCATCAATCAATTCATCAGCATTTGAGGCCAAAATGAGAATCTGTCGTGCTGAGTGTGAGATAAACTTTTTTTCCACAGTTTGATCAAGAAAAGACAACAAATCGTCAGAGAAATTTTTAACATTCAACAAACCTATTGGTTTATGATGGATGTTCAGTTGTACCTAAGAAACGATTTAAAAAATTTCCTCCAGAGTACCAAAATCACCGGGTAAGCCAATGAAGGCGTCAACATTGCACATCATTTTAGCAATGCGTTCATGCATGGAGGATACCCTAAATTCTTCCCCCACTATTTTTCCTATAAGGTTTGATACATCTAGATTAGTAAGAATAATACCTAGAATGTAACTTCCTCCTTCATATGCAGCTGCAGACACACACCCCATTAACCCACTACTACCTCCACCATATACTACATGAATTTTTCTACTTGCTAGTACTATACCCAAAATTTGTGCTATTTTCACATACTCTTCATTTTTTCCATGACCAGAATCACAAAAAACACATATACTTCGAAACTGGCGAATTGAGGTTCCCTCCATGACTACATTTACACTAATTTTGGGTATGAAAGTGAAGATGGTAAAGTGTGCATTTATAGAACTCAGACAAGGACATACTTATAGTGGTTAGGTGAGTAGGCCGGTCGATGTCAGTTAAAGTAAAGGTAAAAAATTCAAAAAAAATGATAACACGCATGCATATGTACAGTAGGTGTGATTGTGGCTCACATATTCCTCTGGTTTTACGTCCAGTAACAGCTTAAATGCCCTCGATGGGTCGAGGATATGCTTCCCATCCAATTTTCTTATAAATTGGAAAAAAATGTCTTTTAACGTCAGATTCCCAAGACTATACCATTTATGTTCTTTTTTGAAATGGGACCATAAATCGACAATATTGATATGCACAGATCTACTAGGATGTGTCTCAAGAGACATTGGATGAAAGTCATCATCCAATGACTCCTTACTTAAACCATCCTTAATGAACTTAATTTTGTCTTCCCGATTTACAAATACCCAACCCAAAGAACGACAACGTTTGTTACAAGTTTCACGTCCACATTTGTAACAAACAACCATTCGTTTAGCTCTGCGCTTTTTAGCAAAATTGTTTTTTCCTATATCAAGCATGTAAGAGATGAAATCATTTGCAAACTCACCTGATAACCGAACCTTAGCTTCAATTAGCTAACAAATATCAGTAGGCATCCTCATGTTCATTAACACCCTTAATCTTGCAACCTGTGCTTTGTAAATTTTTGTCAATGCATTGGGTGAAAGAGGAGAAAAATGATTTTTTAATTGTGCGAGAATGTCCTCCATCCTCAACTTAAATTTTTTTTTAGAAAGAGAAAAAGCAACAAAAGCAAGAAAACAATATAAACTCAAAAGAAGATAACACTGAGGGAACCAACTAATGCAAGTTAAATAAAGAAAGATCTTACCTAGATAGTGTGCACGTCAATCTTTAAAGCAAATCAGTCTTAGTAGACAGGATCACACAAAGGTGTCTTCTCTATCTCCAGGTTATGTAATGCTTTCAGTCTTTGACCATTTACTTTAAACACATCACCATTTTTGAGATTTTTAATCTTTACTGTACCATGTGGGTAAACAACATGAACAATAGATGGCAGTGGAACTGACTCAAAAGGTGAAACTTTTTCTTTTTTGGCTTTCCATTTATCAGTATCCATTAGTGGAGTTGTCTCTAACAAAGAGTCTACTTCACGAATTGAATAATCCTCATCTTTATCCTTATTGAAATGAGTCAAATATTTTTCTAGATAATCATTACTAAAGGAGTCTAAAAATGAATCATAAATGGCACTTTCAATGAGGTCGACCTTACATAAATCATCCATGTCCACAAGTTGACAAAAGACATTAAAAACATTTAGTTCCATAGTCATATTTTCAAAAGATAAATTCAAATTTTCATTTCGACTATTAATGATTGCATTGGATGTTGTCAGAAATGGTCTATCCAAAATAACTGAAATTTGTGTCTCTGTATTCTCAACAGGTTTAGTGTCAAGAACAATGAAATCTACTGAAAAGTAAAATTTTATCAACCTTAATGAGCACATCGTTTATGACACTTCTAGGAATCTTTGTGGACCTATCAGCTAACTGAAGGGTCACTGGTGTAGGTTTCAGCTTTCCTAACCCAAGTTTCTCATACAGAGAGTAAGGCAGCAGATTCAAACTTGCTCCTAGATCAAGTAAGGCTCGATTAATCACATGGTCACCTATAACACAAGAAATTGTAGCAGAACCATGATTTTTGTACTTGATAGGAGTTTTTTGTTGAATTATAGAGCTCATTTGTTCAGTTAAGAATGCCTTTTTTAGAACATTGGTTTTTCTTTTCACTATGCAAAGATATTTTAAGAATTCTGAGTAAGCAGGTACTTGTTTGATAGCATCAAGAAAAAGGATATTAATGCTTACTTACTTAAACACCTCTAAAATGTCACTATACTAAGTACCTTTCTTATTTGTTGCAAGTCTTTGTGGGAAAGGAGTTTTGGGGGAACAAGGAATCTGTTCACTTTTCTTTTTACTTGATTCATTATTTTAGGATTCATGTTGACTCTGTTCCTCATTTTCTGGCATACGAACATGATTATCAATAACCTTTTCAGATCTAAGGGTTGTTACAGGCTTTATTTCTTCCTTAGGATTTGTTGATGATCCTACTTCAAATTGACCTTTAGGATTAGGAATAGGTTGACTAGGGAATTTTCCTTTTTCTATCTCTCCTACAACATTAGCTATTTGACCTAATTGTGTTTCAAGCTTTGAAATAGCTTGAATGTGAGATTACAAAACTTGTTGGGTCGACTGCATGAACTATTGCAAGGTATCCTCCAAAGAAGGTTTTTTTTGTGATACCTCGAAAGGAGGAACATGTTGAGAAACTTGAGGATATGAATTAGGAGGGGCAAATTGTTACCCACCTTGAATCATTGAAGGCTGATTTTGTCTCTATGAAAAATTTAGATGATTTCTCCAATTTGGGTTGTATGTTGGTACAAATAGACTATCTGATGATTTTTCATAAGATTGGAGGGAATTAACCTGCTCAAAGAATGCTTCTTAGTAAGCTGGTATGGATGGACACGATTGTGCAATGTGAGATATACTAGAACATAAGGCACATGCCTCTATCCTAGTATTGATAGAAGGGTTCAGATTGTAGATTAAAGTTAGAGCTTCTACCTTTCTAGTGAGATTGGCTAAGGCAACTTTCACATTTGTATCATCACTCACTTCATAAATTCCTCCTCTTTTTGGGATTTGAGATTTCTTATCCTTTGAATTTGTGCAATTCCAATGTTGAGAATTTTCAGATAGATATCCTAAGGACTCCCAAGTTTCCCCCTCACTCAATTGTAAAAATCGCCCACCATGTATGCTTTGGATCATTTGACGGTTTGGTGCAGCTAACCCATCATAAAAATATTTCACCAATCTCCAAGTTTCAAAACCATGATGAGGGCATTTCAAAAGAAAATCGTTAAATCTTTCCTAATATTTAAAAAATTGTTCACCCTCTTTCTGGGAAAAATCTGAGATTTCCCTCCGAAGGGCATCAGTTTTAAACATAGGGAAAAATTTTGATAGAAATTTGTTTACCAATTGGTTCCAACTAGTAATAGTTCCTGTAGGGAGGGAGTTCAACCAAACTTTAGCTTTATCCTTTAATGAGAAAGGAAACATTCTAAGCCTAATTGACTCATCATTGAAATTTTGAAAGCGAAAAGTTGAACAAATTTCAAGCAATATTCTTTCACATGAAAATATGGATATTCTCTTTCCAGACCATAAAATAATGGTAAAAGTTGGAGTATGGCTGGATTGAGTTCAAAATGGGTAGCAGTAGTTTGTGGTAACACTATGCAAGATGGAGTATTGGATACAACATGTGAGAAGTACTCCATAAGAGTTTTTGTATGCACAACTTGTTCTTCTATTTCTAATGGTGATTCAACAAAATCTAATGTCGCAATTGTGAAATCAATGGGTGACCCTAAACTTTTCCTAACCAAACGCTTATCTTTATCACGTTTCCAACCACGCATAAACTAAGGAAAAAAATTATAAACAAGTGTTTCTAATATCACACACCATAATTCCTAACAAAATGAAAATAAATAAAAAGCACACAAAATTATACAGCAAACTTTTTTTTCTTGGATATTAGTAATAATGGGTGATGTTCAACTAGTGGATTCCCAAGAAAGTGTGGAGGAGCCACAGTAGTCTCACTTAAAATCCATACTCCTTAGGCATTTTTAGCTTTGTTGTCAGAATCAACTAATTTTACACGCTCAAATTACCACACCAATTTTTAAAATTCTTTTGTTTTTTAACAAAGAAAAATTTCTATACAAAGAATAAATAAATATTCTAAATTATAACTAGTGGAAGAATTATACTTACCTGGCTCTAATTAGCTTTTCCATTGCAATCTCTGGCAATGGCGCCAAAAACTTGTTGTTTTAATTAAACTCGCAAGTGCACGAATCTGTTGAAGTACAGATTTAATGGTATGCAAGGTCGATCCCACGAGGATTGCCAATTGAAATGAACTTCTAACTTGAACCCAAATAGATAACTCTAACCTAGTTGTCCAAAGATTTGTTTCGTGAGGAGACCATTAAATTAAGTGTGCAGAAAATTTATATACTCAAATTAAATTGAAATGTATTCAAGGTAAAAATGAATACTAAGGTTAGGGGATCCACTCCTGGTATGAGTAATGATAAATTTAACTCTTTTATCACTCAATTGGAATCCTCACATGAATAAGGTTCCAATCAAAAAATGTATTACTTTGAGCTCACTTTTGTTTATATATGAATTATATTTACCTCCTTTTACACCAATAATACATGCTTTCAAAATGGATTCAAGCATACATTGTGCCAATTATTATATTGTCTACAATAAATCAAGATTGATTTAAGAATTTATTGTGCCAAAAATTGTCTACAATGTATCAAGGTTCACACTTTACAAGATTAGAATGAAAAGAGGTATGAAGAAGAAACATAACAAGAGATAGGTGGCGAGGCCAACCATAAACATAATAAGAGATAGCCGGTTTGATAAAACTAGCTAATAAAATAATAAGAAATAAGAGATAAGAAAGTAAACACAATAACATAACATAACAAGAAATAGACGGTTTGGTAAAACCAACCAATGAAATAACAAGAAATCGGCGGTCTGATAAAACCAGCCATTAAGAAATAACATGAGAAAAGAAATAAGAAGGTAAATACAATATCAAAGATAAACATTAAGATTAAGAATTAGATAAATTATTATTCTCATACCAAGAGTTTCACCCTTTACCTTAGCAAAAGGAGATTAGTTCTCCATATTCAAAGTAAGAAAACAAAATTGAAGATGAACAAGTATGAAGATATTATGAAAGGATAATAAAGTGTCTAAAGAAATAAGAACATTACAATACTAAAAATTCAAATTTATACCCTCAAAATTATACTATCTTCAGCTATTTTTTCGACCTCCCACTAGCTCACAAGACCCCTTTATTTATAGATACAACTAGTGAGGTAAGTGACAAAGAAAGTTGCACTAAAGTTGACAGGTTGGATTGCACTAAGTCCACCGAAAGTTATCATGATATTCCTTTTTGATAACCATCGAATTCACTGCCCATGTGAAAAGCAAATTTGTATCAAATTGTGTCAGCTATCTACCTTCCAAATTGTGTATACATTGACTGCGTATTTTATAAGATACGGCCCAAATACTGTAGCAAGATTGGGCTGGACTGCTACAACAAGCATATTTTCTTCTAGCCCAATTTTCAACCTATTAGTGTCCGAATTTGCTGATCACGTAAACATGAATATTGTAGAAAATTGTGTAATCTATTTACTTACCAAATTTCATATATATTAGATATGTAATTTATGATTTATAATTAAAATACTGGAGTAAGGTCGGACAGAAAAACAACAACAAACAGATTTTCAACATTATAGGTTTCTTGAATCTTTATGTTTAAGTTCTTTTGAAATTATGGTCATAAATCAAGATTGGATTGATGTAAATATCCATTAGGATGCATCTCAGGAGTCAAAAAGATAATGCTCCTTACTCAGCCATCCTTAATGAATTCATCTTAACCACTTGGTTTATATACATCATTTCCAAAGAACCATAATTTAGCTTTGATTCCTATAATTGAGTCAATTTTCTATTTTTTTTCTCCATATGTAGAAGATGCATAAAACTAAAGATAAATACAAAAAATAATTGCCTCTAAAACTCACTAATCATCGCCCATATGAAGTTTCTCATCGCCATTGTAGCTAGCCTTCTGTTTAAGATTCTCAACATTTGCTATCACATGGTTTATGGCACCTGAATCAGGATACCACTCTCTGGGTCATATATCACCTCAGGCACCGCAAACATAGCACTAATAGGATTTGAAGATATGGATTCTTGATTTGTAGAATGATTTTGCTGGAAGTAGTCAACACTATATGCTTGATTATATTGATGATAGCAGTAAGATGCTATATGTCCAACCTTGCCATGTACTTGACACTGTGGCCTTTCTCCCCACGAAAATCTACCACCTCTATTACTTCTTCCATCAGAAAATCCAGCTCGATAATTGCCTCTAAAACTTTCAGAATTTCGTCCAAAACTTCTACTAGATAAACCACCTCTACTAAGAGGATTTGTTGTAGAGGATTGATTAGAATATAGAGGCTGACGAAGAGCAGCTCTTTTAGACAGAGTTTGTTGCTGAACAACATTAGCTTGTAATGTATTTGAATCAAATTCATGCTTAAACTTCTCAAGTCTCTCTTCTTGAGCTATAAGAAGAGTCTCAATATCATCTACGGTATATGGATTAAGCCATGAAGTAACGGAAGTAATAAAACCACTGTACTCCTCACTTAGACCATCAAAAATGAAATCTATATGTGCATCTGGTTCAATCGATGCACCAACTGAAGCTAACATGTCTACCAATCGTTTAATCTTTAATAAGTACTTAATTACAAATAGATTACCTTTCTTTGTGGTGTGTAACTGTTGATGATT
The DNA here is from genome assembly GCA_037074535.1 of Gleditsia sinensis. Taxonomy (NCBI): domain Eukaryota; kingdom Viridiplantae; phylum Streptophyta; class Magnoliopsida; order Fabales; family Fabaceae; genus Gleditsia; species Gleditsia sinensis. Next base: position 14,591,083 of record CM073468.1, on the reverse strand, counting down.
TTGCTTTATTTTTGCATGAGTGTGAGATGCAACATACAGTTCTAGCTTTGTCCAAATCTGATGTGAGGAATCACAACTAACCATTCTTGTTGTCATACTCTCTGACATTGAAGCTAAAAGTCATGAGATCAGCAGCTGATCTTGCTGTTCCCAATCGAGATATTTTTGATCATATTTTTCACAAATCTCATCTTGTTTTGAGGCAAACTTTGGTCGAGCTTTACCTTGGATATACGATTGCAAATTATAGCCTTTGATTGTGGAAAGAACCTGATGTTTCCATGGAAGAAATTTTGTATCATCAAGCCTAGATGAAACTGGTGTTGAGAAATTAACTGAAACAAATTTGCTAGAAGAGGATGAAGAGCTTCAAGCCATGGCCACTGTTTACGAACCTCGAGCTCTGATACCATGAAATAATCTACATTGTAACCTAGCTTTAGAGAAGGAGAGTAAAAGAGGATAAAGGAAGAGAGAAAATATCTGATCGTGAAATATTCTGGAACTTCTCAATATACAAGTTGTTTATAGTGTAGCTAAACCTTAGTAAGTGGCTGATCCACGTGTACACAGATGTCAACCAACTAATACCACCAACTACTACTCTATGACTATACTCTAATATTCCCTACCAAGGATTACTAGAAAACTTATATGATGCACTATTCTATGTATTTAGGATGTTCCATTAGAGAATTACGAAATGAACTCCTCTTGTACAAAACCCTAATCTTTCTTAACTTCACGTAAAAAGATTCAGTGAATATTGTAACTTCTATTCACATAGCAATTTAGTGCACTTTCACCATCATAGTGAACCATTCTAATATATAAACAAAAGAGCATATAATTATATAAAGAAAAATATGATGAAAAAGAAGGGAGATCTCAAATTAGTAATTACTGACATTTATAAATCTATCGTTTCCAAAATATGAGTTGATTTCCATAGGGAAATGCAGAAGGCATGGTTACACGGACCCTAACTGGATTCCAATCGTCACCATCTAACGCGAAGAGCAATTCTTTATATTGTTGAAGCAAGTGATGAGCAACATCTATTTATTATAGCCATAACAGGAGATGTAATCAAGATAAAGATTGATATATATATATATATATATATATATATATATATAGAGAGAGAGAGAGAGAGAGAGAGAGAGAGAGGAACATAGGTTCCACAACTTTATTATCTAAAGCTAGCCAGGTTTTATTACATACTGAGATCTCCTGACTTGAGGCAATTATAAAGAAGCTTAAGACCTCTAAGGCCTTTGTCTCGTTTCAAATCTTCCAATTGGGTTTTATCATAGAGATAATGTGTCATTTCTTTGTGACCAAAAGAAAAAGCCAATGAAACAGGTTTTAGCTTAGCTCAAAATGAAACTCATGATAATAATGTGTACTTAAAATTTTAAATTTAGACGAATGGGAAAACTTATTATCTATATCAATATGGCTTTCACCCTTTTGAAAAAACTTATTCTTAAATTTAAATGCATGTATGTAAATTTAAATTTACATTATTATGATCTAAGCTACACTGACAAACAATTGTATTTGAGTTAAACTATGGATACTAGTATATATTAAATACAAATTATCATCATTTTGTGACTTTTAATTATTGCATTATTTATTTTCATATAGGTGCCTAAATACTGTGTATAAATTGTATTTTGAAATAAAAAATATATTAGATATGTAATCAACGTGTTTATTATATATTGAAGTGATTATTTATCATAACAATATTGTTATTTTAAAGAAATTAATAGTTTTTCTGTGAAATAATCACTCTCTTTAGTAGGATAATCATTTCTTTTCTTATCTTTTTAAATGTACCATATAATTTGAAGATTTAATTATTAAAAAAACAAAGGAATTCGACCATAATAAGAGCATCAGGAGAATGCTGAATGACAATAGTAGAGGACGACCTAATCGAATTTGAGAGTGAAAACTCATAATCTTTTCCATTTACAATTTCTTAGAATAGAACCTGGCCAAAATTTAGAGTGACTAAGTGCAAGGCCTAAGCAGAAGCTTTTAAATATCTATCAATTAGTTTTCATTGGGCTAGCTTGGATTCCTAAAACCTATCATCATTGTCTTCGGTCATTGAGATTAGAACTAAACAGTTCACTATGCCCAGAATGTGTCTTAAACAATGCTATGGCACATATTTGATGAAACCTTCAAAATAACACTTGTGCACTTCTAGTCTTAATAGTTATGGTCATAAATTTTCATCCTTATTAATTAATTAATTACCAATTCCAAATTAGAACTTAGATGCAATAGACATTTTTATGAATTCAAAAGTATTTTGATTAACTAATCTGGATTATGATATTTCAACAGTTTCATTAAGCATTTTCATTGTTTAAAAAGTTCCTTCTCTTTGTGATTATGTTTTACTAACATCAAGACTACATAGTAGAGGATAGGTAAGTTATTGACTTGCCATTAAGGCTAGAAAAATATTTCTTACCAATAGAGAAAAACACAGAAATAGAGAAGCAATTAATGGATGGCTATCACTGCAATACTCACAATCTTTAGACAAACGAAAAGGAAAATATCTTGGGACCGTGGTGGATTTGTAGAGGAACAAGACCAAAAGACGGAAGATGATGGAGGATGAATAACGACAAACAAAGACGACGACTTTAGGGTTGAGGAGAGAGTAGCAGCACACAATGAAGGGTGAAGAGGGGGAAGACATGGGGAGAAAATGGGGGAGACACAGAGGGGGAGTGAAAATTTGGGTTATTGTCACTACTTAATGAACATTTTTGTATAACCATCATTATTTAATGATATTTTTAAAACCATCATTAATTAAGATGATTTTTGTATAACCGTTGTTAGGTTTAGTTATAACGACAGTTTGAAAATTGTCAGTATTTTATGTTTTAGCAACGGTTGCTAAAAATGCACTGTGACAACACTTGTTTCTTTAAGTGTACCCATAAGTCTGATTAAGAATCATAACTCAATCTACTAATTTGTGATACTCAGTATTGCTCTTTGTTCCATCAACCCTGAAGCTGAAGCTACTAAGGAGATAAGCCAATGTTCCCTTAATATTCAATCAAAATGGAACCTGAGAGATAGAGAGAAGATGAAGATCCATTTTTGAGTCACCCTGGACTGATGTCCATGAACTAAGCTCAAGTATTCCACTTTGCTCCATCACCCCTAATGCTAAAGCTAATGAACAAAAGCTATTGTTCCCTCAATATTTAGTCAAAATTGAATCAAAGAGGTAGAGAGAAGACAAATAATCATTTTTGGATCACCCATGACAGGCAACAAAGAGAAAAGGTGTGAGACCTTATTGGAGGAGGTGGACGATGCTAGAGGTTGGTGGAGAAGGTGAATGGATTTCATTTCTTGAAAGGGAACCTTTCATTTAGTTGCCACCAGAAGGGGTTTTCAATGACGACTTTTTGAGTTGCTATTGAAAACCCTTTTTTTTTTGCGTTTCTTCTAATTTCTTCATTTATAACACTACTTTAGACCAATTCCAAAGTGACTATGCCATCACGAGCAATATTAGACATTGAAGCTTTGAACATCTCCTATGATTCTAATAAAGATCTAAGAAACATTCAACCCTAAATTTCATCATCAAATGAGATACCTATAGCAAAAGCTGATTAAAATTCTGTTGAAGGTGTTTAAGTGATCTGTCATTAGAGTACCATCATGATATCTTAAAGCCAATATCTGATTGGTCAGAATCATTTTATTATTTCATATCTTTCGTGTATACAAATGTTCAACCTTGTTCCACCGTGTTCTAACATGTGTCTCCCATATATGTACACACTTATCTGTGCATCAAATTCCATTATTTATCATTTTTATCATTAGATTTCTCAATAGAGAATACAAGCCTATAGTAATTTTTCACATAAAGCACGTCTTCCATTTTTGCTTTCCATAGAGTATAATTAGATCCATTTAGAGTTATCATCCTACTAGTATTAACTTTCATTGTTTAGCATGGTATAGAAAACAAATAACAAGACTCTGACTACTCTGATGGGAAGAAGGGGCTTGTAGTAAATAAAATCTTTCCAATACTTATTCCAAAAAAATATAATACTAGTGTAGAATAAATAATGACAACAAAAAATATAAATCAAGGACACCATAATTTTTAATATGAAAAAAATCCATCAATGTAAGAGGTGAAAAAAGCACGATATTTAGTTCAATAAAATATCCGTTATAAAAAGATAATATGATAAACAATTGTCTTTCTAGTTCACAAAAAATATAAAATCTTCACCAACACAACAGAATACAATAAGAGATTAAATAACACTCCTACAATATAGGAATAACAAAAAAAAGTCAATGAAAATGGCATTAAATATTCAGACAGTATCATATATGTACTACTTAATATTAGGACTAACATACTAAAATTTCATGAGAAACGGAACGACTTTGCCCATGCGACCTAGCCGAAGTCTTAAAATACCAAACCTTCCTCTCACGTGACGCCACAGTTTCTCTCTGGTTGTTTATATATATATATTTCACTCTTTCCGCATCACACACAAAAAGGCATTAGGAATTTAGGAAGGAGGATTTTTGTCTTTTCTTCCACTTAAAACTACTGCCTATCTATCCTTTCTCTTTACGCTTCTTCTTTATTTTTTTATTTAATTGGTGTGGGCCCCACTTGAGGAGGGACCCACCCAGCAAACCCGTATATATATATATATATATATATATATATATATATATATATATATATATATATATATATTTCACTCTTTCCGCATCACACACAAAAAGGCATTAGAAATTTAGGAAGGAGGATTTTTGTCTTTTCTTCCACTTAAAACTACGGCCTATCTATTCTTTCTCTTTACGCTTCTTCTTTATTTTTTTATTTAATTGGTGTGGGCCCCACTTGACGAGGGACCCACCCAGCAAACCCCTCTAAATCTTCCCGATACTCCCAAATTTTCCCCCAAATCAAAAGCCACTATCTTGCTGTCTCTCACTGCTTTAGTGCTTCTCTTCCTTCCTTCTATATTTGGTACCACCATCGGTTACCTTTATTTTATCTCCTTTCTATTCTCATATCTATGGTTCAATTAGGGTTTCAATTTATGTGTAATCATTTTCATTGTTAATAAAAAAATAACTTAAGTGACCATATTTTAAAAGTTAAAAATTTTTATAAGAGAAACGTTTTTTTAGTTAAGAGCTTTTAGAAAAATTTTGTTTAGTTAAGAAATCGAAAAAAAAAATTAAGAGACTAACAGGATAATTTGACCATTTTTATAAACAAAACTAATATGGCTAACCTAATTTTACGATTTAGATCTAAAAAAGATGCAATTTAATCGAGTTGACCAAGTTTTTTTGAACCTATCAGGTTTGTATTCAGCCTTACACATAATTAAATATTGCATCAAAGTAATTCTGATTTATAGGTTTCCCCGTAGAAGTAGCTCTCAAATATGGAATCAATCAATGCAAATTTACTCTTTAGAAAAAAAAAGTATGATTACTAAATAACATACTGAGGCTTTTCCTATTGAAGTATTGGATAGATGTACAATCCAATAAGTCATTAGGTAGATAATCTAGCTTTCCTTTCTTTTTTATTTCCTACACTTAATTAGTTATTTTATTCTCAATTGAGTTATCAATGAGTCAAATCAATTTAAACTATCTCAAACTCTGCTTCTTTAGTAAACAAGGACTAAATCCAAATTGCTTCCTAAAAATTTGGCTCGTCTATAACCTTGATAATTCTTCACTTCATCGGCTCATACCCAATTCAACTGTCGGAGCTATTGAATTCATAGCCACTCTAGGATTTTTTCTTGCAATATTCCCTTGCCATCCTAACAAAATTTTAAAGATTCATCTTAAAATATCAACAAATTTAAAAATTGATATTAAAATTACTTTCAAATGTACAAAAGATTGAGTATTTTTATGAGGTGTTCGACAATTTGTAAGGAGAGCAATTTTTTTTACCCTGAAATTAATATTTTATTAACTAAATATATGTGTTATTTTATTTTAATATATAGAAATCTCTAAATAAATATATTAATTCAAAGATTAAAAAAATTCAACCTCTCCAAAGGTAGAAATTTTTATATAGCAACACCACTAAAATTTATAAAGCTTCAAATTGGTGATAAGGTTATTTTTTGAGAATGGCAATATGATTTTGTTATTGAAAAACTCATAGGTTAAAGAGAAATAGAGTTTAATAATAATTATAACATGATTAGGCTACAACCTATGCGAGAAAACTAGTTAAGGAAAGGGAGAATGAATGTTTGTACCAATGACCATGTCAAATCTTCGGTTTTGAAGCTCACGGTACTCTTGGCACAAAGTGCAGCACTCGCAGAACCTATGTACCGAGCAATAATCACAAGGGCTATTTTCCAACATATATTGCCGCCTCATCTTGGTGCGATACATGCAAGAGTACAAGCAAGCATGCTCAGCTGATACAGAAGCAAACACAGTATATAGAACCGTACTAGCAGTACAAGCTGCAAATTAATCAACAATCAAAATCTAATATAGCAATAAAGGATTTCACAATCATATCTTCACATAACCAATTCTTACTCGTTGACCCTTCATCAAGTATCTCTGCGATTTGGCCTAAGGTGATGAATGGACACAAGCACGTCAAGCAACTTGAATATAAATTAAAGTGGTTGAGGAATCACCGATTTCCAAAAAGAAATAAAAAGTATTAGATAAATTTTAGAGTAATTAATTATATTGAATTTGTGTTAAATTATTAATTTACATTCAAATTTTATTCAATTATAAAATTGTTAATAAAACTTATATTTTATGTATTTTTTTAAAACTTATAATTAGTTATAAATAATATAATTCAATACAATACAAATAATTAATATATCAAATTAATACTTATGAAAATTTAAAATAAAAAAGTTATTGTATTTTTTTAAAACTTGAGAGAGCGTAGCTGTAAGTTTTATAAATTTCAAAAAAGATTCTTGTTCAATTTGAAATTAGAGGATATGTATGAGTGCAATTTTTTAAAATCTAAAAAAAGATGAACCTAATTTACTCTAAATTTTAAGAAGAGTTTGATCTCTTATTAGGTTGTTGTGTTTTACACCTTTAAAAGTGTTTCAAGCTTTTTACACTTTAATAATTTAGAAATTTAATTATAACTTTAAAAATATATGCAGTCATGAAATTCTAATTCATACGATGTCAATGTTTTCATAAATATTTTATTTTAGTTTTCTTAATTTAGTTTCAATTGTAGGTACCTTCAAAATATTGGAACACAACATATTCTCGAACATTAAAATGATATAAAAATTAAAAATATATGAAGTATCAAATTAATGACGATTCTATATTTGAAGACAAAAATAAAACATTGTCTAAAACTATTCCTGATAGTGGAGTTTTTTTTTTAAGAAGATTAAGCTTTTCAAGTAAAGATCGAGGCCAGAATAACAGGTGTTTCGGGGGATCCGAGAAACAACCAAAGAGGCCAGTTGACCAAGGAACAGGTGTTTGAGGGCGTCGTGTTGTGGAGTTGACCGGGACACCAGTGGCGCTATGTTGACTAGCTTTTGAGTTGGGTGGATTCATGGTGAACTTGAATTTGAGGTTAGTTTGGCTAAGCGGAATTGATTAGAGCAGAAAAGATGGATATAAGAAACAATGATGGTGTGGGCTATATATAGTGAAGAGATTCGAGGATGAGAATTTCTATGAACAATGGCCTTTCTTTTTTTTTCCTAATCTTCCCTCAAATACTGTTATAATTTATATATATAAAATTAATCACATTCGAAGTATTGAGAGTATTTATTTTCATTAGTGCCTTTTATAGACTTAAATTTTTAAAATTATAAAAATCTTCACAAATTTGTAAATAAATAATGGTTGAATAATGTCATGCAGCCAAGACTTGGAAATATGCATATTGCATGAAGTTAATAGTCGGTTGAATATGTAAATGGGAAATGGTAGGGAAGCATAGTGAGTCAAAGTGTAATATTAAAATTAGACTAAATTTATATTTTAACTCCTAAAAAATATCATTAATTTAAGCGTTGGCTTTGAATTAAAAAAATTGTGTAGTTTACTTTCTAATTTTTTAAATTTGAGTTCAATATACATCTTTTTTTAGCTCATAAAAGAGAGAAATTTTTAAGTACGTATAATATTCTAACTAGTTATATAATAAATAAACAAAAATTTACTAAAATAAGTACTTTAATTATGGGGTTGTGGCATATCTATTTTAATAAATTTTTATTGGTTCCTTACACATTATATGGCTCTTAAATTTTTTTGCCTAACTTGACTCTAAAATTAAAAAAAAAATTGAGGACAGTACATTGTGTGTCTAAAATTAAGAATTCAATGGATGATGGGGTCTAATTAAAATATAGCGTATAAAATGTATTGAAATGTTTGCTAAATTTATTATACTACATATGCGAGAACTCCATAATTAAAATATTTATTTTAATGAATAAATCTCATGTTAATTACAAGCCTCAGCATGAGAAAAAAATTTCATTTAAAATTTTTTTAAAACAAATGAATCCGAATTAAAGTACATGGAGAGAGGGGGCCAAATATTAAATTTATTATTTATCCTAGTACGAATTCGAAAATGGGATACTATTTTGGTACAAATTTGGACTTAAGTACCATACCTTGCACACACGCTACCATGACCATTACCTGTGGAATATATAATTGACGTGTTAAAGTTTCTCATCTTACTACGTCAACCAAGAATTATCTATGTATACCTTGCACACCCTTGTGCCCCGCTGGTTAGACGAATAAAAGATTTTCTCTCCACAAGAAGGTGTGTCAACATGCATATTCTGGTCAAAAAAAGCTGCAACTTAAATATAGCGATTACGGAAGGCAACATAGTCGCAGATTGGCCCCATCTCCAAACTTAGGTTTGGATGATAGCAAATTTAAGATTCATTCTTGTCTTCATTAAATCTTTGAATTTTTAGACTTAGATCTATTTACTTAAAAGAATTTTAAAATAGTAAATTTTTTGACTCATTTACATGCATAAAATCTTTCATATAAAATCAAAACAAAAATAAAGTGTCTAAAAAAACTAATATAATTCAAAAGGAAAATTCACCTAATTTTAAGTTGTTAAACACTATTCTCAACATTAATCTTAAATAGTTAATTTATTCTCAAATATGTCCTAAATAGGACAATAATTTATAAATATTACAACTTGATAATCTTCATTTACATGCTTGTCTGATTTAAAGGTGAACATATGTAATCACTTTGTGAAGTTGGCTAGAAATATGTAATATGAATTAGTTATTTATTATAAGATCATAAATAATATAAATTTTTTTATGATAAAAAAAGAAGTAAGTAAGTTAAAGTTAAGTAAAGATATTGAAGTAAAAATATAAATATGAAAAGTATTGTTTAATGTGAATTCAAAATGTTATTGAGAGTCCAAAGTGAATTCATTAAATAATATCAAGAGTTCCTACCTAGATAACATGATACAGTTGAGACCCATTAGTTTATGCATAGTTATTTATAAAATTCTTTCCAAAGTGTTGGTGAATAGAATGAGAAGCTTGATGAATACAATTATTTGTGGCAACCAATATAATGTGCATTCATCAAAGGCAGGCTCATCTTAGATAACATACTAATAGCACATAAAATGACGTATGACTTGAAAAATAAGAAAAATGAAAAGAATTTTGAAATATCTATCAAGCTTGACATGAGTAAAACATATGATAGAGTAGAATAGCCCTTCTTGTTTGCCATAATGAAAAAAATGGGTTTCAAAGCAAAATGGATAGAATTGATTAATCAATGCGTTAGCATAACCTTTTGTTTTGTTAATTTAAAAGATGAGTCTTTTGGTTTGGTAAAGCCTTTAGGGGACTTCAAAAAAGTTATTCATTTTCACCATATATCTTTTTATCCCTTTTCACCATATTTCTTTTTATTGTGTGCTAAAAGACTTTCTTTTTTATTACAGAAAGTAAAGAAAAAAAAATTGTCCCTAGAGTGAAATTTTCTAGAAGCCCTCATGTCTATTTTTTTTATTTTTATGATTCAATGCTATTCTTGCAAGTCAACTCAAAAGTGTGCATTGAAATATGCAAAATCTTGCAAACATATCAGAATATTAGTGGCCAGAAAGTTAATCTAACAAAGTCTGCAATTTTCTTCTCAAAAAATGCACCACTCAAATTTAGACAAGAAATAACAAGCTTTTAAAGAGTTACAAATATATATTGATTCCCATATAATAAATATATGGGATTATGATATTTTATTAATATATCTAAATCTAAGACATTTTATTTGCATGAAGCAGAGAGTAGAAAAAAGAATAATAGGTTAGAAAGGGAAATATTTGAAGTTAACATTGCTTATATCTATTGTTAGTGCCTTCTCATATTATATATGCCATCATACTTTATTTTGACCACTAAACTATGCAATGACCTCAATAGTACCTTAAGATAATTTATTTTGGTGTGGTAACAGCTCAAGAGCTGGGCTATGCTAGACAAGAGAGGAGAAATTATGTAGGAGCAAAAAGAAGGGTGGCCTAGTTTTGAGAGATTTAAAACCCACTAATCTAACGTCAGTAGCTAAGATATCCTGGCGTCTCAGATTCCACTTCCTTTTTAAGCATATTTTACAAAGTTAAATATTACCCAAATAGTCACTTCATGGAAGCTAATTGTCACGACCCTAATTTTAGGGCACGTGAAATCCATATACTATACACATATATTTCCATAAATGTACATATTGCCATTCTTAATCATATAAATCAATACATATAAGTTCCCATACACATATACAATATACAATTTACGTCTATAAACACCAGAGTAACAGTAGAAGCAAGAATCCTGCCTGTGACGTTCAGAGCAATGTTAGAGTACAAATATTTTACAAATATAAAACATTGAGAGCCTAGAAACAATGTAAGCTCACCACTGAAGTACGACCTCTAGTCGATCACGTGGCTGTTGAACCAAACTCTATGTCTTTATTTGAAAAATAGATCCACATCGTGTAGTGAGTTTTACAACTCAGTGAGCAGATAATACCTCCTATGATCTCTTAGGTCAACATATGGATGTACTAATATAATAAAATTTATATTATCAAAAATTACATTTCAGAAGTAAATTTACATAGGACCCGCATTTTCAAATATTCTCTATTCAAAAATCATAATCAGGTCTTTCAAACCATAAGCGGTATTGTATACACAATGCTCATGTCAAGTTCAAAATCATATTCAATACTGTAAAATCATTAATCAAATTATGCTATGCATCAAAACATTTCTCATAAAATATTCGGAGGATCCCATATCAGAACCACCATACCAGAGTTTGACCCCTTCCGTACTTTGGTGGTATAGGATTTGCCTAAACTCAGCATCCCACTGAGATTTGCCCTACTACCATTCAAGAGGACACGCGAAGGGACTCTGTATGGGTCTTTCCCAAGCACACGGCAAGGGAAGGCAAAATAACATCTCATATAACTGGCACCTCGCCCATATATAGGAGGCATTCCGCTCTCCTTCACATATAATCTCCCGTGTGTTGGCCCTCACACGAGGTTAGCACCACCTCTCCTGCTACCTGAGGCAATCAAGGTGCGCACCAAGGCTAACATCACCTGCTGTTAGCAGACAGTGTTTCCAATAGGATTCCTCCACAGAAAATACCATATGCACATATGCCATATAATCCAGTATAAATTCTCAATATAATACAGACTTTCAGTCTCAAAATACTCATATGTCAAAACTTCCCATTCAGGGGAAACATGTATACATGCCCATATCCGAGGCAAACATATCACTGTAAAATCAATGTCACATGTACAACATACTTTCTTTGACATGTAATGCGAAATACATGTAAAAATCACATGTTCAATGTATTTCAAAATTCATCTGTTATAAATTACCCATTCAGGGTTTATCACATATATATGCCCTTTCTCTAGGCAATCATATATATCTATAAATCAATGTCACGTGTATAAATATTCACTTTATCATTTAATGAGAAATACATGTGAAATCATATACACCATGAGTTCATACATCTATTTTCAAAACTATACTCTTCTTGAACTGTATTTCAAAATGTAAGCATATCAGATCATTTTAATGCATTTCAGAAACATATCACAGTGTGTATCTCTCATAAACATAATCATATACGTATTCAAGTATCAAGAAGAGTATAGACAAGTCATAGGAAGAATCATCTACTCACAGGTAAGGGCTCCAGATTGGACAGCCCTAAAATCCTCGTTTCTGGTCTGAATTTGACCAAATAAGCTTCAAAAACGTGTCCGGAGGGTCCAAAAACCTTAAATGAGCTCGGGTACTGTTCACCACCGGAAAACACTATTCACGCCAGAAAACACTATTCACCGCCACTATTCATCGCCGAAAAACACTATTCACCGTCACAATTTTTTTTATCAAATCAACAAAATGAATTCATATCCTAATGTTTATCTAGTTTCTGAATCCATCTACGGAGTCAGATTTCTAATTAGAAGTCTCTAAGTAAGTTTTTTCAGAACTTACCTTTTACCGAGATTTTCTACTTCAAATCTACGGCGATTCAACGGTTGATTTGAAAAACTGATCGGTCAAAATTGAAGTACTCTTCGTCCTAAATCCAATAACATTTTCAGTTTTGATACCGAAAGCCAATTGGTACTCCAAATCGAGAGAAAAGATTTGAAATCACTATTTACTCACTATGTAGTACTATGCATTTTTCCGTTTTCTTCTTCTTCAAATTCGTCGCCCCCGTTTCACATCTTATGTTTTCTGAAATTTTTTATTATTATTAAATAATTAATAATTAGATTTTCTTTTATAAAAATTCATATAAATTCTGTTTTTCATCTTAAAATATCCCAAAAATTCCTATAAATTTTCATTCTCGTAAATCTTTAGTTAAACTCTTAAATCACGATTTTTCTTGATAAAAATCATAATAAAACAAATTTCAAAACAAATATCTTTATTCATATTAAAAGAAAGAATATTTTTAAAAATACCATAAAAATTCAATGGAGGCCGGTATAATTATTTTAAGCAACACAATACTTCTTTTACTTAAAAGTTCACTTACTTTTAACAAATCATAATCATTTCTACATAAATAAAAATATATTTGCTTATAGCGTGCCAAAACATAAATTCTCATATTTCTTTTGTAATTCTTTAATACATGTAATAAATATTCATATTTTCTACGGTTCTTATCTCTATTGTCAAAATTCTCTCTTTTATTCTAAATTTCCTTTAATTGGAATTTTCGTGAAATTTTATGGTTATTACATTCTTCCCCCTTAAAAAAATTCGGTCCCCGAATTTCATCACCATAGTTGCAGATAAATATTAATCTCATTGTTCAAATAAATATAGATATCTAGCGCGTATATCCTCCTCTCTTTCCCAAGTAGTTTCCTCAAAAGAGTGATTTTTCCATATCACCTTTACTATAGGTATTTCTTTTAACCGTAACTTCTTTACTTGTCTGTCCACTATTGCTACTGGTTGTTTCTCTTAGGTTAAATCTTTCTGTAACTGAATCTATGGACACTGTATAACATGTGTAGAATCCGTAAATATTTTTGTAGTATAGACACATGAAAAACTAGATGGACATTACCCAATTCAGATGATAAAGTTAAACGATAAGTCACTGAACCGATCTTATCAAGAATTCAAATGGTTCTATATACCGAGGGTGTAACTTTCCTTTCTTTCTAAATCTCATTACTTCTTTCATTGGTGAGTCATTAAAGAATATATATAGTCACCAACTAATAATTTCTAGTGCTCAACATTCATAGTCCTTATAAACTTTTGACTTGTATTGAGTTTTCAATATTCTTTTTCTAATCAATTTCACTTTATCAATGACATCTTATAATAACTCTAACTCAACTGAGTCATTTAACTGAACATTTGTAACACCTCTTACATAAGGCTTAAATCTTCTAATATCATTTTATTATAAACAAATTATGTTAAGAAATCTCCTACCTATCTCAAAAACATATGTTTGAAGCATGCTCTTCAAACTAGCATCATCAATTTAGATAATTCATATTCTATTTATTGCATGTTATTCCAAATTAGATTTCCAAAGTTTAACTTTTCTCAATTCACTCACATATTAAGAAACCTATGATGTTCATGTAAAACTTCAAATGATGCCATTGTATATTGGCATGATAATTACTACTATGAGCAAGTTCAACGACGGACAATTAATTTCTCCCAACTTCCACCACAATAAGATAAAGATACGTAAAGCATAACTTCTAATATATAAACACATCATTTAATTTTAGTATTAGTCATACTATAATTTAATAAAGATCCTTAGACTTCCTGAATATCTCTCTTGAGATAATACATTCAATTCGTACTTGCCAACATACTTGCCAATGAAAAATTTCACTTGTATCTTCTTTTTACCATTATACTAGTACCATTTTCTTTTATATCTCAGTATATCTTTATTACCTCGGTTTATCCATATTTACAATCTATGGCTTCTTCTGAAATCTCTTTTCTCAACACTTATTTATACTTGAATTTCCAATCTCAACATGAGTCTCAATTTAGTAAGGTATAAATCCTTAACACAAATATCTTAATCACTTATATTATTCTCGAAGATGATTCTCAAAATATTCTTCATCATGTTTCCAAATTTAAAAAAAAATTTGAGATTAACTTAAATCTTACTTTCCATACTTTACTCCTCAAAAACTTCAACACCGTTAATTTCTTTGATTATATTGGTCAAAGCATCATTAGATCATCATCCATCTATTCTTTTCAAAATCTCTATTACTTTAATCTACTAATCAGTTGAACACCATAACTAAGTTCCAAAGATTAGAAATTAACCCTCATTATAATAAGGAAAAAGAATCTTGCATTTAATGCCAAATATAATGTAAGACAAAGCAGTAGAAAATGTGAAACACGTAATAGAGCATGGTGCCAAAATAGGAAGTCGAAGTTTGGACAAAAAATTGATAGGAAATTAAAATCGGTGGCCGTAATTCTTGAAAATCTGTAAACAAAATCTAGCTGCTATTTTGGCAAAAATCGGTAGCCGTAAATTTTGAATATAAGGGTCAAAATCAACTTTAAATCTGTTCATATTCGGTGGAAAAATAGCACATGGAAAAGAAACACTTTTGTGCTTATAAAAGTCTATGAAAATCAAGAAATACGTAGTTAACTGGTAGGATACAGTTGATTGCTTCAAAATAGATGTAATCAATCAACTGTAAAATAACCAGTCCAAATTAAAATTTCTCAAAATAGCTAGTCGACTGATAAACTAATAGTCGACTGGTAAGAATATTGAGAAAAACAAGATAGATCTTTTGATTGTCCCTCGTCAACAACTAACTGGTTTGCATTTTTCAATCTTTTTTTTCTTTATGTGTTTAATATGGGTCACAGTCATAACTGCTGTATATATACATGCTTGCCGTCATTTTTTGAAAATTTTATCTTCAATTTAGCTGATATTTATCAATCACTCACATAGTTGTTATTTTTATGTACGGCCTATTCACATAGCTATTATAAATATGCCCTTCTCTGAGTTCTATAAATGCTTACATTAGTATCTTTATCTTCATACTCAGAGTTAAGGTGATAGAAATTATGGAGGGAACCGCATTCCGTCAGTTTTGAAATATCTGTGTCTTTTGTGGTTCCAGTCCTGGAAAAGACGGAGAATATGTGAAAGCAGCACAAAACCTAGGTATGGTGCTGACCAAGAGAAAAATTCATCTAGTCTATGGTGGAGGTAACCGTGGGTTAATGGGATGTGTGTCTACAGCTGTACATGTAGGAGGATGCCAAGTTCTAGGTATTATTCCTACAGCTCTAGCTGCATCTAACATCGTAGGAAAGACAATTGGGGAAGAGTTTAAGGTTGCATCCATGCATGAGTGCATGGCTAGAATGATGAGCAATGCTGATGCCTTCATTGCCTTACCAGGGGGTTTTGGTACTTTAGAAGAAATTTTTCAAATAGTCTCTTGGGCACAACTAAATATGCATCACAAACCGATAGGTTTGTTAAATGTTAATCACTTCTTTGATGGTCTGTTATCTTTCCTTGATCATGCTGTGGAACAAAGGTTTATCCCACACTCAGCACGACGAATTCTCATCTCAGCTTCAGATGCTGAGGAGTTGATTGATGCTTTACAAGCATATGTTCATGTACCTGATCCAATCACAGCTCAAATAGAATGGACAACAGACCACAGTAGAAAGCGCAAATTGGACTTGGATCTTCATCTATAACTGTAGTAAGATGTGGACATTGCTGTACCACTTTTACTTTCTTAAGGTGATCTTGGATACCATCTTGCTAGCCACATACCTTAAGAAAGTACTATTACTAAGTCAAAATTCATATTTTGAGAACTTAGCATATAGTTGATATTCCCTTGGAGTTTATAATACTATCTTTAAATATTGTTTATGATTCTCTGCACTCTTGAAATATTCTAGTATATTATCAATAATATAATAACAAATTAATCCTGGAATGGCTTTAATACTTTTTTTTATCAAGTCCATGAATGCAACTCGGCATTTGTCAAACTAAATGACATAACCAAGAACTCATAATACCATAACGAGTCCTAAAATATTTTTTTTTCGAATATCCTCTTCCCTTATCCTCATTTGATGAGATCCAAATATCAAATCAATTCAAAATTTTTTTTTTAAAATATTGAGCACCTTGTAGCTGATCAAACATATCATCTATATGAGGTAATGAGTATTTATTTCACATTGTCACTTTATTCAATTGTCTATAATCTATGTATAGTCATAGTGATCCATCTTTCTTTTTCATAGATAGAACTGAAGCACTCCAAGTAATAGTCTTAGGGTATATAAATCCCTAGTCTAACAAGTGTCACAACTGATCTTTCAATTCCTTGAGTTCAGTCGGTGCCATTCTATATATAGGTATAGACACTGGTTGGGTTTTAGGAAGTAAATCAATACCAAATTATATTTTACGTTTCGAGGTAATCCTGGCAATTCTTCAAGAATTACATCAGAAAATTTTCTAACCACTAGAACTTAATTTACAGTAGTATACTTTATCTCAACATCTCTCACCACTGCCAACTATCCTTGGCACCTTTTTGTTGGCACCTTTTTGTAGTCACTTATGGACTGTTAAAGCATAAATTAGATTACTGGGTATCTCATTACGATCCCCTTGTATCAAGAAAGAAAATTCTTCAATAATTGAATTTAATCACCATATAATGACATTTCAAAATGACATGACATAATGCCAACAAATTTATTCTCAATATCACATCACAGTCTACCATATCTAGACAACCGGTACAACAGATGTCACATTCAGAAACCATCATATTTGGTATCTGTCTCAATTCTTTAAATTCTTTAAGACGCATATTGCTTTTACTTTCAAGCTATAATTGATCCATAGATATTTCTTAAGATGTCACAATATTCAATCTATCTTATATTATAAACTTTAACAACTTCGAATAGAAAGGAATTTGAAACCCTATAGAATCCCTCAGCAGCACCTGAAGTATAAATATGTCCGGCTCATATCGATACTAAAGGTCTTACTAAAGAATCCTTTGCTCTGATTGTCACAGGGAAACCTAATGCTCTGATACCAACTTGTCACGACCCTAATTTTAGGGCACGTGAAATCCATATACTATACACATATATTTCCATAAATGTACATATTGCCATTCTTAATCATATAAATCAATACATATAAGTTCCCATACACATATACAATATACAATTTACGTTTATAAACACCAGAGTAACAGTAGAAGCAAGAATCCTGCCTGTGACGTTCAGAGCAACGCTAGAGTACAAATATTTTACAAATATAAAACATTGAGAGCCTAGAAACAATGTAGGCTCACCACTGAAGTACGACCTCTAGTCAATCATGTGGCTGTTGGACCAAACTCTATGTCTTTATCTGAAAAATAGATCCACATTGTGTAGTGAGTTTTACAATTCAGTGAGCAGATAATACCTCCTATGACCTCTTAGGTCAACATATGGATGTACTCATATAATAAAATTTATGTTATCAAAAATTACATTTCAGAAGTACATCCACATAGGACCCACATTTTCAAATATTCTCTATTCAAAAATCATAATCAGGTCTTTCAAACCATAAGTGGTACTGTATACACAATGCTCATGTCAAGTTCAAAATCATATTCAATACTGTAAAATCATTAATCAAATTATGCTATGCATCAAAACATTTCTCATAAAATATTCGGAGGATCCCATATCAGAACCACCATACCAGAGTTTCACCCCTTCCGTACTTTGGTGGTATAGGATTTGCCTAAACTTTGCATCCCGCTGAGGTTTGCCTTACTACCATTCAAGAGGACACGCGAAGGGACTCTGTATGGGTCTTTCCCAACCACACAGCAAGAGAAGGCAAAATAACATCACATATAACTGGCATCTCGCCCATATATAGGAGGCATTCCGCTCTCCTTCACATATAATCTCCCGTGTGTTGGCCCTCACACGAGGCTAGCACTACCTCCCCTGCTAGCTGAGGCAATCAAGGTGCGCACCAAGCCTAATATCACCTGCTGTTAGCAGACAGTGTTTCCAATAGGATTTCTCCACAGAAAATACCATATGTACATATGCCATATAATCTAGTATAAATTCTCAATATAATACAGACTTTCAGTCTCAAAATACTCATATGTCAAAACTTCCCATTCAGGGGAAACATGTATACATGCCCATATCCGAGGCAAACATATCACTGTAAAATCAATGTCACATGTACAACATACTTTCTTTGACATGTAATGCGAAATACATGTAAAAATCACATGTTCAATGTATTTCAAAATTCATCTGTTATAAATTACCCATTCAGGGTCTATCACATATATATGCCCTTTCTCTAGGCAATCATATATCTCTATAAATCAATGTCACGTGTATAAATATTCACTTTATCATTTAATGAGAAATACATGTGAAATCATATACACCATGAGTTCATAAATCCATTTTCAAAACTATACTCTTCTTGAACTGTATTTCAAAATGTAAGCATATCAGATCATTTTAATGCATTTCAGAAACATATCACAATGTGTATCTCTCATAAACATAATCATATACATATTCAAGTATCAAGAAGAGTATAGACAAGTCATAGGAAGAATCATCTACTCACAGGTAAGGGCTCCAGATTGGACAGCCCTAAAATCCTCGTTTCTGGTCTGAATTTGACCAAATAAGCTTCAAAAACGTGTCCGAAGGGTCTAAAAACCTTAAATGAGCTCGGTTACTGTTCACCACCGGAAAACACTACTCACGCCAGAAAACACTATTCACCGCCACTATTTTCTGTGGAGGAATCCTATTGGAAACACTATCTGCTAACATCAGGTGATGTTAGCCTTGGTGCGCACCTTGATTGCCTTAGCTAACAGGGGAGGTGGTGCTAGCCTCGTGTGAGAGCCAACACATGGGAGATTATATGTGAAGGAGAGCGGAATGCCTCCTATATATGGGTGAGATGCCAGTTATATGAGATGTTATTTTGCCTTCCTTTGCTGTGTGCCTGGGAAAGACCCATACAGAGTCCCTTCGCGTGTTCTCTTGAATGGTAGTAGGGCAAACCTCAGCGGGATGCTGAGTTTAGGCAAATCCTATACCACCAAAGTACGGAAGGGGTCAAACTCTGGTATGGTGGTTCTGATATGGGATCCTCCGAATATTTTATGAGAAATGTTTTGATGCATAGCATAATTTGATTAATAATTTTACAGTATTGAATATGATTTAGAACTTGACATGAGCATTGTGTATACAGTACCACATACGGTTTGAAAGACTTGATTATGACTTTTTGAACAGAGAATGTTTGAAAATGCGGGTCCCATGTAGATGTACTTCTGAAATGTAATTTTTGATAACATAAATTTTATTATATGAGTACATCCATATGTTGACCTAAGAGGTCATAGGAGGTATTATCTGCTCACTGAGTTGTAAAACTCACTACACGATGTGGATCTATTTTTCAGATAAAGACACAGAGTTTGGTCCAGTAACCAAGTGATCGACTAGAGGTCATACTTCAGTGGTGAGCCTAATTGTTTCTAGGCTCTCAATGTTTTATATTGTAATATATTTGTACTCTAGAGTTGTTACCCATTCAGGGTTTATCACATATATATGCCCTTTCTCTAGGCAATCATATATCTCTATAAATCAATGTCACGTGTATAAATATTCAGTTTATCATTTAATGAGAAATACATATGAAATCTTATACACCATGAGTTCATAAATCCATTTTCAAAACTATACTCTTCTTGAACTTTATTTCAAAATGTAAGCATATCAGATCATTTTAATGCATTTCAGAAACATATCACAGTGTGTATCTCTCATAAACATAATCATATACATATCCAAGTATCAAGAAGAGTATAGGCAAGTCATAGGAAGAATCATCTACTCACAAGTAAGGGCTCCAGATTGGACAGCCCTAAAATCCTCGTTTCTGGTCTGAATTTGACCAACTAAGCTTCAAAAACGTGTCCGGAGGGTCCAAAAACCTTAAATGAGCTCGGGTACTATTCACCACCGAAAAACACTATTCACACCAGAAAATATTATTCACCGTCACTATTCATCGCTGGAAAATACTATTCACCGTCACAAATTTTTTTTATCAAATCAACAAAATGAATTCATATCCTAATTTTTATCTAGTTTCTGAATCCATCTACGGAGTCAGATTTCTAATTAAAAGTCTCTAAGTAAAGTTTTTCAGAACTTACCTTTTATTGAAATTTTCTACTTCAGATCGACGGCGATTCAACGGTTGATTTGAAAAACTGATCGGTCAAAATTGAAGTACTCTTCGTCCTGAATCCAATAACATTTTCAGTTTTGATACCGGAAGCCAATTGGTACTCCAAATCGAGAGAATAGATTTGAAGTCACTATTCACTCACTATGCAGCACTATGCATTTTTCCGTTTTCTTCTTCTTCAAATTCGTCGCCCCCGTTTCTCATCTTATGTTTTCTGAAAAATTTATTTATTTATTTTTATTTTTTTTATAATTATTAAATAATTAATAGTTAGATTTTCTTTTATAAAAATTCATATAAATTCCGTTTTTCATTTTAAAATATCCCAAAAATTTCTAAAAATTTTCATTCTCGTAAATCGTTAGTTAAACTCTTAAATCACAATTTTTCTTGATAAACATCATAATAAAACAAATTTCAAAAAAAATATCTTTATTCATATTAAAAGAAAGAATATTTTTAAAAATACCATAAAAATTCAATGGAGGCCGGTATAATTATTTTAAGCAACACAATATTTCTTTTACTTAAAAGTTTACTTACTTTTAACAAATTATAATCATTTCTACATAAATAAAAATATATTTGCTTATAGTGTGCCAAAACATAAATTCTCATATTTCTTTTGTAATTCTTTAATACATGTAATAAATATTCATATTTTCTACGGTTCTTATCTCTATTGTCAAAATTGTCTCTTTTATTCTAAATTTCTTTTAATTAGAATTTTCGTGAAATTTTACGGTTTTTACACTAATATAGGTATCAACCCATCTTGGGGATGAATGTGTAACATGGCAGGAAAGTAGGTACTACACCAAGGATGCAGATGGCGTGCTGGGAGGAACTCAATCCTGCAAAATACTGGAGATCCATTGCTGCCCACAGGCAAATTAACCAAGCAGAATACTCGGCCCATCTAGCAACGCGGGGGGGTGGGGGGGAATGAAATGCTACGAAGCTTCATGGACAGAGACACTGGAAAATGAATTGAGTGCAAATTCCAATCCCATTTTGACTAAGAAACAGGAAACAACATCATGAGGGAGCAATCGAGTGAAGGAGATGCTGCGAAGCCATATTCCAGCCGAATCTTAATTCAAACAAAGATATTTTCTTGGCCTGAATGCATGGGATGGATGATTTCAAACGACAGGCTACAGAACAAAGTGACAACAGTTTGCGAGATAGGTCGAAATGTCCCCAGACACAACCAATTGAAGTTTAACGGGGACGATTCTGTGCTCAAGTCAGGCCGTGCTGGTTGTGGGGGTGCTTTGCGTAGTGCCTCAGGGGGCTGGATCCGAGGTTTTCCAGGAACTTGGACTGCTGCAGTATAACAAAAGCTGAGTTGTGGGGCATTTTGACAGCAACACTGAACTGCAAGGACGTTATAATTGAAACTGACTATTCAGTTGATGTCAACCTGTGCTTGGTTGGATGCAATAAAGAGCATCCCTGTGTTGGGATTGTTTCTCACATCCATAGCTTACTGGAGAAGAGTTGGAAGGTTCTCATCCTTCACGCCTATAGAGAGGGTAACAGAGTTGCAGATTGGTTGGCCAGAAAATCCCACTTCCTGAGCCCATTTTACATATTCTTGAGAGACCTCCTGATGGTCTTGGCTGCTTGTTGATTGATGATATAAGGGGAGGAACATCCTCATTCGTTTGCCCAGTGTAGCCTTTTGACTCTCATCTTGTACAAAAAATAAAATAAAAAATAAAAAAAAGTTAGAGAGAACCACTCTAATTTAATTTTATTCTATTTTCTAGTATGTTAGAACTTCACGAAACTTTGCTTGAAATTTTGATTTTATTCTGTTTGTTCGTTGATTGTGTATTTTCACTAACGTGTATGTTCTTTTATGGTAGTGTTCAACGAAATTTTACCTTTAAATTTTATTCTGTTTGTTGGTATGCTGGGGCTTCATGAGAATCTTGATTTCATTCTGTGTTTTTTCAGTAGGGGTATTTCCGCTTCTGCTCTTTCCTACAAAAGAACCCCACCAAGCTGACTAAAGATCTCGGTTCAGGATGTGAGAAATCTAAACCCTTGCTTTTGTAATATACTATATAACTTGGACACTTCCAATATACAATTTAGGAAAGATTTTTTTTATGTTATCCACTTATAATTTTTTATGTCAATTTCGTGTGAAGGAAAGTAAAAGTGAAAGATATACATATTTTTTTATCTGTTCTTTATGTTCTGCAAGAGGTTTTTAATGCATAGTGTAACAACTCTAATTATGTAACAACTCTATATTTTTTTTATCATATACAAACATATATATACATTTTTTTAAAATCCCTGAAGTCATCACCTCTTTACTTCTAACTCATAATAATATTCATTTAATTTAACCAAGCGTAATTAAGGTTTAAAGTCTACCATAAATTTTGATACAATACTGAGTTCACATACACATTCTTAATTTAAAACGTATGTACATAAGTCAAACACACATATGTCTACAACTTATTCATCCATATTGACCAGTTCCGAGGATATGGGTACGTGTGGTTGCACCTTCTCCGAGATTTTATCCAACTTGACCACAACATCTTATTTATTACTGGGATCTACCCATAATAGAGTAACTCGATCTAACGTGCACTAAAGGTCAGAACCATAGAGAAAATCTGCATATTTATTCTTCTGAATATGATATGAAAATATAGTGAGAATTAAATCCTAATAAGTTCAACAATAAATCATTATTATCAATATATAGTTTATCATGTCATGTTCATTTGTATAAGTTACAGCAAATGTCTTAATCACATAAATGCACTTTATCTATACACATGAAAATCGTACAGTAATGACATGTATGGCATGAATAACTATTTTCAGAATATCATATGATGGCTATCAACTTATTTTCATATCAAGTTACCTCGGTTAGGGTGAGTACTTTCTACTCTCCGGTACGAGCTTTTCTCGCTCCCTCCGACATGGCAAACTTTCTCTTTCTTTTCTCATTACATAATCATAACTGTGAGTAGGGCGTCCCCTACTGGTGCACCACACGGACTGCCACGCGACCATGCTTATCTCATTTCTTTTCTTTTCTTTTCACATTAATAGCCAAAATATGATTTCAATAACAAGTATGTTCATTATGCCATAATTTATCATCAAAGCATAATCATTACCGAAAATCAATGGTAGAATGCAATCTTGCCATGATCATAATCATTTTCGAATTCCACTTTATAAAATATTTTCATGTCAAAATTACACACTTAAGATGGTAGGAAGTTCATGCAATGGCAATGGTTAAGGCATACACTAGGCATTTATTATTTTCATTTATAAGATTCTTCTTCTTTCTTAAATATTATTTTTCTCTCTCACTAATAAGAGCATAACACCCTTATTTTAAATCCGAACGAGGTGATCTTGATGTCCATTTAAAGATAATATAATCCTCTAAAACATTTATGTTGAACATTGTAGTGAAATCTTAAGTAATCATGGTGTTACTACTCCCTCAAATTCAATGTTATTTCTTCTTTGGTAGGTTCTGACTTTGATATATATATATATATATATATATATATATATATATATATATATATATATATATATATATATATTTCCCTCTATATTTTTTATTTTAACTATTTATTTTAATTTTCTGCATATTTTGCCTAGAAATTCAAACACAGAAACTTACCTAACAGATTCTTCCCTGGTTAACTAGTTTTTGACCTCTGCTTACTAATCGGACAATATCTCCCTCGTCTGAACTCTAAATTATGTGATTTCAGTGACTAAAATTTCGTGAAACATATATCTATATTTTTTATATTAACCATTTCTTTTAATTACTAAATTATTCTTCCCATAATTTGAAAAACATAAACTTTCCTGATTACTATGAAGTCCAGGTTTCTTAGCCTAGCCTTTCCTAAAATTCTAGTACATCTTTTTATTAAGTCCTCTTCCAATTTTCTTCCAAATTTTCACCTAACCATAGAATTACTCATCTCAACATTTAATTATATTTCTTACTTAATTTAACATATTCCATTATCCACTTCAAAAGAAAAACATAATCAAATAATGCATTACTAAGGGTGTTTCTCAACAGAAATTTCTCATGGTTTTCTTCTAGGTGTTTAAGGCCATAATTCATTTTATCAATCTAACCACATCTCATCAATTTTTCATCACATTTAAAGATACATAACAACAGCACAATGCTCTAAAAATTTTTCATCCATAGCCATACCTATGCAGAACGTTCCACACCAATCTAATTATTTAAACATAAATCTCATGCAAGATCAACATGTAACATGATATAGAACGATTCATGACCAATCATCAAAGTAGTAAACATTGTAAATTTCATCAAAGTTCTAAGATCAAAATCTCATATAAATGTTATAAATTTCAAAACTTTTCTTCAAAAAGAGATGTTGTTAAACATACCTAAAGATATCTCTAACTCTCTTAGTGAATTCTTTTTCTTCTTTCTTCTTGAAAGAAATGGAAAGATTCCTCCCTTCCCTTAGCTTTTCTAGCAGCTTGAATAAGAGAGGAAGGGTAATTTTTGAACCCTAAGGATTAAGAGAAAAGATGAATTCAAGTGGAGATTAAGCTAACTTACCTTGAGTACTATTCTTCTAGACTTTTCCTTCCTCTTCCTTCCTCTCTTCTTCGCTCTTTCTCTCCTTTCCTCACTGTACCTTGCTTTTGTTTTTTCTCTCCCTCACTTGGACGAAATTATGATGTTATAAAGGTGGTTTTTACTTAAATAAACTATCAAGTGGTTTTTGCTTAAATAAACTATCAAGTGGTTTACCTTTCATAATCATGGGTCTACTTTATCACAATTAGGATGCACTTAGTTAATTTTTGGGGAGAAGACAACTCATGTTGTTGTCTTCCTCTCCCTTAGTCAAGATATGCATAGCAAAAGGAGATTTGTATCTGAAAATTATGATAAAATGTTCTTAAGATAAGGAACAAGGTCCCTTTGATTTAGGGATTCATTTCCTTTTTCTTTTGACTCACTCAAGTATGATAAGTTTGCCTTTCTAAGTGGCAAATTTCTGGCCCTTGAGTCTCCCTTGCTTGCCTGAAATTATTAGTGTAAGATATAGATGTTTTGTCCTAATGTCATGTATTATTACACCACTTGCTGAAATTATGAGTGTGGATATAGATGTTTTGTCTTAATTTCATGTATTATGACACCACTTGCTGAAATTATGAATGTAGGATGTAAATGTTTTGTCCTAATGTCATGTGACCTAATCTTGATTATTATTATACTACTATTTCCTCACATGGTTTTGATTTTTCCCTCTTGGACTTGGACTCATTCTTAACCATTATCTTTTGCTTTGGCTGAAATTCAACCTCTCATGGAGGGCTTTGTTACATTTTCATGATTTTTGAGCTTTTGATCCAACTTCTATATCGTAATCCATGTCTATGTTATATCTCTTGTTTGAGCTACCAAATTGGCTTACTAGAAACTCATGTGAAGTGGAAAAACAAACTCTATGAAGTGTCCATAGGTGAAGGCCCAATGTATGGGTGGAGATTTTTAACTTAGTAACTCTAATTCTTAAATTAGGAAAAATTACCCTAATCCAATCTTCTTGAAAT
The DNA here is from genome assembly GCA_037074535.1 of Gleditsia sinensis. Lineage (NCBI taxonomy): Eukaryota > Viridiplantae > Streptophyta > Magnoliopsida > Fabales > Fabaceae > Gleditsia > Gleditsia sinensis. The sequence continues at coordinate 14,564,408 of CM073468.1, read as the reverse complement.
TTTAAGACCTTTACCTACTTCCCAAAAATTTATCTTCCTTACCCAAGAATTTTTTCTTTTTTTAGTATATTATTTCTAATTTTTCTTATTAGGTTTTCTCTCTTTACCTATTCCCTTAATGTTGGAAACATTTTTTATGCATACACATAAGGTAAAGAATTTCTAAGGCTTATATTCTCTTAGATATCTAAAAATTGTTTAATAAACTTTATTTCCTTGATTAAATATTTATGTGCCTTCATTAATAAAATAAACGAAATTAGGGATGTTACACATAGTTATCTGTCTGTACTCTGTATCATTGACTCTGGAAATTGTAATTATGGTTCCATGTGTATTAATTGCATTTGGCTAATGCTTGGAATTTTATTAGGTTGAAGAGAACATTGTCAGTTTGCCAAGAAGGGTCTAACACTATCTCAAATTGGTGTTATTCTTTGTGATTCTCATGGTATTGCTCAGGTGAAAAGTATAACTGGTAACAAGATCTTGCCTATACTGAAGGCCCGTGGTATGTTTTTCCTCTTGGTTTTGGTTGGCAATGCATATTTTGACAGTGAAAATATAACTCCCTTTCTTCCCCAGGGCTTGCTCCTAAGATACTGAAGGATCTCCGCCACATCATCAAGAAGGCTGTCACTATTAGGAAGCACTTGGATAGAAACATAATGGATAAAGATTCCAAGTTTTTTCTAATTTTGGTCAATAGTAGAATCCATTGCCTTGCTCGTTATTATACAAAGACAAAGAAGCTTCCTCCAGTTTGGAAGTAGTGAGTATTGTTGGAGCTTTATCTAATGCATAACATTAATAGTCATTGTATAAGTAAATTGATATCAACTCCATGCATTGCATAAATGCACATTTGCACACAGTAATATAATATTTCATATTTTCCTTACCCCTAGTAGGTGTGATTTTGATAGCTTATATAGTTTTATCAGCATGTTTATAAGTATTGTACCCACATATTTTGAGAATGAGAAGAAAACAGATAGGGAGAGATAGAATTTAGAATAACTAAGAAGGGAGATATGGAACCATGAAATTTGAGAATGGAAAGATGAAAGAACATAGGAGAGAGAGAAATATATACACACACACACACACACACACACACTAGAACTAGAGAAGAATCAAACCTGATGCATAAAGGCTTTGAGCCCTTGAGGGGGTGGAGAGTGCAAACAGGGGTTAGAAAAACCCTATACTAAAATTGGCCTTTTTCTGTTAATCCCTTTTCAAATAGAAGATACTTGCATTCCCACAGATCACCAACGACTATGGTTTTGACACCAGATTATCATACTATATGAGGCTAAACGTTTCTATTGGATTGATCACACCCACGTGATCTTTCTTATCTTATCTGTTGCTTGATCCTTGTAACAAAGTTCTTATATTTGTTTATTTGAATTTCAAACATTCCGGATATAGTGTAACAAGTTCCTTTATTTACACTCACACTCATTGTATAAAATATATCTCCATGAATAAAATAATGTAAGCATTTTTCCTTCAGAATTCATTCCTCTATAGTTTCATCTCATTATTTTTAGGATGTCTAAATGATTTTGGGATAATTCAAGAATGCTGGCTCATAATCATGCACTTTTATGTTTAGAAAATCATGTTAGGTTTTGTGATTTGGAATTTCTTTGCTCCTCTGTTCGTCAATTATATAATTGTTGGTTGACTATTTTCCAAAACTATAGGTTCATGTCATTAGAATGAGTTCTATTGCGTTAAATTATGAAGAAGCATTCTCATTGTAATCCTGATTCTCTTATTTCGGTCCCTTGAAATTTTTTTTCTTCCCATAACATCTTTGTAGAAGTATCTAAGTCTCCTTCACTTTTAAATGTTATTTTGTTGGTGTTCTTATTGGGTGTCGATTTTTTGCAACTAGTCCACAACTGCCAGCACTCTTGTTGCTTAGAATGAAATAATTGGTTATAGAATTTGATTACCGGATCGGTTGTACTGTGGCATAGACTAAGATGCTTGGTTATAGGATACTGTTCTGCCTTTCTTATATATTTTGGAAACTAAGATTTAGTTCCTGTTACTCACTATATTTCATACTGCATTTTCATTATAGTTAGAGTTAGACAGCTTTGTTAAATCGTTAGTATTTGTTCATGATGAGGCTATGGACTTGCCATAAATCAAACGCATCTTTCAAGTCCTTTACAGTATGGTGGAGTTTTTTCACCCTTGAGTTTCTAGATTTTCGATGAGGTAGTACAAATCTTAGGAGGTGTTTGGTAGGAGGAATTTTTTTGGATTTCTGGGAAACTGAACTTGGAAAAGTTAAATTCTTATGTTTGGTTTCTAAATTTTAAAACAAGATTCCTAGGAAATATGGATTTTTAGAAAGACTCCCACAAAAAAAAATTTCATGTAAGAGGATGGGAATCCAAGTTTTCCATGCCATGTGAATCGGTTTTAAATATAAAAAGATAATAATGTCCTCAATTTTATCACTTTCTCTTTCATCTCTCTCTTACTCATCTCTCTCATCCTCTCTCTCTCCCACCCATCTCTCTCATAATTTCTCTCTCATCTCTCTCTCTCTCTTACTTTCTCTTGCATAATCTTTCTCTCTTTCCTACCACTTTCTCTGTTATATTTTCACTCACTTTCTCTCTCTCACCTTAGCATAAGTAAAGACATTTTTAGAAAAGTACTACAATTTTCAGGAAAGTTCTATTATAACTAAATATAGTAATAAAAGGTTCTCAGATAAATATTTAAAGCCAACCAAATCCATTTTGTACATTCTCAGTAATCATCATTTCCAGAAAACATGTTTCTCAGGAAATATGATTCCTAGAAATGAATTTTTTTTACCGCGTATCAAATGCCCCCTAAATGAAAAGAGATCTAAGGTTAGAAAAGCTTGACCTTAGTTCAAGGAACAAAGGATTGTTGACGGTATTCAGCCCTTCTATCGGTAGCTGGGTTGGATTTGGCACTAGATTGATATGAGAATTTTGGTAAATTGAATCTGGTGCATAATAATTAGATACTCTTCCCAAAAAGGATTAAAAAAAAAAGAATCCACTAAAACTCTTTATCCAACTTAACTATTTTTTTATTAGTAAATATACAAAATAATATTTAAAAAAATACAATCATTTGTAGTTTTAATTTTTGAAAATATGACTTTAAACAAATTAGTTTTTTTAAAAAATAAAATTGTTGTAAATTGGAATTATCATCAACTCTTTTATATTTTTTGTTTTAAAAAAATTAGTGTGAGATGTTACAATGTTTACGTGACAGTGAATCGAGGAAAACAAACATTCCAAGAGTATATGACATTTTTTTGTTAAGTTGTTGTGACAAAGATGATTTGTGATATAAACCCTTGTAACATTGCATTTTCTTTAAATTTACTATCACGTGAGCAGTTCGACTTTGATGCCGATGATTGGAATACGAAATAGGGGGAGAGAAGGAAGAGAGAATTCGAGAAGAAAAAGGAAACAATTTTACTTTCAAGATTGAACAAGAATACAAAAAAATTCTTTTTTGAACATCCTAATCTGCCTTTCCACTTTTACTCCTATTATCTCATTGCAAAAGACAACTTTTGCCCTTAACTATTATTTATTTATGTAACAAAGTTGAAACTTGGTAATCATTCCTGCATATGTTTTGTTGGCCATTCAACAGTTGACATTGGGTTTGTTCTTGATCACAATCTCTTTAATTAACAATCTTTGTAGCTCGTAGGGATAACCCTTGAATCAATTCTTTCATACTAGCAATTTGACTTAGTTTCTGCCCTCAATCTTTCTTTCATTTTGGGAACAAGTGATTGAGAGCCGGTCTATTCCGCCATGGTCATGGAGCTTAACTCTTATACCAATGATAGAGACAAGAAAATAGAGAGAGAGAAATGTGACCTTATAACAGTCAATAAGGTCTTTTGGACAAAAAGACGTGAGTTTATCGCATGATCAATTTGTAATGATTTTTTATTTTTTAAAGACTAACTTGTTCAAAGTAATATTTTTTAGGACTGAAACTTTGAATAATATATTTTTAAGGGATCATTTTGTATATTTACTTTTTTAGATTCTTTCATTTAAGAAATATTTTTTTTTAGTTATAAATGAATAGAGGGGTTTAACAGATAATTCGACTTGATTTGAGACATAAATCAAATCAAACTGAATTTATTAAAATAGTGGACCAATTGATTTTTTTCAAAGTGATTCAACTGAATTAAATCAAACCATTGAAAATTAACTTGGTATAGTTCGGATTTATTGATTTTTACCTTATTAAATTTTTTTTAATTTAAATTATAATTAATTTAAGAAATTTTTACTAAAACAAATACTGATAAAGGTTTTTTCTAATTTTTATACCAAAAAAATTAGAATTTAATAACTGAATTAAACTGCTCAATTTTCAACTTAACTAATTCAAGTTTGAAAAGGTTTTTGGGATGATTTGGTTTGATTTGATCAATCAAATTTAAAGACCAAGGGATGATAGAAAGTTTGAGGTATCATACAAAATAAAACTCAAACTCTGTACAATTATGTCCTACAAATGTTTGATTTATTTCACAGATGTTTCCGACTCTATTTTCTTCTCAAGATGTAAATAGAAAATGTATCAATAAAATTGTTGAGCTTATGTAAATGCAAGAAGAATGTGTACTTAACATCATGTGAAATTTAGTTTTGTTGCATATTAGGAAAATCACAATTTTCTCATTTTTGATAAACTGTTAGAGGGATTAAATTTAGATATCAAAGTTTTGAAGAAAAAAATACACAATATTTTTTATTCAACTTGGAACAGAAAGATGTATTTTTTAAAATAGAACTATGTGTTTTTTTTAAAGTATCTTACAGATTATTAATAGTGTAAAACCAACGTCATGTTACAAAATAAAAGACTCTTCTAACAAGTGGTTATTCTAATTATCAAACTTATATATATCTTCACCTTAGAAGTATTTAGCTTGCTTATTACTCTACTTATTAATAGAAAGATGTGTACTTGAATTATTTCTACTTATAATTTGAAAGTCTCTTTTTGTCTTTCTAATTATGAAAATATTTTCTGTTTTTAATTTTTAAAAATATTTTTTATTTTTTATTTTTCACATTTTTAAAAATGCATTTGATTTATATTTTAATTTTCACTATTTTCTTGTTATATGATTATTTTTTCACTTTGTTTTTATTTTTATCACTTTCTAACTATATAAATAGTAAAATATTGTGTATATAATTTAAAATAATTGAAAAAAATATTATTTTTACAGTTTGGTACAGTACTAAAAATTTTAAAAATATCTTTGTGATATTTTTAAATTTTTTAAAAATTTTAAAAATATTTTCTTAAAATAAAAATAGAAAACAGTAATCAAACACTTTTTTATGACTGTTTTCAATTTTAAGTGAAAATGAAAACTAAAAACATTTAAACTAAATAGGCCATTGTTAAGAGAAGTAGTTTTGGGTTGGAAAGATCAAAGATACACAGTTGTGAACACAACACTCATATGTGCTTAAAATATAATTTTAAACATTCGTTTTAAAGTTTCAAATTTTTGTAATTATTCGTCATTCTAAATAATGTATAAAAAAAATTAATTTAACAAAAGTAAATCAACTAATGAATATCAATTTTCATTCTGGTTACTTTTCTCAACTCTGGCATAGCCAGCTATGCCTCTGATCTCCTTATTGCTGAAATTCGCTGCCTTCTTGATCTCCCTCCCAGGGGAAGTCAGAATTGCTCCCAAATTCAGAGAAGCCAACGGATGTACAGATTATAAATTTTGCTAAATTTGAATTCGCCTAATTTCAAATAGTAAATTTTGACATCCAAACTCTATCCATTATATCTCTTATAGATGAGATATTTGATATTTATTTTGATTAAATTTTAAGGCATATTCAAAATATGTTCCCAAATTGTCATCTTTAATCACTTTTGAAAAAGAAAATCATATATAAATGCACAGAAAATTGTGACTTGCGTAAATAAAGTGCTAAACTCACTTTAATTTCTCTCGGTGGATGGACTAGAAATTGTTTTTTTTTTTTCTGTATTTGATTAATATAGTGGAGTTAAATAAGATGACTATTTTTTTTATACAAGTATCCTTATACTCTTGGAAAATATAAATAATTTTATTTGAGACACTGAGATTACCTCTCCTTACATGTATTTTTTTTGCAAGTTCAAACTTATTCTATTAAAAAAACTTGTTAACAGTTAAACTCAATCTTCCTTACTTCTTAAACCATAAATTTATGGATAAGTTACTTGTTGAATAAACAAAAACAAAACATTAATTATATGTTAATTTAGATATGTTTAATGTAAATATTTGAATCATAACATGTCTATTTATACATTATTGTAATTATAATTTTTTTATTAAAAATTTACATTAATTTAGTTTTAAAATTTTTTTCATTTAAATTTTTTTTAAAAGTCTATTTAAGATAGTGGTTGGCCAGCTAGTTTGTTTAGTCTGCAAGACTAACTTGTTTGATAGTGTTGATTTTATCTTTAATTTTATGATTATTTATCTTTAAAATTATTCACTTTTAATAACAAAATTTTAAAAAAGATTAAAATTATATGATACCACATCACCACACTCTTAAATCAAGAGCTATATAACAGGGATAAATTCATTTTCTTAAAAGAAAGAAAATGAAAATTTCAGTGTCAGAATAATAACAATTTATTTACGCTTTATTTAACTCATCAATTGCTAAATAAGACAGTTAATTTAATTTTTTTATTATATTAATGATGAGAAAATTCAATACTTTTAACAAAATTGAACTCTTAATAAATTTATTATAAAATTATCCTCTTAGAATTAGCTGATAACAAAATATTATGCTCCGCCCACAAATTATGGAGCCTATTCTGATTATGAATACCATGTTGGTAATCCATATGCTCTATTCCAAATAGAGTCGTCCCATTGGGTTGAAAATTCTTATATGTCAAACAATTTTTATTTCAATCACTGATCAAAATTGACATAATTATTGAAATTTTTCATACCAAAATAATCAATTTCAACCCCAGCCACTTAAAAATTCTTTAAAAGAGGCTCTTGCCAAACTTGAAAGAAGTACCAAAGAATTCCTAGAAAAAAATAGAGAGATTTGAAAAGGATGTTAAGCAATTTTTGGCAATAACAGATACTGCTATTGAGATCCAAAGAGCTGCCATAAAAAATTTAGAGCCTCAAGTAGGTAAACTTGTTGAACTCATCACTGATAGATCCCAATGTTCTTTACCAAGTGATATTGAGGAAGAACTAGAAGAGCAAATAAATATTAAGACCCTTTAGAGTGACAAAGAGCTAACTAAGCCTGAAATAGAGGAGATCAACACTTTCTTTGAGGAAGAAGTTATGGAGAACTATTGAGAAGAGGTCTATCTAAATGCACTTGCTAATCTCCTAAAACAAGGTATCATTACCTTAACTCAAGCATTTAATATCATTAATTCAGTAGGTTGTGGAGATGATTTATGTAATAACCGTAAAATTTAACGAAAATTCCAATTAAAGAAAATTTAGAATAAAAGAGAGAATTTTGACAATAGAGATAAGAACCGGTGAAAATATGTATATTTATTACATGGATTAAAGAATTACAAAAGAAATATGAGAATTTATGTTTTGGCGCGCTATAAGCAAATATATTTTTATTTATGTAGATATGATTATGATTTGTTAAAAGTAAGTGAACTTTTAAGTAAAAGAAGTATTGTGTTGTTTAAAATAATTATACCGGCCTCTATTGAATTTTTATGATATTTTTAGAAATATTTTTTATTTTAATATGAATAAAGATATTTGTTTTGAACTTTGTTTTATTATGATTTTTATCAAGAAAAATCATAATTTAAGAGTTTAACTAAAGATTTATGAGAATAGAAATTTTTAAAAAATTTTGAGATATTTTATGATGAAAAACGGAATTTATATAAATTTTTATAAAGGAAAATCCTATTATTAATTATTTAATAATTATTATTATATTAAAAAAAGAAAAAAGAAAAGAGAAGGCAACTGATAAAACGAAACCCGGGGGCGAAGAGTCAGTTTTGAGAAAGAGAAATCGAGAATTTTGCATAGTGATTGAATAGTACTTTCAAACTTAATCTTTTGATCTGGAGTGCTTATTGGCTTCTAATCTCAGAACTGAAGGTGTTATTGGATTCAGGACAAAGAGTACTTCAGTTTTGACCAATCAGTTTTTCAAATCAACTGTTGAATCGCCGTAGATCTGAAGTAGAAAATCTCGGTAAAAAGTAAGTTCTGAAAAACCTTACTTAGAGACTTTTAATTAGAAATCTGACTCCGTAGATGGATTCAGAAACTAGATAAACATTAGGATATGAATTCATTTTGTTGATTTGGTAAAAAAATTTGTGATGGTGAATAGTGTTTTCCGGTAATAAATAGTGGCAATGAATAGTATTTTTCGCGTGGTGAATAGTGACTAAACACCCGAAGTCATTTTTCAAGTTTTTGGACCTTCCGGACTTGATTTTAGAGTTTGTTTTACCGAATTCAGACCAAAAACGAGAATTTTAAGGCTATCCAATTTGGAGCCCTTACCTGTGAGTAGATAGTTCTTCCTTTGGCTTATTTTTACTCTTCTTGAACTTTACATTGATAAATGAGTATGATTACATGTTATTTGTACATTTATATGTTTCTGAAATGATTTTGAATATCTAGAATGGTTGAGAAACGATATCTAGTTCAAGAAGAGTATGATTTTTGAAATAGGTTTTGAAATGCTTTGAATACGTTATTTATAAATACATTTCTCATTATATGACAATGTAAATATGTTATGCATGTGATATTGATTTATACAATGATATTTTGCCTCGGATATAGGAATGTGTATATGATTCCCCTGATTGGGAAGTTTTGACAGAAGAAATATACTGAGACTGAAAGTATATTTTATATTGAGAATTTTATACTGTATTATATGGCATATGTGCATGTGGTATTTTCTGTGGAGGAATCCTATTGGAAACACTGTCTGCTAACAGCAGGTGATGTTAGCCCTGGTGCGCACTTTGATTGCCTCAGCTAGCAGGGGAGGTGGTGCTAGCCTCGTGTGAGGGCCAACACATGAGAGATTATATGTGAAGGAGAGCGGAATGCCTCCTATATATGGGCGAGATGCTAGTTATATCAGATGTTATTTGCCTTTCCTTGCTGTGTGCTTGGGAAAAGACCCACATAGAGTCACTTCGCGTGTCTTCTTGAATGGTAGTAGGGCAAACTTCAGCAAGAGGCTGAGTTTAGGCAAATCCTATACCACCAAAGTACGGAAGGGGATTAGACTCTGATGTGGTGGTTCTGATATGGGATCCTCCGAATATTTTATGAGACATGTTTTGATGCATAACATATTTTGATTAATAATTTTACAGTATGGAATACGAATATGAACTTGACATGAGCATTGTTTATACAGTACCGCTTATGGTTTGAGAGACCTGACTATGATTTTTGAATAGAGAATATTTGAAAATGTGGGTCTCATGTGGATGTACTTCTGAAATGTAATTTATGAATACTTAATTTTTATTAGACGAGTACATCCATATGTTGACCTGAGAGGTCTTAGGAGGTATTATCTGCTCACTGAGTTTTAAAACTCACTACACGTTGTGGATATATTTTTCAGATAAGGAGACAGAGTTTGGTCTTGCGGATAGGTGATCAGTTAGACTGTCTACTCTCTGGGTGAGCCTATGTTGCTTCCAAGGCTCACGTTATTTGTATTGTATTTGTATTTGTATTCTATAGTATGCTCTGAACGTCACAGGCAGGATCCCTGCTTCTACTGTTACTCTGGTGTTTATAGACTTACACTGTATATTGTATATGTGTATGAGAACCAATATGTATTGGTTTATATGATAAAGAATGGCATTATGTATAGTTATGGAACATATATGTGTATGGTATATAGATTTCACGTGCCCTAAAATTAGGGTCGTGACAATTTACTTGCAGCTAGTGAAGGTGAAGAGATTCTTCACTATGTAAGCACTTTAGAAGCAGAACATAATGAAGCATCACTAAGCAAGGGTGAGGGGAAATATGAACAGAGTAAAGATGAGTTAGATCATAAAATTTATGTAGCAACACCAGTAGTTAAAATAGAGGAAGAGCTACACCAAAAATCAAGTAATATTTCTCTAGAATTGAAACTATCATCTGAATATCTTTAGTATGCATTTTGGGGCAATGCTTATGAAATTGCAAACATTTATAAGGAGCAAGTTTATATAGTAAATACAGTAGAAAAATTTGAACAAAAGCTATAGCAAGCATCATGTAATTTTCCTCCAGGTATGAAACTATCACCTGAATATCTTTGTTATATACTTTTTGGAGATACTTATAAGAATGCGAAGCTTTACAAAGAGCTAAGTTGTACTAATCCCTCTTGGAGTTTTGTAGATTAAAAATTTTGGCTGTTAAAACACTTACTGAGAGGCAACCTGACTATAAAAAAAAGAGTGAGAGGTAGAAATTTTCTACTTAGCTCAGTATCATGATGCTAGCATGATAAGCAGAAATAAAGGATTTGGCCAACCCTTTCTTGTAGAAATCAACACCTCATGAGTCAAAATTAAGGGAAGTTAGGGGTGAATTTTATGATTGAGCTTTGTATTACATATTCTGATTCTCCTCAATGCATGCACTATTTATTATGTTTAAGCGAGTTGTGTAATTTGGGTGATTGCATGTCTCAAATTTATGTTTTGAGTGACTTGTTGGAGTAGATAGCACTAAAAGCTGATGATTTGATTGGTTTTCATTTTTTTTAGCTTTTGAAACATGAATAAAAATCATATTTATGTGTGAATTTAATTCTTTTGTAATTTATATTTTACTTGAGAATCCTAAAAAAATTTGAGCACTAAAACTTTAAGCATTTGACTGATTAAGTATTTAAGGAAGGCTTATGTGACTCAAATAATATATATGATCTTAAAAGGACTCTAGAACTTACTTGATTGTCGCTTGAGGCGAAATTTTAGGTTAACACCCCAATTAAGAGATGATTTAGGCAATTTTTTTTAATCATTTGAGCCTTTTCAAGCCTACCTACAAATTTTTATATCCTTAATCTACCTACTTTGAGTTTAATTGAACATTTTCTTTGATACACATATTATTAACTAATCCAAAAAATAGAAATATCTTTATTTTTTACCCCTTTCACTCATATGCATGATTATTATTGAAATATTGTTTTAAGAGCTATACTATTAAAAGGGTGGAAGGGTGGAGCATGGAATGCAAAGAAGAAGGAAGTTAAAAAAAATAAAGCAAAAGTGATGTATAAAAGAAAAAAAAATGTGAATGAGGAGAAAAGGAGAAAAAAAATAAGTGATGAACAAAAAAAATTGAATGAAGTAATGGAATGAAAAAGGGAGTTGAAAAATAAGTTTGGGGGAAAATCTCTTGATAAACTCTAGAAGCTCTATAAAAAAACTTATAATGATCATGTGTATTTGAGTGATTTGAGCTTAGTTTAATATCATTTATCCTACTTTGAACCCAAAAAACATTACAAGCTTAAGAAAGCCATATTGATCATAGGTGTGGTACTTAGCCTACTTTAGTGGAGAATGACATGAAAAATAAGTCTATGGAGCTCCTAAAACTTCAATTATCTAGATATTTTCACTTAAGGTATTGAGTTACATAAACTCATCTGAGTACAATAAGTTAAGTGTTATAAGGTTATTCACACACACACTTAGAATTCAAAAGGGATGAACCACCAAAACCCATATAATCAAGCACCCAAGATGAGAAAACATCATATGATCTTTGGGAGCAATCAAATCATTTGATTTTGATGTTTATTAAGTCTCATATTGGAAAACTTATCCATGAATCCATCCCTGAATATGCTAAAGTTAAGGAATATCTCAAAGCTATAGAGGACCAGTTTGAGACTTCTGACAAGGCATTAGCAAACACCCTAATGACAAAATTGTGTTCCATGAGGTTTAATGGAACCAGTGGTGTGCGTGAGCACATAATGAATATGCGAGACATAGCGTCTCAACTGAAATTTTTGGAGATTGAGATTTATGAGTCATTTTTTATTCACTTAATCCTTAGCTCACTCCTTCCTCATTTTGGACCTTTTAAGATATCTTATAACACATATAAGGAGAAATAGTCAATTAATAAACTTTTGACCATGTGTGTATATGAGGAAGGGAGATTGAATGAAGGAAGGATTAAAAGTGCACATTTGGTGACTCATGATAAGAAATCATCTAAGAAAGGGAAGGGTAAAGTGCCTCTTAATCAAGTTAATAAGGGCGATGTTAAATGCTTCTTTTGTAAGAATAAAGGACATATAAAGAAGACATGTCCCAAATTCAAGCATTGACTTGAAAAGAAAGGTAATCTCTTCTCCTTAGTGTGTTTTGAATCTAATATGGTTCATGTTTCATATAACACTTGGTGGATTGATTCTAGTTCTATAATCCATGTTGTCAATACCATGCAGGGCTTTGTAAACCACATGAAACTTACCAAAAGTGAATGTTCCATCTATTCGGGAAACAAGATGCGTTCACATGTAGAAGCGGTTGGAACCTATAAACTTGTACTTGATTCTGTCTTTGTATTAAACCTTGAAAGAACCTTTTTATGTTCCTTTTCAAGAAACCTTATTTCATTTTCAAGACTTGTACCTTGTGGTTTTAGTTTCAATTTCATTGATAATACTTTACATTTGTACAAAGACAATGTTCTAGTTGGTAATGGTATTATGGATTATGGTTTGTTTAAACTTCATTTGAATACTTCCTTTGATTGTAGCCTTACACAATAATAATATTGGCATTAAGCATAGTGTTATAAATGAGAAATTCTCTATGTTTTGGCATAGGAGATTAGGTCATATCTCCATTAATAGAATTAAGATATTAGTAAATGATGGAGTCCTTGAGACTCTTGAATTTACTGATTTTGGTACCTATCTAGATTGCATTAAAGGAAAGTAAACTAACAAGTCCAAGAAAGGTGCCAGGAGGAGTTCTGATGTATTAGATAACAAACACACTGATATTTTAGGACCTTATGATATACACTTTAATGGTCAAAAATATTTCATTACCTTTATTGATGACTATTCACAATATATGTATCTCTACTTGCTTTATGATAAAAGTGAAGCACTAGATATTTTTAAGGTCTATAAAGCAGAAGTAAAGAAACAATTAGGTAAACCAATTAAGATCGCGAGGTCAGATAGAGGCAGTGAATTTTATGGAAGGTACACTGAACATAAATAGTTACCAGGTCTATTTGAAATGTTCCTTGAGGAAGAAGGAATTATGGCACAATACACAATGCTTAGCTCACCATCACAAAATGGTGTGGCTAAAAGAAGGAACCGGACATTAATGGACATGGTGAGGAGTATGATTAGTAACTCTAATCTCCCATTATTTTTGTGGAGTGAAGCCTTAAAAACTGTGGCATATGTACTAAATAGGGTTCCAACCAAGGCGATTCAAAAAATGCTTTTTGAGTTATGAAAAAATTGGAAACCTAGTTTAAGACATGTACATATTTGGAGATACCCAGCTAAAGTTAGAATTTATGATCAGTCAGTGGATATTTTATTGGCTATGCTAAAACATCTAAGGGATATAGATTTTACCGTCCATCTCGTACAATGAGAATTGTAGATTCTAAGAATGCACGATTCCTTGAGAATGATAAGATTAGTGGGATTAGTTATCCTCGAAACTTAGTCTTTGAAGAACATAATAGAGAACAATATATTCCAACATCTTCAAAATGATTGATTGTTTTTTTATGATAATCATCAAGATTCAATTACTCAAGAACAACCAATGTTTGGAGAACCATTTCATCAGGAGGACACCCTTGTAGATTCGGTTACTCAGGATTCTTAAATTAGATGTTGATGTAAGATTAAGAAGATCTTCAAGAGTCAAAAAAACCTGTAATTTCTTTCGATTATATTGTGTACCTACAAGAATCTGACATGGACATTGGTGTTGAAGATGACCTAGTCATGTTTTAATAGGCTATGAGTGGAAATAAATCCATATTATGGTATGATTCCATGAAGAATGAGATGAATTCAATGGCTAACAATTAAGTATAGGATCTTGTTGAATTTCCTAAAAGGGGAAAAGCCATTAGCTGTAAGTGGATTTTTAAAATCAAAAGAGACTCTTTAGACAATATTGAAAGGTATGAGGCAAGACTTGTAGCCAAAGGATTCACTCAACAAGAAGGAATTGATTATCACGATACCTTCTCTCCCATTTCTAAGGATTCATTTCAGATAATTATGGCATTAGTAGCTCATTTTGATATAGAGCTACATCAAATGGATGTGAAAATAGCATTCATCAATGGAGATTTAGATGAAGATGTTTACATGAAACAACCAAAAGGTTTCATTTTAGAAGGCAATGATCACTTAGTTTGCAAACTTAAGAAATCTATATATGGACTGAAACAAGCCTCCCTTCAGTGGTATTTAAAATTTCATAATATTATTTCTTCATTTGGTTTTATGGAGAATATTATGGATCAATGTATATACCATAAAGTAAGTGGGAGTAAAATAATTTTTCTGATCCTATATGTAGATGATATTTTACTTGCTTCAAGTGATTTGGGCTGACTTTATAAGGTTAAACGATTTCTCTCATAACAATTTGACATAAAAGATATGGGCGCAGCCTCTTATATCATAGGCATAAAGATTGAAAGAGAAGATCCCGAGGGATATTAGGATTGTCTCAAGATGCCTATATCAATAAAGTTTTAGAGAGATTCTGTATGAAGGATTGTTCATCCAGTGTTGCACCTATAGTCAAAGGTGACGAATTTAGTTTGGAACAAAGCCCAAGAAATGTTTTAGATAGAGAACAAATGAAAAATATTCATTATGCTTCTGCAGTTGGAAGTTTAATATATGCTCAGGTTTGTACAAGACCTGACATTGCATATATAGTTGGAATGTTGGGAAGATATCAAAGTAACCCTGGTTTAGACCAATAGAGAGCTACAAAGAAAGTCATGCAATACCTTCAGGGAACTAAGGACTACAAGCTTACATATAGACGATCTGATCAATTGGAAGTGATTGGATATTTAGACTCTGACTTTGCTGGCTGCCTCGACTCAAGAAAATCAACATCTGAATATGTTTTCTTATTAGATGGAGGGGCCATTTCTTGGAGAAGTGCAAAAAAAATTTTGATTGGTATTTCTACCATTGAAGCAGATTTTGTATCATACTTTGAAGCGAAATCATAGGTTATATGTTTGAGGAGTTTTATTTCTAGACTTGTAATTGTTGATACAATTGCTAAGCCATTGAGAATTTACTGTGATAATTCCGCATCAATGTTTTTGGCCAAGAATACTAAAAGCGAAAGTCGCAATAAGCACATCGACATTAAGTATCTAGCTATTAGAGAACATGTTAAAGCAAACAAGGTGGTTATAGAACACATTAGTACTAAATAGATTATTACAAATCCCTTAACAAAAGGTGTACCACCTGTTGCTTATAAAGAACATGTTGAGCATGTGAGACTTAGTTCTATTTTGTAATCCTATGTAATTGAGGTACTCTTAAGTTTTGGTATCACATTTTGTCGATTTGAAAAGCTCCATTAATTTATATTTGTCTTCTCTTATTTATTTGTATATACATAAAGTTCAAGAGAATGTCAATGTATGTTTTTGGTGACCCTAAATGGATATTTAGAAGTTCATTCATAAAGATATGTACCACATATGGTTCTCATTTAAGAGGATTTAGTTGCATTGTGATACATGGAAGGTAATACTTATTACCACTATGATTCATGTAATTTAAAAATTTTTATTTGAGTATGGGGATATTGTGTCCATGGGAGATTTAAAGATATATCAATATTCAATTGGTATATATAAAGTGTTTAATGGGCCAAGTGGGAGAATGTTAATTATATTAATTAAAAAAATATATGTGGCCCATTTTTATTTGATAGTTATCTCCCTATGTGAATAGGTGACCCTATGAGAAGAGGTGACCTTACATGAAAAAAGTGACCCTATGTAAAGAGGTAACTATGTGAAAAGATGTCCCTATATAAAAAGGTATCCCTATGTCCAAAGGTATCCCTATATGAAAAGGTATCCTTATGTAAAAATGTGTCCATATGTGAAAAGATACAAGGTGGTTATGATAACCATTCATCAATTATAAATACCACTTCTTTGATAGAAAGAAGAATATAGTGAAACACTCAAAAAAATATTTTTCTGATATAAGGGTCTCTAGTCTACAAGAAAGTTTGTAATTCTCCATCAAGTACATGGATCAAGATCTTGGATAAACTAGATAAATTGTCTTTATTTTGACTTATATATAGTGATCGTGCTTTTAAGGGATCTAATTACTATGGTTGGAGGTATGTTCCTTAGACTTCCGCTTTTAATTTATTGCACTTATGCAATTTTATGGCTTACACATATCTCTCTCGTCCAAACTCTAATTGAGATGATTCAAGAGGTTGTGGAAAGCTACAAAAAAGATATACAACTTTTATGTTTTGAGTTTTGAGATATTTAGTGTTGAGACACTGGATATTGGCAGCATAATTCAAAGATGATAATGCAGTTTTTGAAAAATAAGATAATAAAAAAAAAAGATAGAGTTTGAGTTGGATTGAAATATATTTTATTAAAAGAGTTGAGTTGGACTAAAAGACCTTTTAAAGATAGAGTTTGAAATTGATTCAAAGATTATAACTTTGATTTTTTTTTTCTAGTTTTATTGTTTTGCTTGAGGACAAGCAAAAAGTTAAGTTTAGGGGTATTTGATGAGTGAGTTTGATACTCATAAATTAATTATCTTTAACTTATAATTTTGTGAGTTTTTGAGCAATTTATATTAGATTTATGTGTGATTATGTGTTTATTTTATAGCTTGAAAGAAGATGAAGAACTAAGGAAAATTAGAGAAAACGAAGTAAGAATTGCATATTTCAGACAGCTTCGATGTTGCTTCACTAATTTACACATATCTCTCTCTTAAAAACTCCGATTGAGATGATTCAAGAGATTTTGAAAAGATACAAAAAAGATATAAAGCTTTTATGTTTTGAGTTTTGATAGATTTAGTGTTGAAACACTGGATATTGGCATTGCAATCCGAAGATGATAATGCAATTTTTGAAAAATAATATAATAATAAAAAAAGAAGTTGAGTTGGATTGAAATATCTTTTATTAAAAGAGTTTGAGTTGGACTAAAAAATATTTTAAAGATAGACTTTGAAAAGAATTCAAAGATCATAACTTTGAATTTTTTTTTCATAATTTTATTGTTTTGTATGAGGACAAGTAAAAAGTTAAGTTTATGAATATTTGATGAGTGAGTTTGATACTCATAAATTAATTATCTTTAACTTAGAATTTTATCAATTTTTGAGTTATTTATATTATATTTATGTGTGATTATGTGTTTATTTTGTAAGTAGAAAGAAGATAAATAACTGAGAAAAATTAGAGAAAAAAGAGTAAGAATTGCAGATTTCGGACAGTTTCGATGTTTCTTTACTAATTTGTACACATCTCTTTCATCCGAACTCCAATTGAGATTATTCAAGAGGCTGTAAAAAGCTACGAAAAAAATATACAACTTTTATGTTTGAGTTTTGAGAGATTCAGTATAGAGACACTGGATATTGGCATCGTAATCTGAAAATGATAATGCAATTTTTGAAAAATAAGATAATAATAAATTTTAAAAAAGATATAGTTTAAGTTGGATTGAAATATTTTTTTTATTAAAAGAATTTGAGTGGAACTAAAAGAAATTTTAAAAATAAAGTTTGAGAAGAATTCAAAGATCAATTTCACCTTTAAAAGAACTCTTAGAGCTATGAATTTGAGGAGGAGGAGGAGGACGCAAAGAAGAGCTCAGGCTCTCTCTAGATGGCAGCTTCAACTCTATCTCCTTCTTCTTCTTCTTCTTCTTCTTCTTCTTTGTTTTATTTTATGTTCTAATTTATTTTCTAGGGTTACGATGTAGTCTAATTATGAACATTTATATTTTTTATTCAATTTAATCAATGAATTATTTTTCTTAATTAAGTTTCTATACTGTATATAATATATCTAATTGCTTGATCACCAGTTAGATGATCTATTAATTATAATGAGACCGAGATTAGATTTATGTGTCTAGAATAATGTGTAGAAACCATGGATTGTATGTAAGATAAAGATACACTTTCATGGTATATGCAGTTTTAATTGAGAACAATAGATCTTAATAAATCTTTACTTGTTATAATTCACATAGGGATATAATGAGTTAGCATTTGAAATGTGTTTTTGTTAAACCTCGAAAGAGGCTAATGGATAATTTATGGTATATTGACTGGCAATTAAGATTATAATTTTTAAATTAAAGAGATGGATAAATATAAAATGGATTAATTATGGTAAAATCAGAATCCTTAAAATCTCAATTCATTGATAGTTTTTGATTTATTTTTGCTTTTTGTTCCATTTTATTTTATTTTTGTATTCTTAATCAATTTAATATTCAAATTATTAAATTAGGATAAAGATTGAATTAATGCAGTAATTAATAACATCAATTCTTGTAGGATCGACACTCTATACTCGCCTATAGAGATTTTATTTTTATTACTTGACAACAACAGTGTACCCTTACACTTAAACGAATATCTAATTCGTGCATATCAATGGTCCTTTTAAAGATGCCAAAATGTCTTTCAATTTAATTCAAACACTTTCTTATTTTTTTTATTATTTTATTTTTCAAAAATTGTGTTATCGTCTTTTGATTGTGAACCAATATCCAACTTCTTGACACCAAATATCTCAAAACTCAAAACATAAAATTTGTAGATTTTTTTCTTAGCTTTATGTAATCTCTTGAATCATCTCAAGCAGAGCTCAAACAAGAGAGTTATATTCATATTAGTGAAACAATATCGAAACTGTCTAAAATTTGCAATTCTTCCTCTTTTACTCTAATATTCTCTAATTTTTCATCAATTCTTCGTCTTTTTTTTATCTACAAAACAAGCACACAATCAAATATAAATTTAATATAAATTACTCAAAAAATCACAACATTTTAAGTTAAAGATAATTAATTTATAAGACAAATGTTGAATTATTTTGCTGACTAAGATAATATTTAATTATATTAAAACTTTGATAGAAATATTCTAAGTCTACGACTTTTATATATTCTTAATCTTCATATTTTTTCTTATGTTTTAATGTCTTCTTTCAAAATAACAACTTGTTGGGATTCGTTCACATTGCTAAAGGCAGTGCAAACAAAAACACGAAATAACTAACAAATAAATAATATTTTGAAAACTCGTTTACCTCCAACCTGTAATTTAAAATGCACCAAGGGGCAAGATAAGGTTGATTTATTGCTTTCTGTGCATGATATTACTGCTAATAAAGAGATTTCTCTATCTATTTTTCATTTTTTTTATTGTTGAATATTGGCTTATCAATAAATTAATTAATACCCAACCCCACGCGCTCAAGTATGTTTTTTCCTCCATAAAACCATCAAGTAAATTAAATTTAGATAGAAATAAACAAATAAAAGGTAGAAATATGATATTTTATTGTACAATATTGATGTACCTTTATACAGTTAGCTTAGAATAGCACATTACAACAACATGTAGTCTAACAGCTTCAGCTGTTACTTAATAGAAACAGCTCTCTAACATTCCCCTATGAGCTGAGGGCTCCTGCTTAGCGAACCTGACAACACTAACCCTTATCTCTCATTTGCATATCGTAAGATCATTTAAGATGTGTTTCTTAAATTAGCATTTAATCTTGATTTTTAAATTTTATAAGATTTTATTTTATTTTTATAATATTCTTCGTTTTAATTTGGGATCTCCACAGATCCCCATTTCTCTACGGGGAACGAGGACAGGAAAAAAATTTCTCCGACTGCAAGGATCAAGGGCGGGGATCGAGAGAGTAGAGGTGGTAAGGACGAGAAGTGTGGAGGGTGTCCCCATCCTCACTCTGCTCCATTGCCATCCCTACATGGGGCCAAGCCGAGCCATCCTGGATTGACCAATTTTTTTTTCAATAGTTGGATTTCTAGAGTTGTAACATAATCGGCAACCTAATTGCTTACACTACCATTCTATAGTTCTGGACTTTGGACACTAAATGTCTATTGAGAACTAGGATTTTTTTACAGGAATTTATGTCACGGCACCAAATGATGGAACACGTGACCGGCACGGCATAAGGGTTTCCCCCTAGCCGCAAGCCTAAAACATAGCATGCACAAACATCCAGCATACAATCCAGAGTATATAATAAATATAACTGGCCACATATGCCACATCTAATATAAGAAAATACTGTGTATATATATATATATATATATATATATATATATATATATCATGAATCCAACATCTGTGATTCAACTTGGCCCATGGCCTCATAATACAAACATCGTTGTAAAACATAAAACCATTTTTCCAAACAACACATCAAAATACGCAAGAAGCGAGGATCCTGCCTGTATGTTCATGGAGGTACACTAGACATAAACTAAACTAAACAAATAGTACAAAAGAACCTTGCCCAAACTGGGGCTCACCAACGATATCTTCAACCTCCTACGAAGCTGTAGCTGGATCAAAGTCTTTTTGACTATCTGTGGGGAGGAAACAGAAGAGGGGTGAGATCACCACATCTCAGTGAATGGATAAATCACACTATAACAGAAACAAGGCAAACCAAGCACGAATGTTTCGCAATGAGTTTAATAATGAAATCAAAGTGTAAGGATAATAATAGAAACATTAAGCATTTAACCAGAATTTATTGAAAGAAAAACTAAACAGTTCAAATGTATGTTCAAAAGATAAAACATGATTAAATCAGTAACAGTAGAGCAAATCAATTATGCATGGTAAGTAATAAATGAAGTTATTTATGCAATAACAATGATGAATGAGATTGTTTAGAAATATTTAATCTTTAAGAAAAATGCACTAGTTTATTGAAGGTCTTTCCTAACATATCTATCATCTCCCCCAAGCACACAGCAAGGGTAGAGTAATCACTGTAGGCGTAGACATAAGTCCACCCTAAATCCCCCAAGCACACAGCAAGGGTATGGTAATCACTATAGGCGTAGACATAAGTCCACCCTAAATCCCTATGTCTTAGGCAGTCATATGTCCGTCACAGTATCCTAGGCCGAAGCCTTCGCATGACTATGGTGCACCAGGGCTAGCACTCCCTGCGGCTAGCTAACAGTGATCTAAAAGGGTCCCTCCAATAGAAAACATTTGAAATATGCTATTCAAAGAGTTTAAAGTAAAACATTTCAATAACTTTACAATAAAGCTATAATTCTCCATCTAGCTCTTTTCATGCATAAAATTCTGTTCTAAAATATATCTCATCCATGAATTCCCATGGAGACCTTTATAATCATAAACTTTCCCTTTTAAACATAGATCGTCCGTAGACGTCACATAGATGCTCATCATGCATCAACTCATTTCATGGCTAACTTAGTTCATTTCTATGACTAAGTTCGCATTTCTATAAATTTAGCTCAAATGGATAATTATCAGCCTAGATGCTTGCCCTGCATACCTAGAATTCAACTAGGATTTAAATTTATAACTTCTAACATGGTTGGAACATATTGGTTTTCAAAGCGGTAAAACAATTTAGCATACATTCCAACTAGTTAAAATCATACGAGAGAGAGTTATAAACCGAATTCGTAAAACATGTGCTATAGTATGAAAAACCCACTCACAGGTAAGGACTCCAGATTAGATAGCCCTAAAATCCTCGTTTCTGGTCTGAATTTGGTAAAACAAACCCCAAAATCGAGTCCAAAATGTCCAAAAACCTTAAATGAGCTTGGGTACTGTTTACCGCCGGAAAACACTATTCACCGCCACTATTCATCGCCAGAAAATACTATTCACCGTCAAAAATTTTTTTACCGAATCAACAAAACAATTTCATATCCTAGTATTTATCTAGTTTCTGAATCCATCTACGAAGTCAGATTTCTAATTAGAAGTTTTTAAGTAAGGTTTTTCAGAATTTACCTTTTACCGAGATTTTCTACTTCAGATCTACAACGATTCAACGGTTCATTTGAAAAACTGATCGGTCAAAACTGAAGTACTCTTCGTCCTGAATCCAATAACACCTTCAGTTTTGATATCAGAAGCCAATCGATACTCCAGATCGAAAGATAAAATTTGTAGTCACTATTCACTCACTATGCAGCACTATTCCTCTCCGTTTTTTTTCTTTCTTCTTTCTGAAATCTCGCCCCCGGTTTCGTTTTATGGTTTCTGCTTTCGTTTTTTTTAAATATAATAATAATTATTATATAATTAATAATATGATTTTCTTTTATAAAAATTCATATAAATTCCATTTTTCATCATAAAATATCCCAAAAATTTCTAAAAATTTCCTTTTTCATAAATCTTTAGTTAAACTCTTAAATCATAATTTTTCTTAATAAAAATCGTAATAAAACAAATTTTTAAAAAAATATCTTTATTCATATTAAAAGAAAGAATATTTCTAAAAATACCATAAAAATTCATTAGAGGCCGGTATAATTATTTTAAGCAACACAATACTTCTTTTACTTAAAAGTCCACTTATTTTTAACAAATCATAATCATTTCTACATAAATAAAAATATATTTGCTTATAGTAAAATACTATCATTTAAAAATAAAAAGTACACGCCAAAACATAAATTCTCATATTTTTAAAATTTTCTCTTTTATTCTAAATTTCCTTTAATTGGAATTTTCGTTAAATTTTACGATTATTACATTCTTCTCCCCTTAAAGAAATTCGGTCTCCGAATTTCATCATCACAGTTGCAGATAAACACTAACATCATTGTTCAAACAAGTACAGATATCTGACACATATATCATTTTTCATTTCCTAAGTAGCTTCCTCAGAAGTGTGATTTTTCCATATCACATTTACTGTAGATATTTCTTTTAACCGTAACTTCTTTACTTGTCTGACCACTATTGCTACTGGTTATTCCTCACGGGTTAAATCTTTCTGTAACTGAATCTATGGACACTGTATAATATGTGTAGAATACGGTAAATATTTCCTTAGCATAGACATATGAAAAAAACTGGATGGACATTACCCAATTTAAGAGGTAAAGCCAAACAATAAGCCACTGAACCGATCCTATCAAGAATTTCAAATGGTTCTATATACCGAGGGTGTAACTTTTCTTTCTTTCTAAATCTCATTACCTCTTTCATTGGTGAGTCATTAAAGAATATGTGATCACCAACTGATAATTCCTAGTGTTCAACATTCATGGTCCTTATAGACTTTTGACTAGTATTGAGTTACTTGTATTTCTTTTTCTAATCAATTTTCACTTTTTCAATGACATCTTATTAATAAATCTAACTCCACTGAGTCATTTAACAAAATATTTGTAACACCTCTTACATAAGGCTTAAATCTTCTAATATTATTTTATTATAGACAGATTCTGCTAAGGAATCTCTCACCAATCTTAAAAAAAATGCTTGAAGCATGCTCTCCAAGCTAGCATCATCAATTTAGATAAGTCATATTCTATCTATTGCATGTTATTCCAAATTAAATTTCCAAAGTTTAACTTTTCTCAATTCACTCACATATTAAGAAACATATGATGTTCATATAAAACTTCAAGTGATGCCATTGTATATTGGCATGATAATTACTGCTATGAGCAAGTTCAATTAAGGACAATTAATTTCTCCCAACTTTCACCACAATAATATAAAGATACTTAAAGCATAACTTCTAATGTATAAACACATCATTTAAATTTAGTATCAGTCATACTATAATCTAATAAAGATCTTTAGACTTCCTGACTAACTCTTTTGAGATAATATATTCAATTCGTATTTGCCAATATACCCACCAATGAAAAATTTCACTTGTATCTTCTTTTTACTATTATACTAGTACCATTTTTTTTATATCTCAGTATATCCTTATTATCTCGGTTTATCCATATTTACAATCTATGGCTTCTTCTGAAATCTCTTTTCTCAACAATTATTCATACGTGAATTTCCAATCTCAAAATAATTCACATATTAAATACTAAATTCGATTTAAACCTTTAACACAAATATCTTGATTACTTACATTATTTTCGGAGATGATTTTCAAAATATTCTCCATGTTTCCAAATTAAAAATTTTGATATTAACTTAAATCTTACTTTCCATACTTTACTCCTCAGAAACTTCAACACCGTTAATTCCTTTGATTACATTCGTCAAAGCACGATTAGATCATCATCCATCTATTCTTTTCAAAATCCCTATTACTTTAATCTACTAATAAGTTGAACACCATAATAATTGAGTTCCATAGATTAGAAATTAACCCTCCTTATAGTAAGGAAAAAGAATCTTGCATTTAATGCCAAATATTAATGTAGGACAATGTAGCAAAAAATACGAAACACGTAATAGAGCATGGTGCCAAAATAGGAAGTCAGAAATTTGGACAAAAATATTGATAGGAAATTAAAATCGGTGGCCATATTTCTTGAAAATCTGTAAATAAAATCTAGCTGCTATTTCGACGAAAATCGGTGGCCGCAATCGGTGGCCGCAAATTTTGAATATATGTGCCAAAATTTAATTCAAAGATATTGTTATTCGGCGGAAGCATATCATATGGAAAATAAATATTTCTGAGCCTATAAAGTCTATGAATAACAAGAGCACATAGTTAACTGGTAGGATGCAGTTGGTTGCTTCAAACTATATATAATCAATCAACTGTAAATAATCAGTCCAAATTAAAATTTCTCAAAATAGCTAGTTGACTTATAAACCAATAGTCGACTGGTAAAAACATTGAGAAAACAAAATAAACCATTTGATTGTTCCTCTTCAACAATTAATTGGTTTGCATTTTCACTTTCTTTTTCTTTTTCTTCTTTTTTACAATGACGGCTATCACCTACAACCTTTCAAGACATCAATGCTTCATCAAAGACAACAAGAAAAAGACAGATTTATGATGATATCTTATCTTATGCTCTTTATGTGCTTAATATGGGTCACAGTCATAACTACTGTACATATACATGCTTGCCATTTTTTTTTACCTTTAATTTAGCTGATATCCACCAATCACTCACATAGCTATTCTAATAATATCCGGCCTATTCGCATAGCTATTATAAATATGCCCTTCTCCGAGTTCTATAAATGCTTATATTAGTATCTTTATCTTCATACTCAAAGTTAAGGTAAGAGAAATTATGGAGGGAACAACATTCCGTCAGTTTCGAAATATCTGTGTCTTTTGTGGTTCCAGTTCTGGAAAAGATGGGGAATATGTGAAAGCAGCACAAAACCTGGGTATGGTGCTGGTCAGAAGAAAAATTCATCTAGTCTATGGTGGAGGTAACTATGGGTTAATGGGGTGTGTCGCTACAGCTGCACATGTAGGAGGATGCCAAGTTCTAGGTATTATTCCTACAGCTCTAGCTGCATCCAGCAACATAGGGAAAACAATTGGGGAAGAATATAGAGTAGCTTCCATGCATGAACGCATGGCTAGAATGATGAGTAATGCTGACACTTTCATTGCCTTACCAGGTGGTTTTGGTACTTTAGAGGAGATTTTCCAAATAGTCTCTTGGGCACAACTGAATATGCATCACAAACCGATAGGTTTGTTAAATGTTAATCACTTCTTTGATGGTTTGTTGTCTTTTCTATATCAAGCTGTGGAACAGAAGTTTATTCCAGACTCAGCACGACGAATTCTCATCTCAGCTTCAAATGCTGAGGAGTTGATTGATGCCTTACAAGCATATGTTCATGTACCTGATCCAACTATTGCTCAAATAGAATGGACGGCAGACAATAGCAGAAAGCGTAAATTGGACTTGGATCTTCATCTGTAACTGTAGCAAGATGTGAACCCACTTTTACTTTCTTAGGGTTATCTTGGATACCATCTTGCTAGCCACATACCTTAAGAAAGTATTATTACTAAGTCAAAATTCATATTTTGAGAACTTAGCATATAGATGATACTCCCTTGGAGTTTGTAATACTATCTTTAAATATTGCTTATAATCCTCTGAACTCTTGAAATATTCTAGTATATTATCAATAAATATAATAACAACTTGATTTAGGGATGGCTTAATTACTTATTCATTAACTCTATGAATGTAGCTGGGGCATTTGTCAATCCAAATGGCATAACTATAAACTCATAGTGTCCATGCCGAATCCTGAAAGCAATTTTTTTTTTAATATCCTTTTCTCTTATCCTTAATTGATGATATCTAAATATCAAATCAAGTTAAATTTTTTTAAAAAAATGTTGAGCACTTTCTAACTGATCAAATAGATCATCTATACAAGGTAATGAGTATTTATTCCACATTGTCACTTTATTCAACTGTCTATAATCTATGTATAATCATAGTGATCCATATACTGGAGCACTCCAAGTAAAAGTACTAGGGCTTTTAAATCCCTTGTCTAACATGTCTTGTAACTATTTCTTTTTCAGTTCTTTAAGTTCAGTGGGTGCTATTCTATATGAAAATATAGATGCTGGCCAGGAAATAAATCAATACCAAATTCTATTTATTATTTCGGGGTAATCCTGGCAATTCTTCAGGAATTATATCAAAAAATTCTCTAATCACTGGAACTTGATTTACACTGATATACTTTATATCAGCATCTCTCACCACTGCCAACTATCCTTGGCACCTTTTTGTAATCACTTATGGACTGCGAAAGCAGAGATTAGGTTACTGGGTATCTCACTAAGATTTCTTTGTATCAAGAGAGAAAATTCTCCAAGAATATTGAATTTAATCACCTTCTAGTGACATTTCAAAATGACATGACATAATGCCAACAAATTCATTCTCAATATCACATCACAATCTACCATATCTAGACAACCGGGTATAACGGATGTTACATTTAGAAACCATCATACCAGAGTTTGACCCTTTCTGTACCTTGGTGGTATAGGATTTTCCTAAACTCAGCATTCCGCTGAGGTTTGCCCTACTACCATTCAAGAGGACACGCGAAGAGACTCTGTATGGGTCTTTTCCCAAGCACACAGCAAGGGAAGGCATATAACATCTCATATAACTGGCATCTCGCTATAAAACAGAGATAGCCCAACCGTCACTTAACCATGCCAACATAGCATACTATAAACTGATTTACTTGAACAAAAGGACAACATCCTATCGAACCCCTTTAGCAGCACCGTGAGTATAAGCATGTCCAGATTCATACCCATACTCAAAGTCCTACCTAAAGGTCTGTTACTCCATGAACACAGGAAAACCTAAAACTCTGATACCACTCTGTCACGGCCCCAAATGATGGAACACATGACCGGCACGGCATAAGGGTTTCCAACTAGCCGCAAGCCTAACACATAGCATGCACAAACATCCAGCATACAATCCAGAGTACATAATAAATATAACTGGCCACATATGCCACATCTAATATAAGAAAATACTGTATATATATATATATATATATATATATATATATATATATATATATATATATATATATATATATATATATATATATATATATATATCTCATGAATCCAACATCTGTGATTCAACTTGGCCTATGGCCTCATAATACAAACATCGTTGTAAAACATAAAACCATTTTTCCAAACAACACATCAAAATACGCAAGAAGCGAGGATTCTACCTGTATGTTCATGGAGGTACACTAGACATAAACTAAACTAAATAAATAGTACAAAAGAGCATTGCCCAAACTGGGGCTCACCAACGCTATCTTTAGCCTCCTACGAAGCTGTAGCTGGATCAAAGTCTTTTTGACTATCTGTGGGGAGGAAACAGAAGAGGGGTGAGATCACCACATCTCAGTGAATGGATAAATCACACTATAACAGAAACAGGGCAAACCAAGCACGAATGTTTCGCAATGAGTTTAATAATTGAAATCAAAGTGTAAGGATAATAATAGAAACATTAAGCATTTAACCATAATTTATTGAAAGAAAAGCTAAACAGTTCAAATGTATGTTCAAAAGATAAAACATGATTAAATCAGTAACAGTAGAGCAAATCAATTATGCATGGTAAGTAATAAATGAAGTTATTTATGCAATAACAAGTATGAATGAGATTGTTTAGAAATATTTAATCTTTAAGAAAAATGCACTAGTTTATTGGAGGTCTTTCCTAACAAATCTATCATCTCCTCCAAGCACACAGCAAGGGTAGGGTAATCACTGTAGGCGTAGACATAAGTCCACCCTAAATCCCCCAAGCACACAGCAAGGGTATGGTAATCACTGTAGGTGTAGACATAAGTCCACCCTAAATCCCTGTGTCTTAGGCAGTCATATGCCCGTCACAGTATCCTAGGCCGAAGCCTTCGCATGACTATGGTGCACCAGGGCTAGCACTCCCTGCGGCTAGCTAACAGTGATATAAAAGGGTCCCTCCAATAGAAAACATTTGAAATATGCTATTCAAAGAGTTTAAAGTAAAACATTTCAATAACTTTACAATAAAGCTATAATTCTCCATCTAGCTCTTTTCATGCATAAAATTCTGTTCTAAAATATATCTCATCCATGAATTCCCATGGAGACCTTTATAATCATAAACTTTCCCTTTTAAACATAGATCGTCCGTAGACGTCACATAGATGCTCATCATGCATCAAATCATTTCATGGCTAACTTAGTTCATTTCTATGACTAAGTTCGCATTTCTATAAATCTAGCTCAAATGGAGAATTATCAGCCTAGATGCTTGCCCTGCATACCTAGAGTTTAACTAGGATTTAAATTTATAATTTCTAACATGGTTGGAACATATTGGTTTTCAAAGCGGTAAAACAATTTAGCATACATTCCAACTAGTTAAAATCATACGAGAGAGAGTTATAAACCGAATTCGTAAAACATGCGCTATAGTATGAAAAACTTACTCACACGTAAGGACTCCAGATTGGACAGCCCTAAAATCTTCGTTTCTGGTCTGAATTCGGTAAAACAAACCCCAAAGTCGAGTCTGGAAGGTCCAAAAACCTTAAATGAGCTTGGGTACTGTTCACTGCCGAAAATCACTATTCACCTCCACTATTCATTGCCGAAAAATACTATTCACCGTCAAATTTTTTTTTACCGAATCAACAAAACAATTTCATATCCTAATATTTATCTAGTTTCTGAATCCATCTAAGGAGTCAGATTTCTAATTAGAAGTTTCTAAGTAAGGTTTTTCAGAATTTACCTTTTACCGAGATTTTCTACTTCAGATCTACAACGATTCAATGGTTGATTTGAAAAACTGATCGGTCAAAACTGAAGTACTCTTTGTCCTGAATCCAATAACACCTTCAGTTTTGATATCAGAAGCCAATCGATACTCCAGATCGAAAGATAAAATTTGAGGTCACTATTCACTCATTATGCAGCACTATTCCTCTCAGTTTTTTCTTTCTTATTTCTTTCTGAAATCTCGCCCCCGGTTTCGTTTTATGGTTTCTGCTTTCATTTTTTTTTAAATCTAATAATTATTATTATATAATTAATAATAGGATTTTATTTTAAAAAAATTCATATAAATTCCATTTTTCATCATAAAATATCCCAAAAATTTCTAAAAATTTCCTTTTTCATAAATCTTTAGTTAAACTCTTAAATCATAATTTTTCTTAATAAAAATCGTAATAAAACAAATTTTAAAACAAATATCTTTATTCATATTAAAAGAAATAATATTTCTAAAAATACCATAAAAATTCATTAGAGGTCGGTATAATTATTTTAAGTAACACAATACTTCTTTTACTTAAAATTCCACTTATTTTTAACAAATCATAATCATTTCTACATAAATAAAAATATATTTGCTTATAACAAAATACTATCATTTAAAAATAAAAAGTACACGCCAAAACATAAATTCTCATATTTTTAAAATTTTCTCTTTTATTCTAAATTTCCTTTAATTGGAATTTTCGTTAAATTTTACGGTTATTACAATTTACTTCATATATCCCACGCTTTTCCTAAAAATTTGCTTATTATCTTGTACAATATTGAATTCTTTTCTAACAAAAGTAGTGAAATCTAGCATAACTTGTAAATGTAATGCACGAATATAAATTGAATACATAAAGTGTTAAAAGAAGGTAAACTAAAATATGATTAACACTTTTTTTTTAAACAAAATAT
This sequence comes from Gleditsia sinensis, assembly GCA_037074535.1. NCBI lineage: Eukaryota > Viridiplantae > Streptophyta > Magnoliopsida > Fabales > Fabaceae > Gleditsia > Gleditsia sinensis. The sequence goes on along the minus strand of CM073468.1, from coordinate 14,533,964 downwards.
GGTTAACACTTAATTGATTAAGTATAAGATATCTATCTCTTTCAATAAATATTAAAATTTTTTAAAAAAATTCTAGTCATCCTTATGTCATAATTTGGCAAACTACAATATTCATTATAATTTGATTCAGATTACAATAGACATGGTTTGGATAGACATTAAAAAAAACTAATGTTTCATCCTCTGATTATATGATTATAGAGAGGAGAGAGAGATAAAACATTAATTCTGGTGTTATGATACAAATTCAAAGAATGTGTGTGTGTGTATATATATATATATATAAGGGTTGGGCTGGGCTGCCAAATTTGGCTTGGCCCTACCCCATCTTCCTCGGACCTCAAGGGGCAGGCCAAGTTTGTCATGCCCCTAATTTAAAAGAATATGATCAGCATGATTAGCAAGCAAACTTTAACCAAAACATGTTCTATGCAACCTTTTAACATATTATACAACAAATATACATAAATAAAAGCATTTCTATATAAGTTCTCCCATGTATATATAATAAAAAAAACTCATATTTATGTGTCAAAATCAAGCAAAACAAAGGATCATGCCTATGGCACTTGGAGCATACTCTAGAATATGGTATATAGAACTAGTCAAACTACAAGCCCTCAAAACAAAAATGGGCTCACCCAGCAGAAGTGCAGGCAAGCTATCTATTGAGCAGTAGAGGAAAGGCCAAACTAAGTATCTTTATCTGGAAATTTTTAGTAATGAAAAGTGAATTTAGCAACCTAGTAAGTAGATAAGCTTACTACAATTAAACAAAACTTGCATATAAATAAACGTCTATGTAACAACATTTCAAGAACAAGAATGATTTCATAGGAATCCCATAAACGATCACTTTTACGAATATAATGCAACCGAGAGTGTCATGAAATTAAAGAGAAATGTTTCAATATGACTATAAAACAAATGCTTTTATGCACAATCAAGAACAAACCAATTTATATAGTTCAGTAAATGAATTAACGTTTAGGAAGATTCTCAAATAGAACCAAACTTTAATCCCAAAAACACAACAAGGGAAGGAAATCACAAGTTAGGTAAATTCCACCTAATAATAATAGGAGACATTCTGTCGCTCCTTTTCAATAATACATCTCATGTGTTGACCAACACATGAGGTTAACAATACTTCTGCTAGCTAAGGTTTCAAGGTATACCAAGACTAGCATTATCTGCTGTTAACAAATAATATTTTTTGAATAGGATTCCTCCCAAGAAATAGTGTAAGAAAAATAGTTTTCTATTTAAAACAAGAAATACCCTTTATAAGACTATTTCATTTAACAAACAAACTTTAAACAGCTTAGCACAAATTCAATCATTTTCTAGATGCAAAAGTGCACATATCAATTCGTTCATGCAAAACCATACTATAATCATTTAAGTATAGAATTTCTACAAGTTCAATCAAGAAAATTTTCTCTCAAACTATAAGGTTCAAATTTCCTAGTTCACAATAAATAAATCGTAATAATCTTAAAACAAAACACTTTCTTCCACACACTTACATTAATCATAATCTATTTGTATATTATATTCCAATTCAAATCTACCTTCACAAATGTGGTGAGAGATTTATATCCAAATGTGTGTTCAAGGGTTCTAAGTTAAGGAAAATTTAAACATTGAAATCTTGTTATATTCTAAACATTGTTACACTTGAAAATAAACACATGTAGCAAGCAATTTGTGACAATTGTTCATTTTCAACATTTGGGAAGAACTAAATTGAATCAAATGCTAAGCTAATATCACACTTAAAGTTTCAAGAGACATTAATATAAATCATAGTAAGCATTATCTACTCATAAAGTAATGATTTTTAAGTTGGACAACCCAAAATATGCACATTTCTAAGAAAAATTTGGCAAAATGAACTCAAAACTGAGTCTAGAGAGGGTCTAAAAACTTTGAAAATGACTATAGAATTGTGAAATTTGTCCTCAAGGAGCTTGGTCAATGCCGATCAACAAAAGAGAGTTCTAAGACATGTGCTACACGTGTCACCGCAAGTGCTGCACATGGGCTTCATGTGCCGAGGGGAAAGGAAGTGCGTGAGCCTTTTATAGAAGTGATCTGGCCCTAAAAATTGAGTTCCCAAGAGTTTTTCACCTCTTGAATCTATATACAATGTTAGTTTTTCATTTTGAGAACTCTAACTAAAAGTTTTAAAACTCACCTTTCTAGGGTTTTCTCTTTAACTTTTTGGCTAATTTTTAGGTAGTTTGTGAGAAACCAATAAGACATATTTGTATTTCTTATTATTTTGAATCCATTGGTAGTGGTAGTGTTGAAATCTAAGGTCCATAAGTGATAAAACGTTTAGAGAGAGAAAATAGGCATTTCTAGAGAGAGAAAGAAGAGTTATGAGAAAAAAATCTAGGTGGTTCACACCTACTCTATAGTTGGTGACCTAAAAATCATGTGGGGGACCAAATAGCAAAATTTTAATAATTGGGGGATTCCCTTGCAATTTTTGTTATTTACAATTTGACCCCAAAACTTTTAAGTAATTACATTGTAACCTCAAAACTTTAAATCCTCATAGTTTTCACATAAATATTCATAACTAGGTGATAAATAAGAAAAATCCTCTAATCTAATAGTACTCTTCTTTAACTTATAGTAATTCTTTCTTTAGCTTAGGGTTTTTCTTTAATTTAGGATTTTCTTTCATTTAAGGTCATTACAAAGTCGGTCATTTTTGACACCCCTGACCCACCCCCCCCCCTTTAAGTAGGTTTTTCCATGAAACCATCAAATAAATTAAATTAATTTGGATAGAAATAAAAAGTAGAAATATGATATTTTATCATATAATATAATAATATATGAGATTTCTTACTCAAAGAGTGTTAGATCAATTGGAAAGAGTTGATGTCATCCTTCTTTATTAACCTACGTTTGATTTCTCTAAAAACCACAATAAGATAAATTTTAAATGTACCAAGCCACTGTTAACGAATGTGCCTTATACTATAAGAAAAACGGGGAATTGTGACAGATTTTTAACGACGGTCATAAAAAATCGTCACTAAAGCTGAATTTAACGATGGTTTAGAAACCGTCGTTAAAATTATGTACTTAACGACGATTTACTTGAAACAGTCGTTAAATACGGACGGTTCAAATCAAACTGTGATAATCTACCTCGGGTTAACGGTAACAATAAAAATTACGAAAATCTACGACGATTTTTTAAAAAACCGTCGTTAAGTAATGACGGTTCATGGGATACTGTCGTGGACTTTCCAATGTTCAAAATTCGAATCGTTGATCGATATTCGTGTGGTTTAACAACGGTTAGTAGCTAAACCGTCGTTAAACCAATACTTAATGACAGTTTCTGTGGTAACCGTCGTTAAACTACGCGTTCGCCTATATATTCGCCAACCTTCTTCATTTGTATTATGAACACCTTTCATTAGAGTTTTTTTCGTATAATACACTAACTAAGATTATTTATTGTGATTTTTGAGTTTTTGTACTGTGGTCTGATTTGCGACTTGTATTTATTTTTCTCAAGGTATGTCATTTAATTTTTTAATTATATTTGTTTATTTTTTATATATATTGTATGTTCAAAATATTTTCTTATATTATTTTTTGTTTTATTTTGTGAATATTTTGTGACGTTGTGACAACACTTCGATTTCGATTTTTGTGCGTTATTTATTTGAAATCATTTTGAAGGTATGTAATCTAATTATTTTTATTCTAAATAAATTTATTTCAAATTATTGTATGTTAGAATGCGATAATATTATATATTTTATGTACTTCATATTTATTTTCAAAATATATTTTACATTTTGATGTACATGTATGAATAAATATTAAAATTTGTGTTATTTTTGCAATGTTTATGATGTTTAATATTATAATATATTATGTCCGTTGAAAACATGTAAGACGTAATTTCTTTTTTAATAATGCTGAATTATTAGATATAATTATTTTGAAGTAAAATATTTGTATTTAATATTAGAAATGATTTATAAAAATAAAAAATCGAGATCTTGAGGCGGTGTTGATAGAATAATATGAAAAAATTATTAAATACACATAGTTAAAAATAAAATTTGTTAATAAAAAATACAAGTAGGTTTTGAAAAATAAAAACAAATATATATAATAACATAAATTTAGTAGATAAATTGAAGTGTGTAATTGATGAGGTAAAATAATAAATTTTAATAAATAGACAGAGTAAGTATTGAAAACAATTTTTAAAAAATTGTGACACTACTTTAAAAATATACGTATGTTACAAGTAGGTTTTAAAAAATGAAAACAAATATATATAATAACATAAATTTAATAGATGAATTGAAGTGTGTAATTGATGAGGTAAAATAATAAATTTTAATAAATAGACAGAGTAAGTATTGAAAACAATTTTTAAAAAATTATGACACTACTTTAAAAATATACGTATGTTTTAATATAAATTTAATAAATATAAATAATATTATAAATTTAGTATAAAATGATAGTGAATTCATTTTTAAATATAAGTTATTTAGTGTTTAAAAAATATAATTAAAATTAATGCAAATAAATCAAAAATAGTTATTATATTGATAAACGTGTTTAAATAATATACATAAATTAGTAATAGTCAAATTTTATTACAGTTGTTTCTAAAATATTAAAATATTTATTCAAGTGATGAGGTAAAATAATAAATGTTAGTAAATAGACAAAATTAGTATTAGGAATTGGTTTAAAAAAAATAAAACACTAATTTAAAAATACACGTAGTTTTTTAAAAATGAAAACAAATATATAATAACATAATTTTAATAAAAAAATAATAATGCAGTAATTTTTAATATACTATGTTCTTACACTAGATTATCTATTAAGGAACTAACAAGATCTTAGATGTAATTAAGTAGAATTATTCTTGAATATTTGGCCCTTATATGGGCCATTGATTTTACATTTTCAGATAAGAAATTGAAATTTCAATTCGCTATATGAGTTCGTTAGAAATTTTACCATGTAAATATTATAATTGAAATCATAGCAGCAGATATAAAATCATAATTCAATTTTTTGCTGCTAGTGGCTTTCCTTTCCAAAAAATTCAGATTCGTAGAGATTCGATCATGAAACTCATCCTTTTAATTAATGACATTAGGAGAATGAAATAAAATTAACACATGACCAAAGACTTTATCAATGGCACTATTTCAAAAGTTATAATTTTTGTTCCTGGATTCGTAGAGATATTTCAAGTGTTTTATTTCATATTATGCAAGCCAATGTCATCATTTATCTCACTCTCTCTTATATATCTCTCTTAAACTCTTTGAAATCATGATTCTTTATTTATAGCGAACCAATAACGAAGATTTTTTATTCGGTGCTTCATTAAATGTCAATTATCATAAAGTTTGTTAAATATTTTTTACACGTAAAATATTTTAAACCTCTTCAAAATGTGTTGTGTTTTATGAACAATCAATTGCAAATCCCTTCTCATGTAAAATAGTCATGTTTTCTTTTAGTTCAGAGTAAGAGTTATTTAGGTTAATTGTTATCTAATTTCATAATTATTTCAGAAATGGATAAATCTTGGATCAATAAACCTCGACAATCAATAGAGTACCTGAATGGTTTAGACGGATTTTTGGAATTCGCAAATTCCAACTCTGGGGTCGAAGGTAGAATAATATGCCCATGCTCAAAGTGTAGATTCAAGAAATGGCAACTCATCGAGGTCGTGCGCCAACACTTGATCGTCAAACCATTTCCGGAGGGATACAATTTTTGGAGTTTGCACACAGAAATGATTACAGAAGAACCTGTTGTAGGACATGCTATAATTCCAATTGAGGTCTCAGAACCCATAGTTCGAGATGACTTTGTACAGAACATAGTCCGTGATGCATTCGGGATTCACCTCGGAAATGAGAGCATCGATTCTGTGGATATTCCAATTCCACAGTCAGCAGAAAGGATGGATGATAGTGTCAAAGATTTTTATGAGTTACTGAAAGATGGTGAACAACCACTCTATGAAAGGTGTGAAAAGTATTCCAAATTGTCTTTTTTGGTGAAGTTGTATCACATCAAGTGTTTATTCGGCCTAAGCGACAAAGTAATGTCGATGGTACTTGAGTTGCTTGTCGATGTATTCTCAGATGTCAAGATTCTGCCTTCATTTTACGAGGCTAAAAAAGTCATTAATAAGTTGGGGTTGAACTACAAAAAAATTCATGCATGTCAGAATGATTGTATGTTATACTGGGGTGAGCATGAAAGTAGAGAAACATGTAGTAAGTGCTCCGCACCAAGGTGGAAATCGAAACAAAAGGGGGAGAAGCGAAAAAAAGTGCCTAATAAAATTCTTAGATACTTTCCAGTTAAGCCAAGATTGCAGAGGTTGTTCATATCTTCTAAAACTGCTGAATTTATGAGATGGCATTCTGAAGACAAAATTTCTGATGGCATCGTGAGGCATCCAAAGGATTCTGAGGCATGGAAGAGATTTGATCTTCTGAATCCTCAATTTGCATCAGATCCAAGAAATTTTCGTTTGGGCCTTGCAACGAATAGTTTCAATCCATTTGGAAACCTATCTACAAGTTACAATATATGGCCAGTTCTGCTGATTCCGTATAATCTTCCTCCTTGGATGTCTATGAAACAAAGTTCATTCATGTTGGCAATGATAATTCCAGGGAAAAAAGCACCAATGAATGATATAGATGTATTTTTACAACCACTAATTGAAGAGTTTAAGGAGTTATGGGTTGAAGGTGTTAAGACATACGATGCCTTTGGCAAAGAAATGTTCAATATGCATGCAGATCTTTTGTGAACAATCAGTGATTTTCCTGGCCTTGGATGTTTATCAGGCTGGAATAGTCATACTGGATTTGTCTGTCCGTACTGTAACTTTGACTCCACTCCACTCCATCTCCCTCATAGTCGGAAGTGGTGTTTTATGGGATATCGCCGCTTTCTATCTTCAGGTCACAAATTTAGGATGGCCCGCAATAGGTTTGACGAAAAAGAGGAAAGAAGAAACTCTCCTCCGCAACTGAGTGGTGTAGACATTTTAAGACAAGTCGATGATATTGAAGTTGTCTTCGGAAAAAATGTGGAAACTGATGTTGGGACTCAACAACGGCGTTCCCGAAGTTAGGGTTCGGTTGATGCTGGAATTCAACAATGGCGTAAGAAAATTATATTTTTCAAATTTCCGTATGGGACGAATAATATGTTGCGTCATAATCTTGACGTCATGCATATTGAGAAAAATGTCTGCGAAAACATCATTTACACTTTACTTAATGATTCTGGCCGTTCAAAGGATCACATAAATGCTTGGAAAGACTTAAAGGAGTTTGGTGTGAGGTCTGAACTGTGATCAGATAATGACGGTAAATATCCACCTGCTTTGTTCACGTTGACAAATGCAAGCAAGGAAGTCTTTCTCAAAACACTTAAGAATGTATCTATACCTGACGGTTATTCCAGTAATATCTCCAGATGTATTGATGTAAGACAGCGTAAGATCGGAGGACTAAAAAGTCACAACTGTCACATCCTTATGGAACAACTGTTACTGTTATCCATAAGAAAGACACTTCCCAAACCAGTATCTGCAGTTTTGATTGAGTTCTGTTTATTCTTCCGACAACTTTGTTCTAGATTTTTGAATGTTAATGAACTTGATCAACTTCAAAATCGAATCATTATGACGTTGTGCCATCTTGAAATGTTATTTCTGCCATCTTTCTTTACAGTCATGGTGCACTTGACTGTACATTTGGTCATGGAAGCGAAGTTAGGAGGATCAGTCCAATATCATTGGATGTATCCCATCGAAAGGTAAAACATTAAAAACAAAAACACATAATTCAAATTTCTTGCATTATTGTTAATCCAATTTTATTCATTTAATCTATGTTCTCTAGATACTTGGGTAAACTTAAATCTTTCGTGCGAAATAGAGCAAGGCCAAAAGGCTCAATAGCAGAGTCGTACGTTGTAGGAGAAATTTTATTATTCTGTTCTAGGTACATAGATGGTGTTGACATTGTCTTCAATCGTCCTCCTCATGTGGATGATCGACCCGATGTTGAGACGTCTGACAGGGGTTTGTTCCCACCAATAGGAAGACCAGATGGTGGGTTTGATTATTTCAACCTTTTTCCCTGGGAAAAATTGTAGGCCCATCGGCATGTCTTAACAAACTGCAAAGAAGTTGATCCTTACTTACAGTAAGTTAACTCACACTTAGCTACATTTGCATACATTTTTTTGTCTTGTGTAGCATTAAGTGTTTAGACAATGTTTACTCAACAGGGAATTTAGAGACTATGTACAACATAGTTTAAGAAGTCGGACGCGATCATCTACCGAGATAGATAAAAAATTCCACAGGGAATTTGTCTTTTGGTTTTCGCGTCGAGTAAGTATTTCAACATGGTCACATTTAATTCATATGTCAAATATGAGTACAACTCATCCTTTATTCATTTTCCAGATCGCAATTGATCACGATGGATCGCAGTGTGCTGATTTAAAATATTTTGCACTTGGTCCACTAGATAGAGCACGTCGATACAATGCTTACAATGTAAATGGATTCAAATTTCAAACTTTAGAGCGAGACCAAGGGATGACATCTCAAAATAGTGGAGTTTACGATACTTTCGGGACGAGGAGTTATGGAAGTAGTAGTGACACGAACATGCAATTTGGTGGCGTTCCGTATTACAGAAAACTATTGGACATTATCAAGTTAAACTACCATGGCCATTTTACAGTCGTATTATTTAAGTGTATGTAGGCCAACACAACTACAACAAGAGGAATTGCAATTGATGAATTCAGGGTGACATCGATTGATTTTTCTCGGTTGATTCACACTGGTGAAAATGATGATGATGGGCTATACTTCCAAGCATCTGAGACTCATCAAGTGTACTATGTACAAGATGAGCTGAACAAAAACTAGAGTATAGTGATGCATTTAAAATCCCGTGACTTATACGAGATGGGCGATGAAGATGAAAATCTTATATATGAGAGCGATCCGTTACACACGCAAAATTTAGAAAGATTGTTTCCAAAAGGAGAAGTTAATTTATGCTTGTTACGGTATTAGTTTTGCTGTTGCCGCCTATTTACATATATTTTAGACTACTTATAATTACTGTACTATTTTATTTATTTCCATAACTTTTATTAGGCAAAGTTTATTTTGTAATTGTTTTATGCGGTGACTAATCTTATTAATTTCATTTTGCCAGGAGTGGTGACGATGAAGAAGGCTAGATCACTCTACACGGGCATGGCAGGGGCATCCAGTTCTCACACTCCCACGCCCTGCGAGGCGATCAATGAGGGCGGACAGCCCACTATGGAGTCGGAGGCTATCGCGTCATCAATCCCTGGTAGCGACTCCCATCCACTAGATTCGTAGGCCTTCCCTTGCACACTCTACCCACCCGACGCTCAGGCACCAGACAACAATTATACCTTCGATTTTGACGTGATCTTTGCCGGTGTGGAGGAGGAGCATCAGCCCAGTGAGCAGGAACGCAGACGCAGGAGGAGTTGGACAGTTGATGTAGTCAGTGAGTATTGTAAACATGTACACTTTATGCGCTTAATAATTTTGTCATAGTAACATAATATATAATTGTCTATATTATGACAGACGGGACCGAGCAGGTGACGTCCAGACAGTTGACTGTCCACGGCGTATGGGCCTTACCTCAGTGCGGTGGCGGTTTGCTCGATGTCTTCCTCGGCACCATCGGGGATAACTTTTGATTATTCCCGATCTCCTACAGGGACTGGAGGAGCATTCCTCAGTAGTCGAAGACGAATGTCTTCGTAAACAATATTTAGGTATGAAAACATATATCTTTTGTAATTAATTATATTTATTTGTAATTTATGTACAATTTATGTGTAACTAATTTTTTACTTTCGTTTGCAGACACATTTTAATGTGACGGATCAACACAAGAAACTGATCATGCAGTCGCTAGGAGCGAAATGGAGAGCAGCACGGTAAAATTTATTTCGCCTGGCGTACGATAGTACGAAGATCAGAGATCAGTTGCGGAGTGAAGTCCCGACAGGCATCCCACCTGATCAGTGGGCAACTTTCATAGACTATTGCCTGGACGCGAAGTCTAGGGTAAGTTGTGTATATTAACATAATTATAAAATTTAACTTTTAAATATTGTCACTAATTATTTTTTCTATGTGATTAATTAGGATGTGGCTACGAAGAATAAACGGAACAGAAGACAATTGACAGTGCCACACACTACTGGATCCAAGAGCCTTACGCGTAAAAAGGCAGAGATGGTAAGTTTAAATCTATAAATATCTTTTCTTTTTTAAATGTTGAGAAGACTATAATATACATAATCATAAATTGATTAATTATTTTAATTTTCAGGAGATTGATCTAGGCGGTCCAGTGACTCGTGGTGATGTATGGACGGCAGCTCATAAAAGAGCTGACGGATCACACATCAACGACGAAGCTTGGGCTGTTGCGGTAAGTAATAAAATTTTATCAACCGTACGTGGATAATTATTTAATTTTTAGATAATGTTTAATATTATTAATTGTCTGGTATTGAATGTTAGGAGAAAATTGCTTCGATCCAGCAGGAGGACAGCTCGTCCCAAGAGCTCTCGACGGCTAATTCGCTTGCGAGAGCTCTTGGCACTAAGGAGCACTCCGACCGCGTTCGAGGATTTGGGTTGGGTGTTTGCCCAACTCAAGTCTTTGGTCGTAGTTCGTCTGGGTCGAGCTCACAGTCTGGGCTGTCATACCACGACTTACATAATGAGGTGGAGTGCCTGAAGACAGCTATGCATGAGTGGGACGTCGAGCAGCAGCGACGAGACACTGAGCTCGCAGCATAACAAGCACAGATGGAGGCTGTTATGACGTTCCTGCTACAAAAATGTCAAGGTCAGCTGCCACCTGAAATTTCAGGACTTCATAGTCCCGGAACGAGGGTAATCTTTTAATACAAAAAAATTGTTGGTATAATTTTGTTTATTTTGAAAACGCTAAAAATTCTAACAAACAAAATTTATTTTTCAGGACCCCAGCGACCGTGGTAGTGGGCATCAGTGTGATCAGCATCTGCAAGGTCCGGGAACTTGATTTAGTTATTATATCTGTATATGTAATTTTGTTACGCTCGTTACTATTAATTTTTGTGTACATATTTTTTTTTATATATAGATTCATTATAATTCAATAATTTATGCATATTTAGTATCTAGTTAAATATTAATAAATTTTAAAATAATTTTTTCAATTATTAAATAATTCACACGTTTAATTATTATATAATAAATTAAAATGTATCTAAATTAATTTATAAAATATTAAAAATATAAATTAATTTTTATTCTGCATAATAATTTAATAAAAAAAATTAATCATCATTAGTATTATGGATAGCACAAAATATTATATTTTAAATTAAAAATAAAATTGATATAAAAAATTAAATTAATTTTATTAATATAAAAATTTTAAAAAAAAATTATAGAAGTAATGACGGTTTAAAACCGTCGTTAAAAATGGTTTAATGACAATTTTCAAAACTGTCGTTAATCCAGTCATAGCGACGGTTGTTTTCACGGTTGGTTAAAACCGTCGCTAAGTCCAACATTCTACGACGGTTTTAAAACCGACGTTAAAGGGCATAAATCGTCGTTATGCCCACTTAAAAACCGCCGTAATGTGGCGGTTTTGTTGTAGTGTTAGACCCTTAATATCTGAGAAGAATAAAACATAATTATATTATTATGTGTTTATTAATAGTATTAAAATAACATTATATATATATATATATATATATATTGGTACTATCACGACTACTATCATCACTATCACCACTATTGTTGAAGTACCACCACTATCCCCATTTTCACTATATATATATACAGAGTCTCCCAAACTCTATAAAAGACACTTCAGTCTTTCAACGATAACGCATGCAAACACCAAGGTTTGTATTGCTCTTACTCATTGTAATGCTCATAAACACTTTTGTGAGCTTATATAGTTTTCACACCCAATTAGATCAAAAGAGATAAATTATGTTTCATAAAGACAATAAAAGAAAGAAACATGTTTAATAAGACTTTGTTTTCTGGTTTTTGAAGATTTTTTACAAGGAGTGGAGAGAATGAAGGATAATTTACTAACACTCTAACTAATATTTTCTTCCTTTCATATTTTTGAATTTCTAATTTGAGAAATTTTGAAAGATAAATCAATCATCAACCGGATATTTTGTTCACAGAATTAAATACTCATGAGAATGTTGCACTCATGAAAATCAAATTCCTAGGAATATAAATTTTTCACACTCAGTTCATCACAAATATTCCTAAGAATATTTTATTACATTTATGGGAATCTAGCATTCTCATGTTTGGTTCAGATCATGAATATTCTTATAAATGTTTGAATATTTTCTAAAATTACCCCTACTAGCTTTTAACATATAAAAAAGATCAAATACATGTATAATTAAATAAAATATTTAAGAAAAATAAAATACACGTTAGGGTTTTTTGTTCAAGATTTAGGTTTTAGACTTTAGGGTTTGAAGTTTGAGATTTTGAGAAAATTCGGGGTTTAGGATTTAGAATTTTGAGAGTTTCGAGTTTGAGGTTTATGGTTAAGGATATAAGGCTTTGGGGTTTTGGAATCTGGGAATCTAGATTTTGGAATTTGAGGGTGTGGGGTTTAGGTTTTGGGGCCTTAAAATTTGTGATGTAGTGTTTAGAATTTAGAACTATATGTAGTGGTCGAGTAGGAGGAAAAAATGTCCTTTAACTTCATAAAAAATGTTTTCATTCTATTGGAATATGACACATTTTAGTTATATTTTCTGTTTTCAATGAAAATGAAAACAAACAAACTAAACATACTCTAATGAAAACAAACAAACTAAACATACTCTAACACTCTCAACTCCACCAATGGAAATAGAACCTTGGAATATATAACAATATATTCCATATTTTATTCTTGGGAATATTTTTATTCCCAGGAAAGATTTTTAAAAAACTTGATCCAAACATTCTGTAAGTATTATATTATTAATCATATTTTAAAATTAGAATATCAATAAATTAAATTATAATAATTTAATGAAAATTTAAATTATAAAAAATATATTATTATAGTTTTTCTTGGTTATTATAATAGTTTTTTAATTGACTATTTTTCGCTCATTACTTTATTAATTTTAAACATACAAAAAAAATCATCGTTAATCATCCATTCTATACATTATATGAAAATGCATATCCTATAGAGTCATAGTTAATTAGAGTCAATAACATAGAACGTCATAAACAATAAAGCTGCTCCTTGAGGTTTTTAAAATCTATAAGTACACCATCTCTAGTTTTAATTTATATGAAAATCTCTCCTTCATTCAAGAAGTGATTAAAGAAGTTTATAATTTATGCATTAATTTTCCTCCAAAAAATTCTTAAATACTCTAATTCTATGCAATACAAATAATCAAAAGATCAAATTAATGATGTTAGTGTAGTTTCTTTTTTAAAACTTTAGAAGGTGTAAGTGTAAGTTTTATAAATTTTAAGAAAGGTTCTTGTCTGAATTTGAAACTAGAAAAGAGTATAAGTGTAGTTTTTGCAAACCTCAATATAATTTACTCTAAATAATAATACATGATGAATCTTCTAGTCTGCATGCACTTTTATCAATCAAAAGTTTATATAATTGTCTCCAGGATTGAGGATTTGAATTCGAATTTTAGTCATAGTCAAATGAATAAAAAAAATTAAAAGTGTATTGAATTCTAAAAGTTGGAAACAATTATAGCTATAGTCAAATACAAATTATTTCTAATTAACTAAACTCTTGTTTAATGAACCCAAAAAATGGAGTTTAAATTGAAAAAAATTATTCTCTATATCAATATGGCCTTCACCCTTTTTGAAAAAACTTATTCTTAAATTTAAATGCATATATGTAAATTTAAATTTACATTATTATGATCTAAGCTACACTAATAAACAACTGTATTCAAGCTAAACTATGCCTGCCAGTATATATTAAATACAAATAATCGTCATTTTATACTTTTTAATTATTGCATCATTTGTTTTTATATAGGTTCCTGAATACTAAGCATAAATTTTCTTTTGGAATAAAAAATTATTATATATGTAACCATTGTTTACCATATATATTAAAGTGATTATTTATCATAACATTATTGTTATAGTAAAGAAATAGACAGTTTTGTCATGAAATAATCACTCTCATTAATAGGATAATCATTCCATTTTTTTTAAATGCACCATTGTATTTTGAAAATTTAATTGAAAAAAAAACACAGGATTTCGACTGTAATAAGAGCATCAAGAGAGTGGTGAATGACAATAGTAGAGGACGGCCACTTGAATTTGAGAGTGAAATGTGATAAATCTTTTCCATTTTCAATGTCTTAGAGCACAACCTAACTAAAATTTAGAGTGACTGAGTGCAAGTCTTAAACATAATCTTTTAAATATCTATCAATTAGTTTTCATTGGGCTAGCTAAGCTTGTATTCCTAAAACCTATTATCATTGTCTTCGGTCATAGAGATTAGAACTAAACAGTTCACTATCCCCAGAATGAGGCTTAAACAATGCAATGACGCATATTTGATGAAAACTTCAAAATAACACTTTGTGCACTTCTAGTCTTACAGTTATGGTCATAAATTATCATCCCTATTAATTAATTAATTACCAATTCCAAATTAGAACTTAGCTGCAATAGACACTTTTATGAATTCAAAAGTATTCTGTTTAACTAATCTAGATTACGATATTTAAACAGTATCGTTAAGCACTTTCATTGTTTAAAAAGCTCCTTGTCTTTGTGATTCTATTTTACTAATATCAAGACTATAGAGTAGAGGATATGTAAGTTACTAACTTGCCATTAAGCTACAAAAGGAAAATACCTTGGGACCATGGCAGATATGTAGAGGAAGAAGACCAAAAGACAACGAATGATGGAGGACAAATGGCAATAGACAATGAATGGCAATGGCAACAATAGTGAATGGGGAAGACATGGGGAGAAAATGGGGGAGACACGGGGAGGGGGTGAAAACTTGGGTTCATGTCGTTACTTAACGAAGGTCTTTAAAAATCATCATTACATAGATGATTTTTATATAACTATTGTTAGGTTTGGTTGTAACGATGATTTATATGTAACTATCTCTAGAATAACATCTTAAAAACCGTTTTTATTTTATATTTTAGTGACAGTTTTTTGAACCGTCGCTAAAATTACATTGTGACCACACTTGTTTCTTGTAGTGCACTCATAAGTCTATGTAGGGTTGTAAACAACCCGACTAACCCATTTTAAATTGACTTAACCCAATCAAAAAATATGTCTTCAGGTGCAGAATATTGGGTTCACGAATTATAATGGGATGGGTTATTTAAAAAAATCAGTTAACGTCAGTCGAGTCGGATTTGTGTGTAAGCAGATTTTGTGACCCTGACCCAACCAATGAAAGTTAAATAAATTTTTTTGAAAGTTTACCTGTGTGGTTATTGTGGTTCATTGGCAAGAACTTCGTATCTTAACCCTAGGGTCTTTGCTTCGAATCTTGCCATGTGCCATCTGTTCTTTCTTTATTTTTTGTACCCAAAAGAAAATAAAATAAAATGATGTCATGTTATCTTTCCTATATATTTTCAATCCTCCTTAAGAAACCTAATCTTTCTACCTCTCTTATGCATCTCTCCTCTTCTAGACGCTTCTTGAGTTTTCCTTGTGTGATAGCATCTTTCCTGTCCTCTTCTAGAGGCAAGGAGATGCATTTCTCGATCTCCCTATCTCCCCTCATCTTTCAGATACTCCTCCCTCTATCTCCCGATCTAATGTCTTCCCTTCATCATCATCGAGAGAGAAGAGAGATTGCAACTACGATGTTGCTCATGGCAACCACGGCAAAGGAAAAGCATATTTGAAGCAAATAGTTTGATATTTTTGTAAAGGGAAGGACTGCAAGATCCTTTGCTTGTGTTCTCTTTTTCCTTTTTTGCACATATTTTATTTTCAATTAGAAATTTCTTCACTCACATCTTTAGAGTTGTTTCTTTTTGGCTTTTTTTTAGAAGGTTTAAGGTTTTCTTGTGGACAACAAAGGGATGGAAGATCTCCTTTGAGCTAATGTTCTTTACTTTTGTTTTCATTTTGTTCTATGAAATTTCCTTAACTTCTATTGTGCATCTCTTCATAACTTTTGGTTTGTTCTCTTGCAATTTTAAGCTAAAAATTTGCCCTAATTTGTATAACCTGATTAACCCAACCGAAGTATATAGAATCCAACTGAATCCGAATTTTTCAGGTAATCCAAAATCATGGTCAAGTTCAAATGCATATTTTTGCAACCCTACCACTATTCGGTCGGGTTGATTATATGCTTGAACCCAGCTCTACCCGACTCGCTTTCACCCCTACATCTATGATTAAGTGTTATATCCTGTAATTTTTGAATAATAAATGTTTACTATAAACATATATATTTTTATTTTAAATGATTATGTTTCACTAAAATCAAATATATTTTTAATTTAAATGATTTTTTTTGCCTAAAATAATTATATTTAACTCTAAATAAATTTTTTTATTTAAATAAATATTCTTTATTTTAATATCCATGAATATATGTTTATATTTTGATTTATTTTATTAAAATTTTTATCAAGAAAATTTATGGTTTAAGATTGTAACTAAAGTTTTGCAAATATCAAATAATAATAAATAAAAAAAAGAAGAGAAAAAAAATGCAAAGGAGTAGAAGCACGTAGATAGCAAAAGCATGGAGTTCCACTTTCTTTTCTTTCTTTCTATCTCTAGGGATTCATCTTCTCTCTAGTATTTCTCTCAATCTAGACATTCATTTGAGATACTAAAGTTACCATTGGACTCGTGGCAATGAGAGCTACAATTTCCATCAATTGGTTTTGTTGGAAATTCGCCGAAAGCTCATTGAAAAATTGTAAACAATAACCGCGATAGATGAGGCTTCAGATTTCAATTTTTTTTATTTTTTCTGGTATTTCTAATTCTAGAATCATGTTTAGGAGTTAGTATAATCGTTGTATTAATTTTTTTGCAATCAAATAATGCATTTTTAGATCAAAAATCGTAAAATTGCTCTTTGATGAATAGTAACTATGAACAATATTTTGTGTCAACGTGAGCAGTGTGGTGAACAGTACCTGCGTAGTGAATTTCTGGATCCCAAAATAATTATGTTGAATATCATAATTTGGAGGTGTTAGTGGCTGGTTTTATTTGGGAAAAAGGCAAGAAAATCCCATATCAGATGAAGCTCAAAGTCCTTGAGTAAATGGAAAAAATTATAACATAAGGGTAAGATATAATTTGCATTTAAAATTTTATATTATGTATTGTGGTTATGTAACATAAATTATTGATTAATTCTTTGCATTAAAATTGTGGATTTGATGGCATACGGATTTAGGTGGGTGAAGCCAAGTGTATGTGAATGTGTGAAAGATTGTCTGGAACTAGGGAGTGTTAGGAAAAATGTTATGGGAAAAGGATTTGAGGCATGTTGGGTTTACTTGAAGTTGAGAAAAATAGAAGAAGGGCTATGGGTGATCTTAATCGCTGAAACTGTTTAATTTAAGGATATAGTGTGGTAACCTAAAACATAATTAAGTGAATCAATGACGTTGAGGGTTCATCAAGGTATAGAATGTGAGAATTAGGATTTAAATAAATTAATCTTGGTGTATCAACTTGGACATTAGTAAGTTGTGATATTGAGATATAAGATGGAAATTTGGAAATGAGAAGGATACTAAATGAATTTGGGGAGTTTCAAAGAAGTGGCATAGGGATTTCGTCAATTAGACAATGTATGGTTGAATGAAAATGTTAAGGTGGCATACGTACGGGATATAATATGGTGATTTGACTTAGAATTGTGCACATATTGTATGTTGTTATGGGATATTAAGGTAAACAAGATTGGAAGGAGCTTTTTATGTAGAATATGAGGCATTTTGGGGTTGGAAATTTTTGTGTGAACAATTGTTAAGAATACTTTTAAAATGCTTGGGAAAGTTAAGTGGACTTGAAAAGGATAGAATAGTATATCACTATTTTTGAAGCATAAGAAAGATTTAAGGTCAGCAGTGAGGATATTGTGGGCATTAGAAAAATGTTATAAGATCTTCATGATGGAATAAGTTAAGATTGTTAGATAAGTATTAATGACACATGAAAATTTAAAATGTTTAATGGACTTAGTAACATGCACGCAATACATGTTGACTAATGGATTATAAATAAAAATGGATGCTAGATTAAGAAGATGTGATTCATAGTGTGAAGTTAACATGTGAGAATCATTGATGAGTCCAATTTCAATGAAGATGATGCATAATGGTTTGGGAATTTATTAGAATAAATTACATATATAATGTATCAGGTATTTTTATACCAAAGGTATGAAATATTCTAATTAATCTTACATAATGTATGATGTTTGTGCTATGAATATATATATATATATATATATATATAAGTATATGTATGTGTATGCATATTGGAATCCTAAATAATATACGATTATAAGGTTGAAAATAATGAAAAATGAGGTCCATGTATCATATTGGAATTTATTGATTTACATGAGTATATAGATATACACACACACACTTTATAATGATGAACAAGAAAATGAATGAAAGTGATATGATTGAATGTGATGCTTATTGAATTTGATGTTCGATAATGGTAAAGTAAGATATAATGGTTATGATGATGTGATCACAATGAGCTGTTATCATATATTGAGTAAAATGATACTTGATTTTAAAATTTGGAAATAAATAAATAAATAAAACTGATAATAATTACACATGATTTTTTTAAAAAAATATTATCAGCTAGCGACAGGAATAGCTAGGCCTTGTGCACCTTAATTACCCTAGCTAGCAAGAGTAAGAATGAATGTAAGGTTATTGAATTTGATGTTCAATAATGGTAAAGTAAGATATAATGATTATGATGATGTGATTACAATGGGTTGTCATCAGATATTAAGTAAAATGATACTTGATTTTAAATTTTGAAAATAAATAAAACTAATAACAATTACACATGATTTTTTTTTCAAAAACATTATCAGCTAACGACAAAAATAGCTAGCCCTGGTGCACTTTGATTACTCTTGCTAGCAAGGGTACGGATGAATGTAAAGAGTTGAAGTATTCTCATCTTTTAACCAGTGGCATTCTACCTAGTGATTTATGATAATAAGTTAATATAGTGATTTATCCATCCTTATTATGTGCTTGGGAAAATATGGAATGGATAGAGAGTTAAGGAAAGCTCCTCCCAACCTTACGTGATGAATGATAACAATGTGGTTATTTTATCTTTACCAGTCTATGTACTTGGGTACATAGTGATTTAACCTTACCAAGCTATGTGTTTAGGTATTTTGAAATGATTCTGGATTGGAATCATTCAAACTAAATAAAACACGCTTAAAAAAATACAAACAAATAATGGACAATTTATGAATGGTTCAAAAATGTTTCGCGTCGCTCTTTAGCGGTAGTGAGGCAACTCTCAATAAGGATGTTGAGTCACTAAAGAGGGAGTATGTGAGACCCTTAGATGAATCTCACATCAACAAAGCATGGAAGAGTCTTGGATAGTACAAATTAAATAGTTAAGGTATAAAACTAATAAGATATAAATAAATAAAAAATCTTAAATAACATAAAATAATATAATATAATTCTTTTACTTTTCTATATTCTTAAATATAAAGTTTGATTAATAAATGTATATGTGTATACGAATATAGTAGAATATCTCTATATAGCACAAGGGCATAACGATATAATAGTAATAATATTGAAAAATATGATAAAGAGGGTTTAGCCCAATTGCCATAGTGTCTGCGAAGGTTTCCATTAGTAATATTCAATTTGATTACTTAGAAGAGAAACAGTGAAAGAAGTTTGACTGAGGAAATTAGGAGGTTCTTGAGAGAACTATATGCATATGGTAATGGAATTCGACAAGGAGAAGTATGAGTTTGGGCTAGACCAAGGTAAATGGATGAATTATGAATCTTCAAAAATGTTGAATACATTTTAAAATTTATTTATCAAAAGTATGAATTTGAAGTCTAAAAATAAAGATAGAGTCATAAATCAATTCTAATGTAAATAAGTAAATAAAATAAGTAAGAATATCCTGAAATATTCATAACTTAAATAATATGCGATAAATCATAATATACTAAAAAAGGTTGTTGTTTGCATGTATAATTGTGTTATTTTCTCATTGAGTCACATAACTCATTCATTTATATGTATTTTACAATTAGTGGTAGGATGGTGCAAAGGAAGCATTTCGAGGAATAGTTTAATCCTGGTAAGCCCAAATTGTCCTTGGGCCTTATTTTATTGTTTATTATATATTGTTGAAAATCTAAAGTTACTTCAGTACAGTAGATAGGGCTTACGTTTTTGATGCGTGATGTTGTATAACTATGAATAAAAAAAAATTTATTTATGACTAAAATAAAAGTAAGTTTTTAATTAAAATGTTTGAACGCTTTTATAAAAATATGAGGCTTGTGTTTGTGTTGTCGGTGATATGTTTCGGTTAAGAAGACTTACAGAGTGAGGAAACTCCTTATTTTGTACCGGTCACAAGCTCAGAGAATTTGGGATGTGACATTAAGAATCCTAACTCAATCTACCAATTTGTATATGTGGTATTCCTCTTGGCTCCATCACCCCTAATGCTAAAGTTGATGAGGACATAAGCCAATGTTCCCTTAATATTTAGTCAAAATTGAACCAGTGAGCTAGAGAGAAGATGAAGAGCCATACTTGTTTCCATGAATTGAGCTCAGGTATTACCCTTTGCTCCATCACCCCAAAAGCTAAAGCTGATGAATAAAAGCTATCATTCCCTCAATATTCAGGAAAAATTAAACCAGAGAGATAGAGAGACGATAAAGTGTCATTTTTGGATCACCTATGACTAACAACAAAGAGAGAAGGTGAGAGAGAGAGAGCTTACTGAGGAGGTGGATGATACTAGAGGTTGGAAAGGAAGGTGGATGTGTTTCATTTTCTCCCAAGGGTTTTGTTTTGTTCTTTTTAACATTTTCAGTGGCGACTCAAAAGAAGTCACCACTGAAACCTTTTTTGTGGCAACTCAATAATCACCACAAAAGACTTTCAATAACGACTTATTTTAAGTCACCACTTAAAGTCTTCTATCTCAGAATGTTTCAGTGGCGACTCCAAAGAGGTTGTCATTGAAAGGAAACCTTTCAATAGTGGCCACTAAAGATCGCCACTAAAAAGGGTTTTCAACGAAGATTTTTCAGATTGCCACTAAAAACTCATTTTTCTTGTAGTGCTTCTTCTAATTTCTTCATTTATAACACTATTGTAGGCCAATTCCAAATAGAATGCCATCAAGAGTAGTATTAGACATTGAAGTTCTTAATGTCAAATTCCATTCTTCATTGTTTTTATCATTAGATTTTTCAACAAAGAATACAAGCCTATAGTAATTTTTGACATAAAGCATGTCTTTCATTTTTGCATTCCAAAGAGTATACTTAGATCCATTTAGAGTTAGCATCCTACTGTTGTTAAATTTCTTTGTTCAGCATAGTATAGAAAACAAATAACAAGGCTTTGACGCTATTCTAACGGGAAGAAGGGATCTATGGTAAATAAAATCTTCCTAATACTTATGCAAAAAAAAAATATAATACCAGTGTAGAACAAACAATCACAACAAAAAACATAAATCAAGGACACTCTAATTTTTAACATGAAAAAATCTTTCAGCGTGAGAAGTGAAAAAATCACCACATCTAATTCAATAAAATCTCCACTATAATAAAATAGTAGGATATACAATTGTCTTTCTAGTTATACTAAGGCTTACAACAAATATAAATCCTTTACGAATTCAGAGAAATACAGCCAAAATTAACACACCTACCAAATAGGAATCACAAAAAAGCCAATGGAAAAGGCATAAAATATTCAAACCATAAATATGTACTACACAGTGCCAAGAAAAGTCATCCTATTTTAAATTTTAATCAAATATATATTTATAATTCACTTTTTTGGTCTGGTTAAAGACAAGTCATCCTAATTTTATTTTTGTATTGTGGTCAAGTGGTACTCAAGTTAATTTGTGCACACCATAATTAATTTATATATTTGATTCGATTAAAGATAAGTCATTTATGTTGAGATTAAAATATTTACAAAGAAATTGTTTTATTTCTTGCCCTAAAAATTTTGCATAGGTAGAATTTGAATAATTTCATTGTTGATCTTAAAAAAATCAAATAAGTAAACAAAAATTAATATTTACCTATTTGTTCTTTTACTTTCTCTTCCCAATTTTTAGGATTTCTTATTCTTCTTTTTTTTTCCTCTAAACTCTCAAATATATCTTTATGAAGTTGATTTTTCTAGCTTAAAGTTGGTTTGGGATAAAAGGAAAGTATATAAAAGAAGGGAAAGAAAAAAAATGTACTTGAATTTTTTATATTAAGATTAATATAAATACACTTTCCCTACAATTGTTAAAATTTTGTCATTGCCCCAAGAAATAATGATGAAGAACAAGCTCTAAGTTAGATATGAGCAAAGCTTACGATATAGTGGAATGCAGCTTCCTAAGGGAAACTATGGAAAGAATAGGTTTAGGGTTTAAAAAGAAATGGATAGATTTAATGTTGAAGTATATTTCCGCTATCACTTAAGTTGCATTTAATTGTTGGTAAAGGAAGGAGATGAAAATAAGAATTAAAATATAATAAAATACTATAATTAAAATTATATTTGATACGACATAAAATTAAGTAAAATCTCTATTTTTTTTTATATTTGGTATGCCATAAATAATGTAAAAATAGAATAAAAATTTAAAAACAAAAAACAAAAAATGTCTTTGAATAATAAAACTATGGAAATAATATTATTTTAACATAAAATTTATTTTAAAATATTATAAATAAAAAATAAAATAAATAATTAGTAATCTAAAAGTTTAAACTAAATTTTATTAAAAAATTAATAATATTAACAAAATATTAAAAAATTTAATTTAAATATAAGAATAGTATTTTAATCTTTTTTATTCCGATTCTATTCCACTTTTTTCTTTTCTATTATTTTTTTGGAGGAAATCCTTTATCTCATATAAGAAGAAATCTGAATTCCCTAATTATATTTTTTTGTAAATCAAATATAATAAACTAATAGAATGAAATCTAAATTTTCATTTGATTTAGTGTCAATAAACTTAAGGTCCATTGGACAAAGCTACCATTTAAAATTATAGTTTGATTAATTATTTTGTTAAAAATTATTATACTCATATTTAAATAGGGAAAGCTATTAAACTAATTAAATAATTTTAAATTTATAAATTGATTCAAAGAGATGTTAAAATATTTTAGTAGTTGCAGAAGTTGTAGAGACTAGAAATCATCTTCAATTCTTGTTCATAGAGAAGTCCGGTCAATAAGAACTTTTCTTTGGAAGTTGTTCGGGTTACAGTCTTGTAGAAATCCCTAAAAGTCATAATAAAGAACCTCCCTTTGAAAGTTTATTTATTTTTTGGGGCCAGATCCACAATATGCTTGCATCCATGAGACAATTGGGTTGTCTACGCGAGTCACTGGTCCAAATTGTGGGCCAGCTCAACGACCATAAGGTAGTGTTTGGTTGGAGGGGAGAGGAGGGAAGGGAAAGGGAGGGGAGTGGGTTTTTAAAAAATGCCCCCCTTTGGTTCAGCATTGAGGAGGGGAGGGGAGGGAATATGGAGGGATAAAATCCCTCCCCTCCCTCAAAATCTCTCCCCCCCCCCCAAAAGTGGGGGGTTTTGGGGGGAAGGGAGGGCGCCGCTTTCATCTTCCAAAAATTGCCCCTTTGTTTTTTTTTTTTTGAATAAAAAAATATAAAATAAAATACTTTTTTTAAATAAAAAGATAGTAAACTAAACTCCTTAAAAAAAAATTTTAATAAAAAAATTAATATAAATAATTATTTTTATTTTTAATAAAAATAAAATAATAAGGGTATTATGGTCATATTATTTTATTTTCCCTCCTCTCCCCTTACAAACCAAACAAAGAAAATTTATTATCCCTCCCCTCCCCTCCTCTTAAATTCAACCAAACAAAGAAAATTTATTTTCCCTCCACTTCCCTCCCCTCCCTTCCCCTCCATTAAGATCCCTCCCCTCCCTTCCCCTCCTCTGAACCAAACGGACCCTAAGGGAGGCTCAACATGCCCCATATCAATATATACGCGTTTGCCTTTTATTTACTCAATCTGCTAAAAAATTAGAGAGTAAGTGTCACAACCCTAATTTTAGAGCACGTGAAATCCATATACCATACACATATATTTTCCATAAATGTACATAATGCCATTTTTTATCATATAAACCAATACATATAGGTTCTCATACACATATATAATAAACAGTTTAAGTCTATAAACACCAGAGTAACAGTAGAAGCAAGGATCCTGCCTATGACGTTCAGAGCAACTCTAGAGTACAAATATATTACAATATAAAACATTGAGAGCCTAGAAACAATGTAGGCTCACCACTGGAGTATGACCCCTAGTCGATCACGTGGCTGTTGGACCAAACTCTATTTCTTTATCTGAAAAATAAATCTACATCGTATAGTGAGTTTTACAATTCAGTGAGCAGATAATACCTCCTAAGACTTCTCAGGTCAACATATGGATGTACTCGTCTAATAAAAATTAAGTATTCATAAATTACATTTCAGAAATACATCCACATGGGACCCGTAATTTTCAAATATTCTCTATTCAAAAATCATAATCAGGTCTTTCAAACCATAAGCAATACTGTATAAACAATGCTCATGTCAAGTTCATATTTGTTTTCAATACTGTAAAATCATTAATCAAAATATGTTATGCATCAAAACATATCTCATAAAATATTCAGAGGATCTCATATCAGAACCACCACATCAGAGTCTAATCACCTTCCGTACTTTGGTGGTATAGGATTTGTCTAAACTCAGCCTCTTGCTGAGGTTTTCCCTACTACCATTCAAGAGGACACACGAAGGGACTCTATGTGGGTCTTTTCCCAAGCATACAGCAAGGAAAGGCAAATAACATCTCATATAACTGGCATCTCGCCCATATATAGGAGGCATTCCGCTCTCCTTCACATATAATCTCCCGTGTGTTGGCCCTCACATGAGGCTAGCACCACCTCCCCTGCTAGCTGAGGCAATCAAGGTGCGCACCAAGACTAACATCACCTGTTGTTAGCAGACAGTTTTCCAATAGGATTCCTCTACAGAAAAATACTATATGCACATATGCTATATAATCCAGTATAAAATTCTCAATATAAAACATACTTTCAGTCTCAGTATATTTCCTCTATCAAAACTTCCCAATTAGGGGAATCATATACACATGCCTATATTCGAGGCAAAAATATCACTGTATAAATCAACAACATATGCATAACATATTTCCATTGTCATATAATAAGAAATGCATTTAGAAATAACGTATTCACAGCATTTCAACATCTATTTCCAAAATCATACTCTTCTTGAACTAGATATCATTTTTCAACCATTTCAGATATTCATAATCATTTCAAGAACATATGAAAATATAAATAACATGTAATTATACCCATTTATCCATGTAAAGTTCAAAAAGAGTAAAAGCAAGTAAAATGAAGAATTATCTACTCACAAGTAAGGGCTCCAGATTGGACAACCCTAAAATCCTCGTTTCTGATCTGAATTCGGTAAAACAAACTCCAAAATCGAGTCTGGAAGGTCTAAAAACTTAAAAAATGACTTCGGAAATTTAGTCACTATTCACCGCCACTATTCATCGTCAGAAAATACTATTCACCGTTACAAAAAATTTTACCGAATCAACAAAAAAAATTCATATCCTAATGTTTATCTAGTTTTTGAATCCATCTACGGAGTCAGATTTCTAATTAGAAGTCTCTAAGTAAGGTTTTTCAGAACTTTTTTTTTACCGAGATTTTCTACTTCAGATCTACGGTGATTCAACGGTTGATTTGAAAAACTGATCGGTCAAAACAGAAGTACTCTTCGTCATGAATCCAATAACACTTTCAGTTTTGATATCGGAAGCCCATAAACACTCCAAATCGAAAGATAAAATTGAATGTCATTATTCACTCACTATTCACTACTATGCATATTTTCCCCTTTTTTTTGAATACTTTTCCCCTCCCCCGTTTCGTTTTATGGTTTCTGTTTTATTTTAATATAATAATAATAATTAAATAATTAATAATATGATTTTCTTTTATAAAAATTCATATAAATTCCATTTTTCATCATAAAATATCCCAAAAATTTCTAAAAATTTCTAAAAATTTCCATTCTCATAAATCTTTAGTTAAACTCTTAAATCATGATTTTTCTTGATAAAAATCATAATAAAACAAATTTCAAAACAAATATCTTTATTCATATTAAAAGAAAGAATATTTCTAAAAATACCATAAAAATTCAATAGAGGCCGGTATAATTATTTTAAGTAACACAATACTTCTTTTACTTAAAAGTCCACTTACTTTTAACAAATCATAATCATTTCTACATAAATAAAAATATATTTGCTTATAACGCGCCAAAACATAAATTCTCATATTTCTTTTGTAATTCTTTACTCCATGTAATAAATATACATATTTTCACTGGTTCTTATCTCTATTGTCAAAATTCTCTCTTTTATTTTAAATTTTCTTTAATTGAAATTTTCGTTAAATTTTACGGTTATTACATTCTTCCTCCCTTAAAGAAATTCGGTCCCCGAATTTCATCACCATAGTTGCAGATAAATACTAATCTCATTGTTCAAATAAACACAGATATCTAGCGCGTATATCCTCCTCTCTTTCCCCAGTAGTTTCCTCAGAAGAATGATTT
The DNA here is from genome assembly GCA_037074535.1 of Gleditsia sinensis. Classification (NCBI taxonomy): domain Eukaryota; kingdom Viridiplantae; phylum Streptophyta; class Magnoliopsida; order Fabales; family Fabaceae; genus Gleditsia; species Gleditsia sinensis. Next base: position 14,506,836 of record CM073468.1, on the reverse strand, counting down.
TTCCATATCACTTTTACTATAGATATTTCTTTTGTCCGTAACTTCTTTATTTGTCTGACCACTATTGCTACTGGTTGTTCCTAATGGGTTAAATCTTCCTGTAACTGAATCTGTGGACAATGTATAACATGTACGGAATCCGATAAATATTTCTGTAGCATAAACACATGAAAAACTGGATGGTCATTACCCAATTCATGTGGTAAAACCAAACGATAAGTCACTGAACCGATCTTATCAAGAATTTCAAATGGTTCTATATACCGAGAGTGTAACTTCCCTTTCTTTCCAAATTTCATTACCTCTTTCATTGATGAGTCATTAAAGAATATGTGGTCACCAACTGATAATTCCTAGTGCTCAACATTCATAGTCCTTATAAACTTTTGACTTGTATTGAGTTTCCAGTATTCTTTTTCTAATCAATTTCACTTTATCAATGACATCTTATAATAAATCTAACTCCACTAAGTCATTTAACAGAACATTTGTAACACCTCTTACATAAGGCTTAAATCTTCTAATATCATTTTATTATAGACCAATTCTGCTAAGAAATCTTCGACCAATCTCAAAAACATATGCTTGAAGCATGCTCTCTAAACTAGTATCATCAATTTAGATAAGTGATATTCTATCTATTGCATGTTATTCCAAATTAGATTTCCAAAAAGTTTAACTTTTCTCAATTCACTCACATATTAAGAAACCTATGATGTTCATGTAAAACTTCAAATGATGCCATTGTATATTGGCATGATAATTACTTATGTGAGCAAGTTCAACTAAGGACAATTAATTTCTCCCAACTTTCACCATAATAATATAAATATTCTTAAAGCATAATTTCTAATGTATAAACACATCATTTAAATTTAGTATCAGTCATACTATAATCTAATAAAGATCCTTAGACTTCTTGAATAACTCTCTTTATATAATATATTCAATTCGTACTTGCCAACATACCCGCCAATGAAAAAAAATTCACTTATATCTTCTTTTTACCATTATACTAGTACCATTTTTTTTTATATCTCAGTATATCCTTATTACCTCAGGTTATCCATATTTACAATCTATGGCTTCTTCTGAAATCTCTTTTCTCAACAATTATTCATACGTGAATTTTCAATCTCAACATGATTTACATTCTAGATATTAGTCTCAATTTAGCAAGGTATAAATCCTTAACATAAATATCTTAATCACTTACATTATTCTCGGAGATGATTCTCAAAATATTCTCCATGTTTCCAAATTAAAAAAAAAATTTCGAGATTAACTCAAATCTTACTTTCCATACTTTACTTCTCAAAAACTTCAACACCGTTAATTTCTTTGATTACATTCGTCAAAGCACCATTACATCATCATCCATCTATTCTTTTCAAAATCTCTATTACTTTAATCTACTAATCAAAATCTTGCATTTAATGCCAAATATTAATGTCGGACAATACAACAGAAAATGCGAAACACGTAATAGAGCATGGTGCCAAAATAGGAAGTCAGAAGTTTGGACAAAACATTGACAGGAAATTAAAATCGGTGGTCGTAATTCTTGAAAATCTGTAAACAAAATCTATCTACGATTTCGGCAAAAACCGGTGGCCGCAAATTTTGAATATATGTGCCAAAATTTAATTCAAAGATATTATTATTCGGCGGAAGCATATCATATGGAAAAGAAATATCTCTGAGCTTATAAAGTCTGTGAAAAACAATAGCACATAGTTAACTGGTAGGATGCAGTTGATTGCTTCAGAATAGATGTAATCAATCAACTGTAAAATAACCAGTCCAAATTAAAATTTCTCAAAATAGCTAGTCGACTTAATAATACCGATAGTCGACTGGCAAAAACATTGAGAAAACAAAATAAACCATTTGATTGTTCCTCTTCAACAATTAATTGGTTTGCATTTTCACTCTTTTTCTTTTTTCTTTTTTACAATGACGGCTATCACCTACAACTTTTCTATAAAAATCAAGACATCAATGCTTCATCAAAGACAACAAGAAAAAGACAGATTTCTAGTGATATCTTATCTTATGCTCTTTATGTGCTTAATATGAGTCAGAGTCATAACTACTGTACATATACATGTTTGCCGTCACTTTTGAATTTTTTTTCCTTCAATTTAGCTGATATCCACCAATCACTCACATAGTTGTTCTAATAATACCCGGCCATTCGCATAACTATTATAAATAAGCTCTTCTCTGAGTTCTATAAATGCTTACGTTAGTATCTTTATCTTCATATTCAGAGTTAAGGTGATAGAAATTATGGAGGGAACCGCATTCTGTCAGTTTCGAAATATCTGTGTCTTTTGTGATTCCAGTCCTGGAACAGATGGGGAGTATGTTAAAGCAGCACAAAATTTGGGTATGGTGCTGGCTAGGAAAATAATTCATTTAGTGTATGGTGGAGGTAACTGTGGGTTAATGGGGTGTGTGGCTACAGCTGCACATATAGGGGGATGCCAAGTTCTAGGTATTATTCTTACAGCTCTAGCTGCATCCAGCAACATAAGGAAAACAATTGGGGAAGAATATAGAGTAGCTTCCATGCATGAACGCATGGCTAGAATGATGAGCAATGCTGATGCCTTCATTGCCTTACCAGGTAGTTTTGATACTTTAGAAGAGATTTTTCAAATAGTCTCTTGGATACAACTGAATATGCATCACAAACAAATAGGTTTGTTAAATGTTAACCACTTCTTTGATGGTCTGTTTTCTTTTCTTGATCATGCTACGGAACAAAGGTTTATTTCACACTCAGCACGACGAATTCTCATCTCAGCTTCAGATGCTGAGGAGCTTATTGATGCTTTACAAGTATATGTTCATGTACCTGATCCAATTACAGCTCAAATAGAATGGACAACAGACCACAGCAGAAAGCGCAATTGGACTTGGATCTTCATCTGTAACTATAGCAAGATGTGGGCATTGCTGTATCGCTTTTACTTTCTTAGGGTTATCTTGGATACCATCTTGCTAGCTACATACCTTAAGAAAGTACTATTACTAAGTAAAAATTCATATTTTGAGAACTTAGCATATAGCTGATACTCCCTTGGAGTTTATAATACTATCTTTAAATATTGCTTGATTCTCTGAACTCTTGAAATATTCTAGTATATTATCAATAATTATAAGAAAAATTAATCCAAGGATGGCTTCAATACTCTCTCTTCTTTTTTTTTTTCAAGTCCATGAATGCAACTGGGCATTTGTCAGACTAAATGACATAACCAAGAACTCATAATGCCATAACGAATCCAAAAAGAAATTTTTTCGAATATCCTCTTCCCTTATCCTCAATTGATGAGATCCAAATATCAAATCAATTCAAATTTTTTTTAAATGTTGAGCACCTTGTAGCTGGTCAAACATATCATCTATATGAGGTAATGAGTATTTATTCCACATTGTCACTTTATTCAATTGTCTATAATCTATGCATAGTCATAGTGATCCATCTTTCTTTTTCACAGATAAAATTAAAGCACTCCAAGTAATAGTACTAGGGTATATAAATCCCTAGTCTAACAAGTGTCACAACTAATTCATCAATTCCTTGAGTTCAGTCGGTGATAGACACTGGTTGGGTTCCAGGAAGTAAATCAATACCAAATTATATTTTATGTTTCGAGGTAATCCTGGCAATTCTTCAAGAATTACATTAGAAATTTTTTTTAACCACTGGAACTTGATTTACACTAATATACTATATATCAACATCTCTCATCATTGTCAAATATTCTTGACACCTTTCTATAATCACTTATAGGATGTTAAAGCAGAGATTAGATTACTGGGTATCTCACTACGATCCCCTTGTATTGAGAAAGAAAATTCCCCAAGAATATTGAATTTAATCACCTTATAGTGACATTTCAAAATGACATAACATAATGCCAACAAATTCATTCTCAATATCACATCACACCCCTACTTTAGGGATGCGAAAATCTCTCATATCCGATAAACTTTACCATTATGTACATGTAAATAATTTCACAATATAACATATCTGAGTATTACCATATATTTACAAATTTGCAATACTAATTACAATCGACCACATAGTATGTCATAACAGGATAATATCATACATTTACACATTTTCAGTATAGCTAATTATACAAGCCAGGTCTACACTTATTACAGCGGAAACAAGGATCCTGCCCGTGACGTTCAGAGCAACTCTAGAGTAAAAATATATTAACAGTTTACATACTAAGAGCCTATAAACAATTTAGGCTCACCACTGAAATATGACACCCAATCGATCAAGTAGCCGCAGGACCAAATTCTGGGTCTTTATCTGAAAAATAGATCAACCACGTGTAGTAAGTTTTACAACTCAGTGAGCAGTTAATACCTCTTATAACCTCTCAGATCAACATAAGGATGTACTCTTATTTTAAAAATTTATCATATTAAAATTTACCGTTCAGAAGTACATCCTTATGAGACCCGCATTTTCAAAATATTCTTAGTTCTAATTACATTCAAATATTTGTACCCACATATGACATGCAATAAAAATCAATTCTTTTATATAATGTTCAAGTATGCCACAACTTCAATATACTCAATAGCTAAACATGGATTGTGAGTTCATCACCCTTCTGCCTCCTCACAATACCATAGCCACAATCATCAGGGAATGTGAGTTCATCACCCTACTGCCTCCTCATATTACCGCTGACTACAACTTCAATAGATCAACAGGAAATGTGAGTTTATCACCCTTCTGCCTCCTCACATTACCATTGTCATCATCACAATAGGTAATTAGGGAATGTGAGTTCATCACCCTACTGCCTCCTCACATTACCACTAATACCAACTTCACAATACTGTCTCAAACCATATAATACCGTCATTACTCATCAACGCATATATATATATAAACATGTATAATAGTACATATCCATCAAATGTAATGCATAATTATCATATAACTCGCCATACAATCATATTCAGCAACTTATCACTTTCAAAACAAAACTTTCAGTCTCAGCACAAAATCTTTTATCATAAATTTTCCAATCAGAGAAATCATATAATCATGCCCATATCCGAGGTAAACATAACATTGTAAAATCAATGTCATATGAATATCATATTTTCTTTTCCATGTAATGCGAAATGCATTTAGAAATAACATATTCAAAGCATTTCAAAATCTCTTTCAAAAATCATACTCTTCTTGAACTAAATATCATTTCTCAATCATTTCAAATATTCCAAACCATTTCAGAAACATATGAACATATAAATAACATGTAATCATACTCATTTATCAATGAAAAGTTCAAGAAGAGTAAAAACAAGCTATAGGAAGAATTATCTACTCACCACTTTGACATACAAAGTTGGACAACCTTAAAATCTTAGTTTCGGATCCGAATTCAGCAAAATATACCCCAAAATCGAGTCCGGAACGTCCAAAAACCTTAAAAATGACTTTGGATTTGCAAAATTTGGCCTCTGGGAGCTCGGTCAACGTAAGGAGATCCGGCTGCCATGAGCTACACGCGCCGTCCAAGGAGCTGCGCGTGTGCTTCACTCGCCGAGAGAGATGCGGTGCGTGAGGGCGCGTGCGGTGGTGGATCGGCCTGAAATTTGAGATCCAAGGGTTTTGGTTCCTTCTGGATCAATCTACGGTGTTAGTTTTTGCATTTGAGAACTAAAAATAGGAGTTTCGGGGGTTACCTTTTTGGCCAATTTTCCCTTCAATTTCTTGGCCAATTTCTGGCCAATTCTCCAGAAACCAATCAGATGGATTTGAAGAACTCTTCGTCCTGAGTCCGTTGGTGGTGGTGGTGTCGAAATTCGAGGTCTGGAGGCGAAGAAATCTTAGAGAGAAGTTATAGGGTTTTCAGGGAGAATTTTCTGAAGAGAGATGGAAAAATCTGTCAATGACCACCTTCCGGATTGGTTGAGTTAAAATATCCCGGGGGACATTTCTGCAAAATTTCACTTTTTGAGGGAGGTCCTTGCAAAATTTTCTTATTTACATTTTAACCCCGAAACTTTTAAGAAATTGCATTTTTGCCCCGAAACGTAAATTCCTCACATTTCTTTTATAATTCTTTAATCCATGTAAATAATAACTTATTTTCACCGGGTTCTAACTCCATTTTCGAAATACTCTCTTAAATTCCAAACTTTCTTTAATTGAAATCCCCATTTTCAAAATTATCTCTTTTATTCCAAATTTTGTTTAATTGAAAATTTACGTTAAATTTTCAAAATTATCTAGCGCGGATGTCATCTTCTCTTTCCCACGTAGCTTCCTCAGATGAGTGATTTTGCCATATCACCTTAACCATAGAAATATCTCGTGACCGCAACTTCTTCACTTGTCGATCAGCAATAGATATCGGATTTTCCTCATAGGTTAAATTCTTATCCAATTGAATTTCCTGGGGTTGAATGAAATGAGTAGGATCCGGTAAGTATTTTAGTAATATAGACACATGAAATACTGGATGAACATCACTCAGTTCTGGTGGCAGACCTATACGATATGCCACTGCACCTATTCTATCCAATATTTCAAAAGGGCCTATATACCGATGGCTTAACTTCCCTTTCTTTCCAAATCTCATCACTCCTTTCATAGGTGTGACTTTCATGAATACTTGCTCACCCTCTGAAAATTCTAACTCCCTTCGTCTATTGTCAACATACGCCTTTTGTCTACTCTGAGCTGCCTGCAGCCTTTCTCTAATCAACTTTACCTTGTTTAAAGCTTCTTGTACAAGATCTGGCCCTATAAGTTTAGCCTTGCCCACTTCGAACCATCCAATGGGGGATCTACACCATCTACCATACAAAGCTTCAAATGGGGCCATCTGTATACTAGTCTTGTAACTATTATTATATGCAAATTCAGCCAAAGACAAGTACATATCCCAACATCCACCAAAATCAAAAATGCAGGTTCGGAGCATGTCTTCTAAAATCTGAATCGTACGCTCAGACTGACCATCAGTTTGGGGATGGAAAGCTGTGCTCAAATCCAATCTTGTTCCTAATGCTTCTTGAAAAGCTTTCCAAAATCGTGCCGTGAACTGCGGCCTTGGATCAGATATAATCGATATAGGGACTCTATGTAGCCTAACTATTTCATTTAAATAGAGCCTTGCATACTGAGTTACGTATAGGTTGTTTTCACAGGCAGAAAGTGTGATGACTTCGTCATGCGGTCTATAATGACCCAGATAGAATCATTTCCTTTGGGAGTTCTTGGTAATCCAGTGATAAAATCTATAGTAATTCTCTCCCACTTCCATCCTGGTATTTCTATTCGCTGATGTAACCCTACAGGTCGTTGATGTTCAGCTTTTACCTGCTGGCATGTCAAGCAATGGGAAACATATTCCGCAATATCCCTCTTCATACCATCCCACCAATACAATTCCTTCATGTCTTGGTACATCTTTGTCGTTCCTGAGTGTATGGTATATGTAGATCGATGTGCTTCCTCCAAAACTTGTTTCCTCAAATCATTAACATTTGGGACATATAATCGTCTACCGTATCTTAATACCCCTTCAGTATCCACTGAGAATTCAAAATCCTTGCTATCCTTCATTTCACTCTTAATCTTCAGCAAATTAGCATCCATGTCTTGATCGGCTTTGATTTGCTCCACTAAGGAAGATTGGAGCTGCACATGAGCCAATAATATTCCCGGTTCTTTTACTTCAAACTTTATCCCCTTACTTTCTAACTTATGGATTTCTTCTAACAATGGTCGTCGCACCTCTGCTATATGAGCCAAACTTCCCATTGACTTTCTGCTTAGAGCATCAGCTACTACATTTGCTTTACCTGGATGATACAAAATCGTACAGTCATAATCTTTCAGTAGCTCCATCCATCTTCTTTGCCTCAAATTAAGATCCTTCTGTTGAAAAATATACTTGAGACTCTTGTGATCTGTATAAATCTCACAAGTTCTTCCATACAGGTAATGTCTCCAAATCTTTAGAGCAAATACTACAGCTGCCATCTCTAAATCATGGGTGGGATAATTATGTTCGTGCTTCTTCAACTGTCTAGATGCATAAACAACTACTCTTCCATTTTGCATTAACTTACAACCTAAGCCCACTCTAGATGCATCACAATATACTACATAATCTCCTGTATCCGTAGGAATGGTAAGGATTGGGGCTGTGGTCAAGCACTCCTTTAGTTTCTGAAAACTCCCTTCATAAGCATCAGACCACTCAAATTTTGTTCCTTTCCTAGTCAATCTGGTCAAAGGAGCAGCTATTTTTGAAAAATCTTTAACAAATCTACGGTAATAACCTGCTAACCCGAGAAAACTACGAATTTCAGTTACTGTCGTAGGGCGTGGCCATTGCTGTACTGCTTCTATCTTTTTGGGATCAACATGAATACCATCTTTGGTAACCACATGCCCTAGGAACGTAACACTACTAAGCCAAAATTCACACTTTGAAAACTTAGCATACAACTGATGTTCTCTTAGGGTTTGCAAAGCTATCCTTAGATGTCGGTCATACTCCTCTGAACTCTTTGAATACACCAGAATATCGTCGATAAATACAATAATAAACTAATCTAGGAAAGGTTTAAATATCCTATTCATTAAGTCCATAAATGCAGCTGGGGCATTTGTTAAACCAAATGGCATTACTAAGAACTCGTAGTGCCCATACCGAGTCCTAAAAGCAGTTTTTGAAATATCTTCTTTCTTTATTTTCAATTGATGATACCCAGATCTCAGATCAATTTTTGAAAAACATTGAGCACCTTGTAACTGATCAAAAAAATCATCTATTCTGGGTAGAGGATATTTATTTCGTATAGTTACTTTTTTCAACTGCCTATAATCAATACATAAACATAAGGATCCATCCTTTTTCTTTACAAAGAGGACAGGAGCACCCCAAGGAGATGTGCTAGGTCGAATAAAACCTTTATCTACTAAATCTTGCAGTTGCTCCTTCAATTCCTTAAGTTCTGCGGGTGCCATCCTATAAGGAGGTATGGATATTGGTTGTGTTCCGGGAAAAAGATCAATATTGAACTCAATCTCTCGGTCTGGTGGTAATCCTGGCAACTCTTCAGGGAATACATCAGGGAATTCTTTAACTACTAAAACCTGCTCTAAACTTGTATACTTCATATCAACATCCTTGACTACTGCTAAATATCCTTGACATCTTCTTCGTAACAATTTATGAGCTGTTAAAGCTGAAATTAAATTACTAGACTCCTTACTACAATCTCCTTGTATCATAAAGGAAGATTCTCCATGAACATTAAACTTAATCACCTTATGATGACAGTTTAGAAAGGCATGGCATGATGCCAACCAATCCATTCCCAAAATCACATCAAAGTCTATCATATCTAGAACTATCAAATCTATAAGAGTCTCCTTGCCTTTTATCGAAATCTCACATGATTTATACACATCATTTACTAATAGAAATTCTCCCATTGGAGTAGCAACCATGAAAGAACAATGCAAACTAGCAGGATCTTTATCCAAGTTCTTAGCAAAGCATGGTGATATATAAGAATGAGTAGAACCATGATCGAACAGAACATATGCTTTATGGGAACATACTGATAATGTACCTGTCATAACTGCATTTAAAGCCTGAGCATCCTGTCGTGTTAAGGCAAAAACTCGAGCTGGTTCTCGCCCTCGATTTCCTGATCCTCTACCAGTACCACCACTACTTGCTTGGACTAAGGCTGCTCTACTAGGTCGTGCTGGCACTAATGCAGGGGGTGAAGCTGGTTGCACTGATGCTTGACTAAAACTTCGCAGTTGTGGACAATTTCTCATCAGATGACCCATTTGTCCACACTTAAAACATGCACCAGTTTCTCTGCGACACTGTCCAGTATGGGACCTACCACAATTTGGACATGGTGGAATTGATCTTGAGTCTTGTTGACTTGGGGGTCTCATATCTCTTTGGAACATTCTCTGCTTGTTAATGTTAACTGATGGCTGGTTAGAACTATCAGCTCCTATTTGAGTAAAACGCTGTGGATTTTGAAATCTTGACCCACTGACAGTAGGATTATATTTAGTCTAGGCATTACTATCTCGATCTCTTTTCCTTCTCTTAAGACCTTCTATGTCAGCTTGCTCTCGTGTTTCCATCATTCTAGCATAGTTCACAGCTGCTGAATAAGTTGAAAAATGATCCATCTGAGGACCCACTGACTTAAACAATGGGCGTATCAATCCCAAAACAAACCTCTTAATTCTATCCTTTTTAGTAGGGACCAGATATGATGCATATCTGGACAACCAGGTAAAACTGATGTCATATTCAGAAACTGACATGTTTGGTGTTTGTTTCAATTCCTCAAACTCTCTGGCCCTCTTGTCTCTTTCACTTGTTGGTAGAAAGCGATTCTTAAATGCTTCCTTAAATTCGTCCCACTCCATTGGTGGTAAAACAAGTGCCCGTCCTTGTACAAATGTCTCAAACCAAACTTGGGCCACATCAGACAGTTGAAAAGACACCAACTCAACAGATCTTCTACTAGAGCACCCCAAGGCTCTGAAAACTCGTTCCACAGCATCAATAAATATCTGTGGGTTTTCTTGAACATCTGACCCAGAAAAAGTCAGAGGTTTTAACTTAAGGAATTGCGGTAATGACACCTCAATCCCTCTAAGCTTGTCCTCTTGGTAAGCTGTTCTTCCCAGTTCTTGCACTTCAGGAGCATGTTCTGCTAGCTGGCCTTCCTTTCTACCCTGTTCCACTACAAATCCAGCCAGTTTCTAAACTTCTATGTATACCAGCAATCATATCAGCGGTTCTATCAGGTGGCTCCTGAGAGTTTTTTACTCTTTCCCCAGGAATTCTATCAGATACTGGAGTCTGTTCATCTTGTCTTGGGGTTCTCAGACCCCGTGCACATCCTCTACCTCTACCTCTTCCTCTAGGTCGGCCTCTACCACGGCCTCTTTGTACTGGTATTGTAGATTGTGCAGACTCTTCTGTAGAGGGTGCACGATCTACAGCTTCTTCTCTAGTGACCGCTCTAGTTCTTGGCGGCATCATTAACTATACAGAATAAAACACCTCTTTAAGATGCTATATTCAAACTTTACTGAAGGAATTTAAGGACACTTGAAATAGAAAGGAAATGAATATCCTATAGAATCCCTCAGCAGCACCTGAAGTATAAATATGTCCGGCTCATATCAATACTAAAGGTCCTACTAAAGAATCTTTTGCTCTGATTGTCACAAAGAAACCTAATGCTCTGATACCAACTTGTCACACCCCTACTTTAGGGATGCGAAAATCTCTCATATCTGATAAACTTTACCATTATGTACATGTAAATAATTTCACAATATAACATATCCGAGTATTACCATATATTTACAAATTTGCAATACTAATTACAATCGACCACATAGTATGTCATAATAGGATAATATCATACATTTACACATTTTCAGTATAGCTAATTATACAAGCCAGGTCTACACTTATTACAGCAGAAACAAGGATCCTGCCCGTGACGTTCAGAGCAACTCTAGAGTACAAATATATTACAAGTTTACATACTAAGAGCCTAGAAACAATTTAGGCTCACCACTGAAAATAGAGATTATGCTCCAAAACTTAAATGCTCATATTTTTCTTTTGTAAATCCATGTAAAACTTATTTTCACTTGTTCTTATCTCTATTTTTGAAATTTTTTCTTTTATTTCAAATTTTCTTTAATTGGAATTTTCTTTAAATTTTACGGTTATTACATTCTTTCCCCCTTAAAGAAATTCGGTCCCCGAATTTCATCACCATATTTGTAGATAAATACTAACCTCATTGTTCAAATACATGCGGATATCTAGCGTGTATATCCTACTCTCTTTCCCAAGTAACTTCCTTATAAGAGTGATTTTCCATGTCACCTTCAGTGTAGGTATTTTTTTTTTTACCATAACTTCTTTACTTGTCAGTCCACTATTGCTACTGGTTGTTTCTCATAGGTTAAATTTTCATGTAACTGAATCTGTGGACACTGTATAACATGTGTAGGATCCGGTAAATATTTTCATATCATAGACACATGAAAGGCTGGATGAACATTACCCAATTCAAGAGGTAAAGTCCAATGATAAGTTACCGAATCGATCCTATCAAGGATTTTAAATGGTTCTATATACCGAGGGTGTAACTTTTCTTTCTTTTCAAATCTCATTACCTTTTTCATTGGTGAATCCTTTAAGAATATGTGGTCACCAACTGATACTTTCTAGTGCTCAACATTCATGATCCTTATAAACTTTTGACCGATATTGAGTTGCTTGTATTTCTTTTCTAATCAATTTCACTTTATACAAAATACTCAACAACTTACATATATACATATAAGGAACGCTTAAACCATTGAGCATCTCATTCCTTTATATCCTCAAGCTAGTATGCATATATCTATAAGTCGATATTAGGAAACACAGAAAGGAGCATATTCACCTTCATATTAGGTAACTATCTTTTCTTATTACAAACTTCTATCAAGTCATTTTTAATTCTCACTTGTCAACATCATCTCACGAATATCATCACCTTAATCTATCGTCTATTTTTATCCTGAAATCCTTTAATCAATATGTTAAACATATGTACCAATAAATCTACCAATCCTTTTTAACATTTATGTACCATTGGCACATGTCAACAATTCCAACTTACCTCATCACAATAACTCTATAACCTCTTATTAACACAAATAAATTTATTATCAATCATTTCTTCTATCATATCCAAAACTACCTCATTCTAATTTATATCAATCCCATTTAATTTATCCAATCATTTCAAGAAGATCTTTCCCAACAATTACTCATGCACGAATTCTCAATTTCAACATAATTCACATCCTAGATACTAGATTCGATCAGCATAATATAAACCTTTAACACAATTATCTTGATCACTTACATTATTCTCAAAGATGACTCCCAAAATATTCTCCATGTTTCCAAATTAAAAATTTCAAGATTAACTTAAATCTTACTTTCCATACTTTATTCCTCAAAAACTTCAACACTGTTAATTCCCTTGATTACATTCGTCAAAGCATAATTGGATCATCATCCATATATTCTTTTCAAAATCTCTATTACTTTAATCTACTAATCAGTTGAACACCATAATAACTGAGTTCCAAAGATTAGAAATTAACCCTTCTTATAATAAGAAAAAAAAATCTTGCATTTAATGCCAAATATTAATGTAGGACAATGCAGCAGAAAATGCAAAACACGTAATAGAGCATGGTGCCAAAATAGAAAGTCAGAAGTTTGAACAAAACATTGACAGAAAATTAAAATCGGTGGCCGTAATTCTTGAAAATCTGTAAACAAAATCTAGCTGCTATTTCGGCGAAATCGGTGGCCGCAAATTTTGAATATATGTGTCAAAATTTAATTCAGAGTTACCGTTATTTGGTGGAAAATATCACATGAAAAATAATTATTTCTCAGCTTATAAAAGTCTGTGAGAAATAAAGAACACATAGTTAACTGGTAGAATGCAGTTGATTGCTTCAAAATATATGTAATTAATCAACTGTAAAATAACCAGTCCAAATTAAAATTTCTCAATATAGCTAGTCGACTTCATAATACCGATAGTCGACTCGTAAAAATATTGGGAAAACAAATTAAACCATTTGATTGTCCATTTTCAACAATTAATTTGTTTGTATTTTCAATCTTTTTTTTTTTTTTACAATTACACCTATCACCTACAACTTTCCTACAATAATCAAGACATCAATGCTTCATCAAGGACAACAAAGAAAAAAAAATTTCCTGGTGATATCTTAACCTTATGCTCTTTATATGCCTAATATGAGCGATTATCACAATTACTGTACATATACATGCTTGCCGTCATTTTAGAAAATTTCATCTTCAATTTAGGTGATATCCATCAATCACTCATGTAGTTATTCTAATTATACCTAGTATATGAACATAGCTATCATATATATGTCCTTCTCTGAATTCTATAAATACAAATGTTAGTATCTTTATTTTCATACTCAAAGTTAAAGTGTGTACAACTATGGAGAGAATCACATTCCGTCAGTTTTGAAATATTTGTGTCTTTTGTGGTTCCAGTCCTGGAAAAGATGGAGAATATGTGAAAGCAGTACAAAACCTGGGTATGGTGCTGGCCAGGAGAAAAATTCATCTAGTCTATGGTGGAGGTAACCGTGAATTAATGGAGTGTGTGTCTACAGCTGCCCATGTAGCAGGATGCCAAGTTCTAGGTATTATTCCTACAGTTCTAGCTGCATCTAATATCATAAGAAAGACAATTGGGGAATAGTTTAGGGTTGCATCCATGCATGAACGCATGGCTAGAATGATGAGCAATGCTGATGCCTTCATTGCCTTACCAGGGGGTTTTGGTACTTTAGAAGAAATTTTTCAAATAGTCTCTTGGGTATAACTAAATATGCATCACAAACCGATATGTTTGTTAAATGTTAATCACTTCTTTGATGATTTGTTGTCTTTCCTTGATCATGCTGTGGAACAAATGTTCATCTCACACTCAGCACGACGAATTCTCATCTCAGCTTCAAATGCTGAGGAGTTGATTGATGCTTTACAAACATATGTTCATGTACCTGATCCAATCACAGCTCAAATAGAATGGACCAAGGTACTAAATTTCGTTTCGATATACCGTTTCGGTGACTCTAGAAATGAAAACATTTCGAAACGTTTCGGAAATTTCGTGGAAACGAAAGATTTTTAAAAAAAAATTTCAAAAAATTTCAAATAATATTTTTTAAAAAATTTTAAAATTTTTTAACATAATATTAATGATATAGATATATAAAATTATGTTAAAATCAATTTAAACTAGTGTTTATAGGTGAATAATAAGTAAAATACACTACTGCAATGGAAACTTTAACTCAAATTTTAGCAACATTCAATTATAACTTCTCTCTTGCATATATCTTTTTATTTTCTTAACTCCAGCATCTATCTTTAAATCTCTCTCTTTTCATGTGACTATGATTTTATCTCTCTCTTCAGGTATATCTCTAAGATATATTTCTATCTTTTCGTCTATCAATCTCTCTTTTATTATTTTTGTAATTTATTTTTTAAAACAAAGACAATAAAAGAAAGTAATGTCACGAACATAAAAGAAGAGAGTAAGAAGTTAACAAAATGTTATAACTCATGGACAAAACACTAAATTTCATTTTGAAGTGTCGTTTTAGTAATTTTAAAAATAGAAATATTTTGAAATTTTATGAAAATAAAATATTTTTGAAAAAATGTTTCAAATAAATTAAAATAATTTTTTAAATTTTAAAAAATTATAATATAATATTAATAATATAAATATATAAAATTAGATAACATAATATTAAATAATGATATTTTTATTCAAATAATATTGATATAATTCATGTTCATAAAATTTGACAATAATTGTTATTAAAATTATATTTTAATTTTTATTAAATTTAAATGTAATTATTTAAAATTTATTATAAATATTGTTAATAAAATTTTAAAAGAATAAGTTGAGTGTGAATGATCAATTTTTTTTTATAATTTATGTTTTACAATAATTATATAATTAAAAAATAATATAAACTTAATTAGAAGGTTAAAAATATTTTATATTTTATTATTTTAAAATCTGTTATCTTTAAAAATAAAAAATAAAAAATAATAACTGTATTGAAATTATATTAATATTTTTGTTGAAAAAGTATAAATATTTTTAATTAAAATAAATTTTTTAAATAATTATTAACATATAAAGTAGCTATGTGGTCCCAGGCGCAGGTTACATTGTAAACAAGCTGCAATTTCTTTTTAGAAAAACTGTGGATAATAAATAAAGAAAGTAGGAAGAAATCATAAATTCAGAATAAGGGTGATTTCGTTTCCATACTGTTGTTTCGTTTCGGAGAGTGTGGAAACCGAAAAATTTCGGATGTTTTCATGGAAACGGCACGACATTTTATTCCTTGGAATGGACAACTGACCACAGCAGAAAGCCCAAATTGAACTTGGATCTTCATCTATAACTGTAGCATGATGTGGACATTGCTGTACCAATTTTACTTTCTTAGGGTTATCTTGGATACCATCTTGCTAGCCACATACCTTAAGAAAGTATTATTACTAAGTCAAAATTCATATTTTGAGAACTTAGCATATAGCTGATACTCCCTTGGAGTTTATAATACTATCTTTAAATATTGCTTATGATCCTCTGAACTCTTGAAATATTCTAGTATATTATCAATAATTATAATAATAAATTAATCCAGGGATGGCTTCAATACTCTCTCTTCTTTTTTATCAAGTCCATGAATGCAACTGGGCATTTGTCAGACTAAATGACATCACCAAGAACTCATAATGCCATAACGAGTCCTAAAAGAAATTTTTCGAATATCCTCTTCCCTTATCCTCAATTGACGAGATCCAGATATCAAATCAATTCAAATTTTTTTAAAAAAATGTTGAGCACTTTGTAGCTGGTCAAACATATCATCTATATGAGGTAATGAGTATTTATTCCACATTGTCACTTTATTCAATTGTCTATAATCTATGCATAGTCATAGTGATCCATCTTTCTTTTTCACAGATAAAATTGAAGCACTCCAAGTAATAATACTAGGGTATATAAATCCCTAGTCTAACAAGTGTCACAACTAATCCGTCAAGTCCTTGAGTTCAGTCGGTGCCATTCTATATAGAGGTATAGACACTGGTTGGTTTCTAGGAAGTAAATCAATACCAAATTATATTTTACGTTGCGAGGTAATCCTGACAATTCTTCAAGAATTACATCAGAAATGTTTTTTAACAACTAGAACTTAATTTACACTGATATACTTTATATCAACATCTCTCATCATTGTCAAATATTCTTGACACCTTTCTATAATCACTTATGGGATGTTAAAGCAGAGATTAGATTACTGGGTATCTCACTACGATCCCCTTGTATCAAGAAAGAAAATTTCCTAAGAATATTGAATTTAATCACCTTATAGTGACATTTCAAAATGACATGACATAATGCCAACAAATTCATTCTCAATATCACATCACAGTCTACCATATCTAGACAACCGGGTACAACAGATGTCACATTCAGAAACCATCATATTTGGTATCTGTCTCAATTCCTTAAATTCTGTAAGACGCATATCTCTTTCACTTTCAAGCTATAATTGATCCATAGATACTTCTTAAGATGTCACAATATTCAATCTGTCTTATACTATAAACTTTAACAACTTGGAATAGAAAAGAATTTGAAACCCTATAGAATCCCTCAGCAGCACCTGAAGTATAAATATGTCCGGCTCATATCAATACTAAAGGTCCTACTAAAGAATCCTTTGCTCTGATTGCCACAGGGAAACCCAATGCTCTGATACCAACTTGTCACGCCTCTAATTTTAGGACACGTGAAACACAAATATCATGAACATACATTTTCTATAAACATGAATATTCCAATCCTTTATCAAGGAAACATATACATATAGGTTTAACCCTATAAATACCATATACAAACCAAGTACATATACATCAGAGTACAGCAGAAGCAGGGATCCTGCCTATGGCGTTCAGAGCAACTCTAGAGTACAAATATTTTACAAATATAAAACATTGAGAGTCTAGAAACAATGTAGGCTCACCACTGGAGTACGACCCCTAATCGATCACGTGGCTGTTGAACCAAACTTTATGTCTTTATCTGAAAAATAGATCCACATCGCGTAGTGAGTTTTACAACTCAGTGAGCAGATAATAGCTTCTATGACCTCTCAGATCAATATATGGATGTACTCATATAATAAAATTTATGTTATCAAAAATTACATTTCAGAAGTACATCCACATGGGACCCGCATTTTCAAATATTCTCTGTTCAAAAATTCATAATCAGGTCTTTCAAATTGTATGCGGTACTGTATAAACAATGCTCATATCAAGTTCAAAATCATATTCAATACTGTAAAATCATTAATCAAATTACGTTATGCATCAAAACATTTCTCATAAAATATTCGGAGGATCCCTTATCAGAACCACCATATCAGAGTTTGACCCCTTCCGTGCTTTGGTGGTATAGGATTTGCCTAAACTCAGTATCCCGCTGAGGTTTGCCCTACTACCATTTAAGAGGACACGCGAAGGGACTATGTATGGGTCTTTCCCAAGCACATAGCAAGGGAAGGCAAATAACATCTTATATAACTGGCATCTCGCCCATATATAGGAGGCATTCCGCTCTCCTTCACATATAATCTCCCGTGTGTTGGCCCTCAGACGAGGTTAGCACCACCTCCCCTGCTAGCTGAGGCAATCAAGATGTGCACCAAGGCCACCTGCTGTTAGCAGACAGTGTTTCCAATAGGATTCCTCCACAAAAAATACCATATGCACATATGTCATATAATCCAATATAAAATTCTCAATATAATACAGACTTTGAGTCTCAATATATTCATCTGTCAAATATTCCCAATAAGGGAAATCATGTATACATGCCCATATCCGAGGCAACATTTTACTGTATAAATCAATGTCAAGTGCATAACATATTTCATTTGCCATATAATGAAAAATACATGTAAAAATCACATGTTCAATGTATTTCAAAATTCATCTGTTATAAGTTACCCATTCAGGGTTTATCACATATATATGCCATTTCTCGAGGCAACCGTATATCTTTATAAATCAATGCCATGTGTATAAATATTCACTTTATCATTTAATGAGAAATACATGTGAAATCAGATATTTCATGGATTCAGAAATCCAGTTTGAAACCTATACTCTTCTTAAACTATATTTCAAAATGTAAGCAATTCAGATATCTTTAATGCATTTCAGAAACATATCAAAATGTGAATATCTCATAAACATAATCATATACATATTCAAGTATCAAGAAGAGTATAGGCAAGCCATAGGAAGAATCATCTACTCACAGGATAGGGCTCCAGATTGGACAGCCCTAAAATGCACTTTTCTAATCTGAATTTGACCAAATAAGCTTCAAAAACGTGTCCGGAGAGTCCAAAAACCTTGAAAATGACTCGGGAGCTTGGTACTGTTCACCACCGAAAACACTATTCACCTCCACTATTCATCGCTGGAATCACTATTCATCCGCCACTATTCATGCCAGAAATTACTATTCGCCGCCACATAAAAAGTTACCAAATGATCGAAAAAAATTACATATTCTAATGTTTATCAAGCTTCTGAACCCATCTACGGTGTCAGATTTATAATTTGAGATCTTTAAGTAAGAGTTTCAGAAGTTATCTTTTACTGAGATTTCTACTTCAGATCTACGACGATTCAACAATGGATTTGAAAAACTAATCGGTCAGAACTGAAGTATTTTTCGTCCTAAATCCAGAAATACCCTCAGTTTTTAGATTGGAAGCCTATAGGCACTCCAGATCGAGAGATAAAGTTAGAGGTAACTATTCACTATTTGTCACTATGCACTCTTCTCCGTTTTCTTCGTTTTGCATATCTTCCCCCCTCCCGGTTTTCTTCCTTCCTTATATATTTTTTTTATTTTTTATAATAATAATAATTATTTAATATTTAATAATAGGATTTTCCTTTATATAATTCATATAAATTTCGTTTTTCATCATAAAATATCCCAAAAATTTCTAAAAATTTTCATTCTCATAATTCTTTAGTCAAACTCTTAAATCATAATTTTTCTTGTAAAAATCTCAATAAAACGTATATAAAATAAATATCTTTATACATAATAAAAGAAAGAATATTTCTAAAAATATAACAAAAATTCATTAAAGGCCGGTATAATTATTCGAAACAACACAATAATTATTTTACTTAAAAGTCTACTTAATTTTAGCAAAACATAATCATTTTTAAGCAAATAAAAATATATTTGCTTATAACCAAATACTATCATTTAAAAATAGAGATTACGCGCCAAAACTTAAATGCTCATATTTTTCTTTTGTAAATCCATGTAAAACTTATTTTCACTAGTTCTTATCTCTATTTTCGAAATTCTTTCTTTTATTCCAAATTTTCTTTAATTGGAATTTTCTTTAAATTTTATGGTTATTACATTAATAGCCGTAAATTTAATGTAAATTTTCAATTAAACAAAATTTGGAATAAAAGAAATAATTTTGAAAATGAGGATTTCAATTAAAGAAAGTTTGGAATTTAAGAGAGGATTTCGAAAATGGAGTTAGAACCCGGTGAAAATAAGTTATTATTTACATGGATTAAAGAATTATAAAAGAAATGTGAGGAATTTACGTTTCGGGGCAAAAATGCAATTTCTTAAAAGTTTTGGGGTTAAAATGTAAATAAGAAAATTTTGCAAGGACCTCCCTCAAAAAATGAAATTTTGTAGAAAGGTCCCCCGGGATATTTTAAGGGCCTCAATCAATCCGGAAGGTGGTCATTGACAGATTTTTCCATCTCTCTTCAGAAAATTCTCCTCGAAAACCCTCTAACTTCTCTCTAAGATTTCTTCGCCTCCGGACCTCGGATTTCGACACCACCACCACCAATGGACTCAGGACGAAGAGTTCTTCAAATCCATCCAATTGGTTTCTGGAGAATTGGCCGAAATGGGCACTACGAGTTCTTAGTAATGCCATTTCGTTTAACGAATGCCCCAGCTGCATTTATGGACTTAATGAATAGGGTATTTAAACCTTTCCTGGATCAGTTTATTATTGTATTTATCGATGATATTCTGGTGTATTCGAAGAGTTCAGAGGAGCATGAGCGACATCTAAGGATAGATTTGCAAACCCTAAGAGAACATCAGTTGTATGCTAAGTTTTCAAAGTGTGAATTTTGGCTTAGTAGTGTTACGTTCCTAGGGCATGTGGTTACCAAAGATGGTATTCATGTTGATCCCAAAAAGATAGAAGCAGTACAGCAATGGCCACGCCCTACGACAGTAACTGAAATTCGTAGTTTTCTCGGGTTAGCAGGTTATTACCGTAGATTTGTTAAAGATTTTTCAAAAATAGCTGCTCCTTTGACCAGATTGACTAGGAAAGGAACAAAATTTGAGTGGTCTGATGCTTATGAAGGGAGTTTTCAGAAACTAAAGGAGTGCTTGACCACAGCCCCAATCCTTACGATTCCTACGGATACAGGAGATTATGTAGTATACTGTGATGCATCTAGAGTGGGCTTAGGCTGTGTGTTAATGCAAAATGGAAGAGTAGTTGCTTATGCATCCAGACAGTTGAAGAAGCACGAACAGAATTATCCCACCCATGATTTAGAGATTGCAGCTGTAGTATTTGCTCTAAAGATTTGGAGACATTACCTGTATGGAAGAACTTGTGAGATTTATACAGATCACAAGAGTCTCAGGTATATTTTTCAACAAAAGGATCTTAATTTGAGTCAAAGAAGATGGATGGAGCTACTGAAAGATTATGACTGTACGATTTTGTATCATCCATGTAAAGCAAATGTAGTAGCTGATGCTCTAAGCAGAAAGTCAATGGAAAGTTTGGCTCATATAGCAGAGGTGCGACGACCATTGTTAGAAGAAATCCATAAGTTAGGAAGTAAGGGGATAAAGTTTGAAGTAAAAGAACCGGGAATATTATTGGCTCATGTGCAGCTCCAATCTTCCTTAGTAGAGCAAATCAAAGCCGATCAAGACAAGGATGCTAATTTGCTGAAGATTAAGAGTGAAATGAAGGATAGCAAGGATTTTGAATTCTCAGTGGATACTGAAGGGGTATTAAGATACGGTAGACGATTATGTGTCCCAAATGTTAATGATTTGAGGAAACAAGTTTTGGAGGAAGCACATCGATCTACATATACCATACACCCAGGAACGACAAAGATGTACCAAGACATGAAGGAATTGTATTGGTGGGATGGTATGAAGAGGGATATTGCGAAATATGTTTCCCATTGCTTGACATGCCAGCAGGTAAAAACTGAACATCAACGACCTGTAGGGTTACATCAGCGAATAGAAATACCAAAATGGAAGTGGGAGAGAATTACTATGGATTTTATCACTGGATTACCAAGAACTCCCAAAGGAAATGATTCTATCTGGGTCATTATAGACCGCATGACGAAGTCAGCACACTTTCTGCCTGTGAAAACAACCTACAACGTAACTCAGTATGCAAGGCTCTATTTAAATGAAATAGTTAGGCTACATGGAGTCCCTATATCGATTATATCTGATCCAGGGTCGCAGTTCACGGCAAGATTTTGGAAAGCTTTTCAAGAAGCATTAGGAACGAGATTGGATTTGAGCACAGCTTTCCATCCCCAAACTGATGGTCAGTCTGAGCGTACGATTCAGATTTTAGAAGACATGCTCCGAACATGCATTTTTTATTTTGGTGGATGTTGGGATATGTACTTGTCTTTGGCTGAATTTGCATATAATAATAGTTACCATACTAGTATACAGATGGCCCCATTTGAAGCTTTGTATGGTAGACGGTGCAGATCCCCCATTGGATGGTTCGAAGTGGGCGAGGCTAAACTTATAGGGCCAGATCTTGTACAAGAAGCTTTGAACAAGGTAAAGTTGATTAGAGAAAGGCTGCAGGCAGCTCAGAGTAGACAAAAGGCGTATGTTGACAATAGACGAAGGGAGTTAGAATTTTCAGAGGGTGAGCAAGTATTCATGAAAGTCTCACCCATGAAAGAAGTGATGAGATTTGGAAAGAAAGGGAAGTTAAGCCCTCGGTATATAGGCCCTTTTGAAATATTGGATAGAATAGGTGCAGTGGCATATCGCATAGCTCTGCCACCAGAACTGAGTGATGTTCATCCAGTATTTCATGTGTCTATGTTAAGGAAATACTTACCAGATCCTACTCATGTCATTCAACCCCAAGAAATTCAATTGGATAAGAATTTAACCTATGAGGAAAAGCCGATATCTATTGCTGATCGACAAGTGAAGAAGTTGCGGTCACGAGATATTTCTATGGTTAAGGTGAAATGGCAAAATCACTCATCTGAGGAAGCTACGTGGGAAAGAGAAGATGACATCCGCGCTAGATATCCGCATTTGTTTGAACAATTAGGTTAGTGTTTATCTACAACTGTGGTGATGAAATTCGAGGACCGAATTTCTTTAAGGGGGGAAGAATGTAATAGCCATAAATTTAACGTAAATTTTCAATTAAACAAAATTTAGAATAAAAGAGATAATTTTGAAAATGGGGATTTCAATTAAAGAAAGTTTGGAATTTAAGAGAGGTTTTCGAAAATGGAGTTAGAACCCGGTGAAAATAAGTTATTATTTACATGGATTAAAGAATTATAAAAGAAATGTGAGGAATTTACGTTTCGAGGCAAAAATGCAATTTCTTAAAAGTTTCGAGGTTAAAATGTAAATAAGAAAATTTTGTAAGGACCTCCCTCAAAAAGTGAAATTTTGCAGAAAGGTCCCTTGGGATATTTTAAGGGCCTCAACCAATCCAGAAGGTGGTCATTGACATATTTTCCATCTCTCTTCAGAAAATTCTCCCCGAAAACCCTCTAACTTCTCTTTAAGATTTCTTCGCCTCCAGACTTCAGATTTTGACACCACCACCACCAACGGACTCAGGACGAAGAGTTCTTCAAATCCCTCTAATTGGTTTCTGGAGAATTGGCCGAAAATTGGCCAGAAAATTGAAGGGAAAATCGGCCAAAAAGGTAACCCCCGAAACTCCTATTTTTAGTTCTCAAACGCAAAAAATAACACCGTAGATCGATCTAGAAGGCACCGAAACCCTTGGATCTCAAATTTCAGGCCGATCAACCACCGCACGCGCCCCCACACGCCGCATCTCTCTTGGCGAGTGAAGCCCACATGCAGCTCCTTGGGCGGTGCGTGTAGCGCGTGGCAGCCGGACCTCCTTGCGTTGACCTGCGTTGACCGAGCTCCCGGAAGCCAAATTTCGCAAATCCAGAGTCGTTTTTAAGGTTTTTGGACATTCTGGACTCGATTTTGGGGTTTATTTTGCTGAATTCAGATCGAAAACTAGGATTTTAAGGGTGTCCAACTTTGTACTTCAAATTGTTGAGTAGATAATTCTTCTTATAGCTTGTTTTTACTCTTCTTGAACTTTTCATTGATAAATGAGTATGATTACATGTTGTTTATATGTTTCTTAAATGGTTTGGAATATTTGAAATGATTGAGAAATGATATTTAGTTCAAGAAGAGTATGATTTTTGAAAGAGGTTTTGAAATACTTTGAATATGTTATTTCTAAACACATTTCGCATTACATGGCAAAGAAAATATGGTATGCATATGACATTGATTTTACAATGTTATGTTTGCCTCGGATATGGGCATGATTATATGATTTCTCTGATTGAAAAATTTATGATAAAAGATTTTGTGCTAAGACTGAAAGCTCTGTTTTGAAAGTGATAAGTTGTTGAATATGATTGTATGGCGAGTTATATGATAATTATGCATTGCATTTGATGGATATGCACTATTATACATGTTTATATATATATGCATTGATGAGTAATGACGGTATTATATGGCTTGAGACGGTATTGTGAAGGTGGTATTAGTGGTAATGTGAGGATGCAGTAGGGTGATGAACTCACATTCCCTAATTACCTATTGTGATGATGACAGTGGTAATGTAAGGAGGCAGAAGGATGATGAACTCACATTCCCTATTGATCTATTGAAGTTGTAGTCAGTGGTAATGTGAGGAGGCAGTAGGGTGATGAACTCACATTCCCTGATGATTGTGGCTATGGTATTGTGAGGAGGCAGAAGGGTGATGAACTCACAATCCATGTTTAGCTATTGAGTATATTGAAGTTGTGGCATACTTGAACATTATATAAAAGAATTGATTTTTATTGCATGTCATATGTGGGTACAAATATTTGAAAGTAATTGGAACTAAGAATATTTTGAAAATGCGGGTCTCATAAGGATGTACTTCTGAACGGTAAATTTTAATATGATAAATTTTTAAAATAAGAGTACATCCTTATGTTAATCTGAGAGGTTATATGAGGTATTAACTGCTCACTGAGTTGTAAAACTCACTACACGTGTTTGATATATTTTTCAGATAAAGACCTAGAATTTGGTCCTGCGGCTACTTGATTGATTGGATGTCATATTTCAATGGTGAGCCTAAATTTTTTCTAGGCTCTTAGTATGTAAACTTGTAATATATTTGTACTCTAGAGTTGCTCTGAACGTCACGGGCAGGATCCTTGTTTCCGCTGTAATAAGTGTAGACCTGGCTTGTATAATTAGCTATACTGAAAATGTGTAAATGTATGATATTAACCTGTTATGACATACTATGTGGTTGATTGTAATTAGTATTGCAAATTTGTAAATATATGGTAATACTCGGATATGTTATATTGTGAAATTATTTACATGTACATAATGGTAAAGTTTATCGGATATGAGAGATTTTCGCATCCCTAAAGTAGCGGTGTGACAAGTATTCTACCATATATAGACAACCGGGTACAACAGATGTCACATTCAGAAACCATCATATTTGATATCTGTCTCAATTCCTTAAATTCTTTAAGACGCAAATCTCTTTCACTTTCAAGCTATAATTGATCCATAGATACTTCTTAAGATGTCACAATATTCAATCTATCTTATACTATAAACTTTAACAACTTGGAATAAAAAAAAAATTGAAACCCTATAGAATCCCTCAACAGCACCTGAAGTATAAATATGTCCGGCTCATATCGATACTAAAAGGTCCTACTAAAGAATCATTTGCTCTGATTGTCACAAGGAAACCTAATGCTCTGATACCAACTTGTCACGACCCTAATTTTAGGGCACGTGAAATCCATATACCATATGTTGTTGTTTTAATTAAAACTCGCAAATGCACGAATCTATTGGGGTATAGATTTAGTGGTATGCAAGGTCGATCCCACATGGATTGCCAATTGAGAGAAAATTCTAATTTAAATCCAAATTAAATACTTCTAACCTAGTTCCCAATGTCTTATTTTGTGAGAAGAATATTGAACAAAATATGCAAAGAACTAATATACTGAAATTAAATGAAGATGTATTCAAGGTAAAAAAGCATACTAAGGTTAGGGGATCCACTCTTGGTATATCGAATAAAAATAAATTTAACTCTTTTATTACTCAATTAGAATCTTTACACGAATAAAGTTCTAATCGGATGATATGTTAATTTAAGCTCAACTTTGTTTATACATGAATTATATTTACCTCCTTTCTAATAATTGAAACATTCTTGTAAAATAGATTCAAGCGTACATTGTGCCAATCACCATATTGTCTACAATAAATCAAGAGTGATTCAAGTATTTATTGTGCCAAAAATTGTCTACAATGTATCAAGGTTCACACTTTACAAGATTAAAAATACAAAGATGCAAAAGATAACTTGTAAATGGATTCAAGCATAAATTATGCCAATCATTATATTGTCTACAATATATCAAAATTCACATTTTACAAAATTAACTTATGCAAAAAATGAAAGGTAGAAAATTAATTAACATAACAAAATAAAATGAAATGGAATAGGTGGCAAAGCCAACCAATAGTAAAATAAAATAAAGTAGGTGGCAAAGCCAACCATGAAAATAATAAAAGATAGGCGGTCTAATAAAACCAGCCAATAACATAACAAGAAATCGGCGGTATGATAAAACCAGCCATTAAGAAATAATTATGAAAAAAGAAATAGGAAGGTAAATACAATATCAAAGATAAACATTAAGATTAAGAGTTAGATAAATTATTATTCTTATACCAAGAGTTTCACCCTTTCACCTTAGCATTTGGAGATTAGTTCTCCATAATCAAGGCAAGAAAGTGAAATGAAAGATGAAGAAACATGATAATATTACGAAAGAAAATGAAAAATACAAGATGTCTAAAGAGAGAATAACATTACAAGTTCGTAGAATTCCAACAAAGCTTTCCCAAGCTCTCTCCAAAGCTCTCCCAAAAAACTCCCCAACTCACCCCTCAAGCCCTCTATTTATAGATACAATTAAGTGTGGTAGGTGTGGTAATTGTCAAAATTGTTAAGTAGAAAGTTGTACAAAGTTGACAATTTGGATTCCATCATGTGCACTGAAATTGAGCCTTAAATATCGTCTTGAAATCTGCTGAATTTGCTGACTCCTTCAACATGAAAGTTGTAGAAAATTTTGTTAGCTTTCCTTCAAGACAAATCGTGGACAAATTGGATACGTAATTTGTGACTTATGGTCAAAATACTAGAGTAAAGTCGGGCTGGACTGCAGCAGTAGAAAGATTCTCTTCTATCCCATTTTTGGCCCTTCTAGTGTCTGAATTGTCTAACCACTTGAACATGAAAGTTGTACCCAATTGTGTCCTCTATACACCTACCAAAGTGAATACATATTGGATATGTATTTTCGGAGCTATGGCTCAAGTACTACAGCAAGGTTGGGCTGGACTGCAACTAGCAAACATATTCTCAACATTGGGTACTTTGCCTTGAATCTTTATGTTTTAGTTCTTTTAGAAATGTGATCATAAATCAAGAATAAATTTGTGCATATATCCATTAGGATGCGTCTCAAGAGACAATATGATAATACTCCTTACTCAGCCATCCTTAATGAATTTGTCTTATCTGCTTGATTTATAGACATCATTCCCAAAGAACCACAATTTAGCTCTGATTCCTCCAATTAAGTCCATTTTCTACTCTTCTCTCTATCTGTAAGAAAGACACAAAACTAAAGACAAGTAAGGGAGATTTATGCTTAATTATGGCAAAAGATAAGATGAAAATATTTAATTTATGAGTATAAAACTCACTCATCAAATACCCCCAGACTTAATCTTTTGCTTGTCCTCAAGCAAAACACACAAACTTCAAAATTCAAATGATGAGTGAGTGATGAATTGTTTTTGACTTACTAAGCATTCCTCAAGGATCTAAAATGTGCAACCAAGAAAGATATCAAAATCCTAAGGTTATGTAGAACTTTTATTCAAATACAACATATGGTTTACTCTTGAATCCCAAGTGTGTGTGTGTAGTAGTCTTATGACATTGGACTTTTTGCATTCAAATAAATTTATGTAATCAAATATTTAAAACAGATCTCTAAATATATGTATTTGAGACTCCATAAGCTTATTTTTCATGTCACTCTCCACTAATGTAGACTAATCATAACATTTAAGATCATTAGGACTTTCATTAGGCTTGTAATGTATGGCACAGGTTAAAGGTGGAAAAAATGGTATGAATGAAAGCTCAATTCACTCTTCAACGTACATGATCATTTATAGCCTCCCAAATACTTTTGATGTTATACTGTGAATTCTATCTCCAACCTTTTCATCATCCTTACATTTATTTGCTCATACTATTTTTTTTTTAATATAAACACCCCCAAACTTATTTATTTAGGGAGTATTAACTTTCTTTCTTCTTTTTTTCTTTTTTTTCTCTTTTTTTTTCTTCTTTTTTTTTTTAAAAATTTCTACCATCCACCCTTGAATAATAACTTTTCAAATGATCATTCCTGTGAGTGAAAGGTAAGAGTTAGACATATTTTTATTTAAAGGCTAGATAAAAATATAGGTGTTCAAGAAAGGATAAATATAGCCACAAAATAGGTTGCTACGGATAACAAAATGTATAGGTTGGTTTGAAAGGCTCAAACGATTCCAACAATGCCTAATTCATTTCTTAAATGGAGAGTAGTTTAGGATTTCGCCTCAAGTGACAATCAAATAAATTCTAAAGTCTTATGAGATCAATTAACATATCTGAATCACATAAATCTTTTCTGAATAAACAATCAGTCAAATGTAAAAGATTAAGTGCACAAGATATTAGGAATCTCAAATAAAACACAAGTTACATTAGAGTTCAAGTTCACACATAATACTCAGAACTCATCAATTTTTCAAAGGTTACAAGCATTTTAAACCATTTTCATCATTGGTGCTAGCTTTGCCTAATCCCAAAACATCACTCAAATTTTTATTTTTTTTTGAAAGATGAAGAAACACAAAATAAACAATAAAGATTAAAAGAGATATTACCTGAAAGGAGATCTAAGAAAAGATGAACCTGCAACAAACTAAACAGAAAATACAAATTTACTCAAGCAAATAAAAGGTATTACAAATGAAGATTTAAGTCCAGTTTGTGCTTTCTGCGGTGTTCTGTTGTCCAATCTATTTAAGCTATAACTGGATCAGGTGCATGAACAAATGCTTGTAACGCATCAATCAGCTCGTCAGCATTTGAGGCCGAGATGAGAATCCGACGTGCTGAGTGCGAGATAAACCTTTGTTCTACAGCATGATCAAGAAAAGACAACAAACCATCAAAGAAATTGTTAACATTCAACAAACCTATGGGTTTATGGTGCATGTTCAGTTGTGCCCAAGAGACGACTTGAAAAATTTCCTCTAGAGTACCAAAACCACCAGGTAAGGCAATGAAGGCGTCAGCATTGCACATCATTTTAGCAATTCGTTCATGCATGGAGGATACCCTACATTCTTCTCCAATTGTTTTTCCTACGATGTTTGATGTAGCTAGAGCAGTAGGAATAATACCTAGAACTTGGCATCCTCCTAGATATGAAGATCCAGACACACTCCCCATTAACCCTCGACAACCTCCACCATACACTAAATGAATCTTTCTCTTGGCTAGTACCATACCCAAAGTTTGTGCTACTTTTACATATTCTCCATTTTTCCCAAGACTAGAACCACAAAAGACACAAATATTTCGAAAGTGACGAACTGCGGTTCCTTCCATATCTACACTCACCTTAACTTTGATTATGAAGATGAAGATAATGAGGTGTGCATTTATAAGACTCAAATAAGGGCATACTTATAATAGCTATGTGAATAGGCCGATGGCATAATTTTAATAGCTATAAGAGTAGGCCGACGAATGTCAGCTAAATCAAAGGTGAAAAATTCAAAAATGACGGCACGCATGCATATGTACAGTAGTTGTGATTG
Source organism: Gleditsia sinensis (assembly GCA_037074535.1). NCBI lineage: Eukaryota > Viridiplantae > Streptophyta > Magnoliopsida > Fabales > Fabaceae > Gleditsia > Gleditsia sinensis. Next base: position 14,476,707 of record CM073468.1, on the reverse strand, counting down.
TGGCTCACATCTTCCTCTGGTTTTACGTCTAGTAACGGCTTAAAAGCCCTCTATGGGTCGAGGATATGCTTCCCATCCAATTTTCTTATAAATTGGCAAACAGGGACTTTTAACGTCAGATTCCCAAGACTGTACCGTTTATGTTCTTTTTTGAAATGGGGCCATAAATTGACAATACCGATATGCACAGATCCACTAGGATGTGTCTCAAGAGACGTTGGATGAAAGTCATCATCCAATGACTCCTTACTCAAGCCATCCTTAATGAACTTAATTTTGTCTTCCCGATTTACAGACACCCAACCCAAAGAACGACAACGTTTGTTACAAGTTTCACGTCCACATTTGTGACAAACACCCATTCGTTTAGTTCTGCGCTTTTTAGCAAAACTACTTTTTCCTAAACCAGGCATGTAAGAGATGAAATCATTTGCAGACTCACCTGATAACCGTACCTTAGCTTCAATTAGCCAACGAATATCAGTAGGTATTCCCATGATCATCATTAACCTCAATCTTTCAACCCGTGCTTTGTAAATTTTTGTCAATGCATTGGGTGGAAGTGAAGGAAAATGATTTTTCAATTGTGCGAGAATGTCCTCCATTATCAACTCGATTGTTCTTTTCTCTTTTCTTTTTTTTTCTTTTTTGAAAAAGCAAAAGCAACAAAGGGAGGGAAAACAATAGAAATTCAAAAGAAGATAACACTGAAGGGAAAAATTAATGCAAGTTAAATAAAGAAAGATCTTACCTAGATAACGTGCACTGTAACGTTTAACAATAGAAGCAGATCAATCCTTGTAGACAGGATCACGCAAAGGTGTCTCCTCTATCTCCGGATTTGGTAATTCCAAAAATGCTTCCAATCTTTGACCATTTACTTTAAACACATCACCGTTCTTGGGATTTTCAATCTTTACTGCACCATGTGGGTAAACAGTATGAACAACAAATGGCAGTGGAACTGACTCAAAAGGTGAGACTTTTTCTTTTTTGGCTTTCCATTTATCAGTATCCATTAGTGGAGTTGTCTCTAACAAAGAGTCTACTTCACGAATCAGATAATCCTCATTTTTATCCTTATCGAAATGAATCAAATATTTTTCTAGATGATCATTACTAAAGGAGTCTAAAAATGAATCAGAAATGGCACTTTCAATTAGGTTGACCTCACATAAATCATCCATGTCCATAGGTTGATGAGAGACATTAAAAACATTTAATTCCACAGTCATATTTCCAAAAGATAAATTCAAAATTCCATTTCGACAATTAATGATTGCATTGGATGTTGCCAGAAATGGTCTACCCAAAATGACTGGAATTTGTGTCTCTGTATTCTCAACAGGTTCAGTGTCAAGAACAATAAAATCTATTGGAAAGTAGAATTTATCAACCTTAATGAGCACATCCTCTATGACACCTCTAGGAATTTTTGTAGACCTATCAGCTAACTGAAAGGTCACTGGTGTAGGTTTCTGTTTTCCTAACCCAAGTTTCTCATACACAAAGTAAGGCAGTAGATTCACACTTAGTCCTAGATCAAGTAAGGCTTGGTTAATCACATGGTCACCTATAATACAAGAAATTGTAGGACAACCTGGATCTTTGTACTTGACAGGAGCTTTTTGCTGAATTATAGAACTTACTTGTTCAGTCAAGAATGCCTTTTTTGGAACATTAGTCTTTCTTTTCACCGTGCAAAGATCTTTCAGGAATTTTGAGTAAGCAGGTACTTGTTTGATAGCATCAAGAAAAGGGATGTTAATGCTTACTTGCTTAAACACCTCTAAAATGTCATTATATTGAGTACCTTTCTTATTTGATGCAAGTCTTTGAGGGAAAGGAGCTTTGGGGGCATAAGAAATCTGTTCACTTTTCTTTTCACTTGAGTCATTGGTTTGAGACTCATGTTGACTCTGTTCCTCATTTTCTGGCATATGAACATGATTATCAATAACCTTTCCAGATCTAAGGGTTGTCACAGATTTTACTTCTTCCTTTGGATTTGATGATGATCCTACTTCAAATTGACCCTTAGGATTAGGAATAGGTTGACTGGGGAATTTTCCTTTTTCTCTCTCTCCTACAGCATTGGCTAATTGACCCAATTGTGTTTCAAGCTTTGAAATAGCTTGAGTGTGAGATTGCAGGACTTGTTAGGTCGATTGCATGAATTATTGCAAGGTGTCCTCCAAAGAAGGTTTTCTTTGTTGAGATACCCCGAAAGGAGGAGCATGTTAAGAAACGTGAGGGTATGAATTGGAAGGGGCAAATTGTTGCCCACCTTGATTTTGCCTCCATGAAAAATTTGGATGATTCCTCCAATTTGGATTATATGTGGGTGCAAATGGGCTGTCTGATGACTTCTCATAAGATTGAAGAGAATTAGCTTGCTCAGAGAATGCCTCTTGGTAAGCTGGTATGGATGGACAAGATTGTGCAATGTGAGATGTACTAGAACATAAGGCACATGCCTCTATCCTAGTATTGGTATGAGGGTTTAAAGTGTGGCTTAAAGTTAAAGCTTTTACCTTTCTAGTCAGACTGGCTAAGGCAATTCTCACATCTGTGTCATCACTCACTTCATAAAGTCCTCCATTTTTTTGTGTTTGAGACTTCTTATCCCTGGGATCTATGTAGTTTCAATGTTGAGAATTTTCATATAAAGATCCTAAGGATTCCCAAGCTTCCCCCTCATTCAATTGTAAAAATCTCCCACCATGCATGCTTTAGATCATTTGACGGTTTGATGAAGTTAAACCATCATAGAAATATTTTACCAATCTCCAAGTTTCAAAACTATGATGAGAACATTTCAGAAGAAGATCATTAAATCTTTCCCAACATTCAAAAAATTGTTCACCCTCTTTTTGACAAAAATCAGAAATTTCTCTCCTAAGGGCATCAGTTTTAGACATAGGGAAAACTTTTGCTAGAAACTTATTTACTAATTGGTTCCAACTAGTTATAGTTCCTGTAGGAAAGGAGTTCAACCAGGCTTTAGCTTTATCTTTCAATGAAAATGGAAACATTCTAAGCCTGATTGATTCATCATTGAAATTCTAGAAGCAAAAAGTCGAGCAGATTTCAAGAAACTTTTTAATGTGCATGTATGGATCTTCTCTTTCAATACCATAAAATGATGGTAAAAGTTGGAGTATGGCCAGTTTGAGTTCAAAATGAGTTGCAGTAGTTTGTGGTAAAACTATGCAAGATGGAGTATTGGCTATGACAGGTGAGAAGTACTCTATAAGAGTTTTATTATGCATAACTTGTTCTTCCATTTTTAATGTTGATCCAGCAGAATCTAATGTCTCTATTGTACAATCAATGGTTGACCCTAAACTTTTCCTAACCAACCGCTTATCTTTATCATGTTTCCAAGCACACATAAACTAAAAAAAATGCTTTCTAATTATGGAAAAAAAGAATCTAACTACACAACAGCAACAAAATGCAAATACCACAAAAAAAATCACAAAATTATAAAAAAAAATTTTTAAAGTGTTAGTAATAATGGGTAGTATTTAATCGGTATATGTAATATCCCAAAATTTTATTTTTAAATAATAATGTTTTGCTATAAAAAAATATATTTTTATTATAAATAATTATGTTTTGCTAAAAGGAAGTATATTGTTAATTAAAAGAATTATTGTTTTGCTCAAAATAATTATATTGGATTTTAATAAATTTTTGTTGTATTTTTAGAAATATTCTTTCTTTTATTATATATAAAGATATTTATTTTGTGATTTGTTTTATTAAGATTTTTATAAATAAAAATCATGATTTAAGAGTTTAACTAGAATGTAAATTTTTAGAAATTTTTAGAATATTTTAGAATGAAAAATTGAATTTATATGAATTTATATTAAAGAAATCATATTATTTAATTATTATATAATAATAATATTATTATTTAAAAAAAAAAAGAGGGGACGGAGGAAGGAATGGATGCACGCACGCGAAGAAGGCAGAGAAGAAGAAAAAATTTCTCTCTCTCTCTCTCTAAAATTTTAAAAAAAACTTCTCTCTAAGATTTCTCCAATTCTAGACGTCCAATTGAGATACCGGAGGTACCGTTGGACTCATGGCGGTGAGAGCTTCAAAACCCACCGATCATTTTCGTCGGAAGTTCGCCGGAATGTCGCCGGAATTTCGTGAATAGTAACTTCAAGGTAAATTTTCTAAAATACTGAATTTTTGATGGTTTTTCAAGATTCTAACTTAGGGGTTTTGTTAAGGATATAGAATATTAGTTGTAGGATAAAATTTATGGTCAGAAAATGTGATTTGATGGTTTAATTTTGTAAAATTTACTTCGGTGAACAGTAACTATGAACAGTTCCAAACAGTGCCTGTAAACAGTATCTGCGCATGAATAGTGCTTTCAGCCGTGCGTGAATAGTGTTTCCGGCGGTGAACAGTGCCAGCGTCCCGGGGTCATTTTTTTTAGGTTTTTGGACCTTCCGGACTCATTTTTAATATCTAATTGATCAAATTCGGATGGGAAACGTGGATTTTTGGGTTGTCCAATCTGGGGCCCTTACACTGTGAGTGAATATAATTTACTATAACGCATTTTTAAATCTCTCTCATGTCCATGCATTTAAAACAAAGTGTTAATTGTGAATAGCATAAATTGAATTTCATGTTTATATTGATTTATATTCTTAGAAGCTATAGGACATGCAGAACAGACCTCTAATAAGTCCCTCCTGAATTTATGATGAAAATGTGGTATTATGTTATACTTTATTGAATCTTATAATTGTATCATCTTTCATATTGTTTCATATGATTTGTGTTATAACTGATACCTCATTGTTTCATGGATATGGTGAAATTGAATTTGTATTTGAGTTTCAAATGTGTCATTGATACTGGATATTATGGTTTATCTGGACTGGAATGAAAATGTTGTATTTCTGATTTTGGAGAATGAATTTCTATGCCGAAACTCTGTCCGAGAAATATCTTGGAAGGGATGGATATATTTTGTCTTAAAAAGAATTTTAACCTCATAATTTTTAATTGTTCTTTCAGCTTATATTTTTTATTTATTAAACTAGTTTATTTTGGAGGAATCATTGATAGAAACACTGTTAGCTAGGGACAGAGATAGCTAGCCTTGGTGCACCATGAAACTTTAGCTAGCAAGAAAGTTGCTAGCCCCTTGTGCGAACGGGCACATGAGGATTGAATTATGAATAAGTATGGAGTTGAGTATGTCTCCTCCAATAACCAGTGGCAATTGGCCTGGTTACTTATGATGAGCATGAGGTGATTTACCCGTCCTATTGCTGTGTGCTTAGGACAGTCAACATATGGAAAGGTTAGGGAGTTGAGGAGAGCTCCTCCCAACCTTATGATATGAATTATGAGAATATGGTGATTTACCCGTCCCATTGCTATGTGCTTGGGATAAAACAATGTATATGGTGATTGCCCTTACCAGGCTTTGTGCTTGGGTATAACAAATTATAATTATGGGTCTACTTTGAGTCCTCCTCTAAACATCTCTTTTTATATAAAGAGTTATATTTCTATTTCCTTAACTGATTTTGAAATTATTGTTTATTATACTAAATCTTAAGATTTTAGATTTTCTTTTAACAAAATTTACATTCTTTAAAGCTTTAGTTTGCTATTATATACATTGATTTAGATAATGTTATATTCTACCATAATTTCTATTTATGAAAACTCGTGCGAATGGTCTGTTCTGTTTCAGTTATAGTAAACTATATTTGCTCACTGAGTTGTCAAACTCACTACACGATATTTCTACATTTTTTTCAGATAGTTGACCAGCTAGACGACATGATCTCTGGGTGAGCCTACTTTGTTTCTAAGGCTCGTAGATTTTAATTTACATTGTACTTGTACTCTAGAGTTGCTCCATACATCACAGGTAGGATCTCAGCTTCCATTTGCAGAGTATTTATGTATATTTGAGATTATTGAAATTATACAGTAAGCTCTCAAATGAATGTGATTATGTTTTTGGTTACAATCTATACTATTTATGAGAAAATCATTTATATGTATAATACTAGAGGCTTACGGGATGAGATTATTCTCAAAACTCGTGCCGGTTACGTACTTCTATTTTTGGGTCGTGACAGTATACTTCCCAGGAAAATATGGAGGAATCACAATGGTTTCACTTAAAACCCATATTCCTTAGGTACTTTTAGCCTTGTTGACAGAATCCACCAATTTTATACAACCAAATTACTACACCAATTTTTAAGGAACAATTCTAAAGAAAAATTTCTATACACAGAATAAACAAATGTTCTAACTATAACTAGTGGAAGAAAAGTACTTACCTGGATCCAAATAGCTTTTCTGTCACAATCCCCGGCAACGGCGTAAAAAACTTGTTGCTTTAATTAAAACTCGCAAGTGCACGAATCTATTGGGGTATAGATTTAGTGGTATGCAAGGTCGATCCCACAGAGATTGCCAATTGAGAGAAAATTCTAATTTAGATCCAAATTAAATACTTCTAACCTAGTTCCCAATGTCTTGTTTTGTGAGAGGAATATTGAACAAAATATGCAAAGAACTAATATACTGGAATTAAATGAAGATGTATTCAAGGTAAAGAAGCATGCTAAGGTTAGGGGATCCACTCTTGGTATATCGAATAAAAATAAATTTAACTCTTTTATTACTCAATTAGAATCTTTACACGAATAAAGTTCTAATCGGATGATATGTTAATTTAAGCTCAACTTTGTTTATACATGAATTATATTTACCTCCTTTCTAATAATTGAAACATTCTTGTAAAATAGATTCAAGCGTACATTGTGCCAATCACCATATTGTCTACAATAAATCAAGAGTGATTCAAGTATTTATTGTGCCAAAAATTGTCTACAATGTATCAAGGTTCACACTTTACAAGATTAAAAATACAAAGATGCAAAAGATAACTTGTAAATGGATTCAAGCATAAATTATGCCAATCATTATATTGTCTACAATATATCAAAATTCACATTTTACAAGATTAACTTATGCAAAAAATGAAAGGTAGAAAATTAATTAGCATAACAAAATAAAATGAAATAGAATAGGTGGCAAAGCCAACCAATAGTAAAATAAAATAAAGTATGTGGTAAAGCCAACCATGAAAATAATAAGAGATAGGCGGTCTAATAAAACCAGCCAATAACATAACAAGAAATCGGCGGTATGATAAAACCAGCCATTAAGAAATAATTATGAGAAAAGAAATAGGAAGGTAAATACAATATCAAAGATAAACATTAAGATTAAGAGTTAGATAAATTATTATTCTTATACCAAGAGTTTCACCCTTTCACCTTAGCATTAGGAGATTAGTTCTCCATAATCAAGACAAGAAAGTGAAATGAAAAATGAAGAAACATGATAATATTACGAAAGAAAATGAAAAATACAAGATGTCTAAAGAGAGAATAACATTACAAGTTCGTAGAATTCCAACAAAACTTTCCCTAGCTCTCTCCAAAGCTCTCCCAAAAAACTCCTCAACTCACCTCTCAAGCCCTCTATCTATAGATACAATTAAGTGTGGTAGGTGTGGTAATTGTCAAAATTTTTAGGTAGAAAGTTGTACAAAGTTGACAATTTGGATTCCATCATGTGCACCGAAATTGAGCCTTGAATATCGTCTTGAAATCTGCCGAATTTGCTAACTACTTCAACATGAAAGTTGTAGAAAATTTCGTTAGCTTTCCTTCAAGACAAATCGTGGACAAATTGGATACGTAATTTGTGACTTATGGTCAAAATACTAGAGTAAAGTCGGACTGGACTGCAGCAGTAGAAAGATTCTCTTCTATCCCATTTTTGGCCCTTCTAGTGTCCGAATTTTCTGACCACTTGAACATGACAGTTGTACCCAATTGTGTCCTCTATACACCTACCAAATTGTATACATATTGGATATGTATTTTCGGAGCTATATCCCAAGTACTACACTAAGGTTGGGCTGGACTACAACCAGCAAACATATTCTCAACATTGGGTACTTTGCCTTGAATCTTTATGTTTTAGTTCTTTTGGAAATGTGATCATAAATCAAGAATAAATTTGTGCATATATCCATTAGGAAGCGTCTCAAGAGACAATATGATAATACTCCTTCCTCAGCCATCCTTAATGAATTTGTTTTATCTGCTTGATTTATAAACATCATTCCCAAAGAACCACAATTTAGCTCTGATTCCTCCAATTAAGTCCATTTTCTACTCTTCTCTCCATCTGTAAGAAAGACACAAAACTAAAGACAAGTAAGGGAGATTTATGCTTAATTATAGCAAAAGATAAGATAAAAATATTTAATTTATGAGTATAAAACTCACTCATCACCATACACATATATTTTCCATAAATGTACATAATGCCATTCTTTATCATATAAACCAATACATATAGGTTCCCATACACATATACAATAAACAGTTTAAGTCTATAAACACCAGAGTAACAATAGAAGCAAGGATCCTGCCTGTGACGTTCAAAGCAACTCTAGAGTACAAATATATTACAATATAAAATATTGAGAGCCTAGAAATAATGTAGGCTCACCACTGGAGTACGACCCCTAGTCGATCACGTGGCTGTTGGACCAAACTCTATGTCTTTATCTGAAAAATAAATCCACATCGTGTAGTGAGTTTTACAACTCAGTGAGCAGATAATACCTCCTAAGACCTCTCAGGTCAACATATGGATGTACTCGTCTAATAAAAATTAAGTATTCATAAATTACATTTCAGAAATACATCCACATGGGACCCGTAATTTTCAAATATTCTCTATTCAAAAATCATAATTAGGTCTTTCAAACCATAAGCGATACTGTATAAACAATGCTTATGTCAAGTTCATATTCGTTTTCAATACTGTAAAATCATTAATCAAAATATGTTATGCATCAAAACATGTCTCATAAAATATTCGGGGGATCACATATCAGAACCACCACATCAGAGTCTAATCCCCTTCCGTACTTTGGTGGTATAGGATTTGCCTAAACTCAGCCTCTTGCTGAGGTTTGCCCTACTATCATTCAAGAGGACACGCGAAGGGACTCTATGTGGGTCTTTTCCCAAGCACACAGCAAGGAAAGGAAAATAATATCTCATATAACTGGCATCTCGCCCATATATAGGAGGCATTCCGCTCTCCTTCACATATAATCTCCCGTGTGTTGGCCTTCACACAAGGCTAACACCACCTCCCCTGCTAGCTGAGGCAATCAAGGTGTGCACCAGGGCTAACATCACCTGCTGTTAGCAGACAGTGTTTCCAATAAGATTCCTCCACAGAAAAATACCATATGCACGTATGCTATATAATCCAGTATAAAATTCTCAATATAAAATAGATTTTCAGTCTCAGTATATTTTCTCTATCAAAACTTCCTAATTAGGGGAATCATATACACATGCCTATATTCGAGGCAAAAATATCACTGTATAAATCAACAACATATGCATAACATATTTTCATTGTCATATAATAAGAAATGCATTTAGAAATAACGTATTCACAGCATTTCAACATCTATTTCCAAAATCATACTCTTCTTGAACTAGATATCATTTCTCAACCATTTCAGATATTCATAATCATTTCAAGAACATATGAAAATATAAATAACATGTAATTATACCCATTTATCCATGTAAAGTTCAAAAAGAGTAAAAGCAAGTCAAAGTAAGAATTATCTACTCACAGGTAAGGGCTCCAGATTGGACAGCCCTAAAATTCTCGTTTCTGGTCTGAATTCGGTAAAACAAACTCCAAAATCGAGTCCGGAAGGTCCAAAAACTTAAAAAATGATTTTGAGAGTTTAGTCACTATTCACCGCCGAAAAATACTATTTACCGTCACAAAAATTTTTACCGAATCAACAAAACGAATTTATATCCTAATATTTATCTAGTTTCTGAATCCATTTACGGAGTCAGATTTCTAATTAGAAGTCTCTAAGTAAGGTTTTTCAGAACTTACCTTTTACCGAGATTTTCTACTTTAAATTTACGGTGATTCAACGGTTGATTTGAAAAACTGATCGGTCAAAACTGAAGTACTCTTCGTCATGAATCCAATAACACTTTCAGTTTTGATATCGGAAGCCCATAAGCACTCCAAATTGAAAGATAAAATTGAATGGCACTATTTACTCACTATTTATTACTATGCATCTTTTCCCTTTTTTTCTGAATACTTTTCCCCTCCCCCGGTTTCGTTTTATGGTTTCTATTTTTTAAAAAAATATAATAATAATAATTAATAATATGATTTTATTTTATAAAAATTCATATAAATTCCGTTTTTCATCATAAAATATCCCAAAAATTTCTAAAAATTTCTAAAAATTTCCATTCTCGTAAATCTTTAGTTAAACTCTTAAATCATGATTTTTCTTGATAAAAATCATAATAAAACAAATTTCAAAACAAATATTTTTATTTATATTAAAAGAAAGAATATTTTTAAAAATACCATAAAAATTCAATAGAGGCCGGTATAATTATTTTAAGCAACACAATACTTCTTTTACTTAAAATTCCACTTACTTTTAACAAATCATAATCATTTCTACATAAATAAAAATATATTTGCTTATAGCGCGCCAAAACATAAATTCTCATATTTCTTTTGTAATTCTTTACTCTATGTAATAAATATACATATTTTCACCGGTTCTTATCTCTATTGTCAAAATTCTCTCTTTTATTTTAAATTTTCTTTAATTGAAATTTTTGTTAAATTGTACGGTTATTACAGTAAGAGTACTGGATAGAATATAATAAATTAATATAATTTCATCTTATAAGATATTTGGTGTATACAAAAAATTGTACAAACTTTTAGAAATATGAATTTTTATACAATTATGATCATATAATACTATATGCTTAAGGGGAGAGGGACAAAACTTGATAAGTAATTTTACATAAATTTTTTAGTAATAAAAATTATTTTATATTTATTTATCAATTTAAAATAATATTATTATCACTACTACATACTTTATAACTGCTATTATTATTATTATTATTATTATTATTATTATTATTATTATTATTATTATTATTATCACCACCACCACATCTACCCCTGTCTTCGCTACTACCACTATTACTATCACTTTGCCTTGACCATTTCTGTCATTATCAGCATTACTATTGCCATTATTTTGTCACCATTACCACGCTACTGTTACTGTTGCTACTATAACTACTATCTCTACTTGCTATTGTCATTTTTTTTACCACCACCACATTGTCATCACTATCATTATAAATGGTATGAAGAGGTTATGGAAAGTGATGAGTGGGTTTCAATTATAAAAGATGAAATGAAATCTTTTCTTGATAACCATATTTTTAAATTGGTCAAGTTTCCTAAGGATAAAAAAGCTTTACAAATTGGATGGATTTGCAGGGTGAAGCATGAAGAGAATACTTCACAGCCATGATACAAAGTCAAATTAGTTGTCAAGGACTTATTCAGAAAAAGAGAGTTGATTTTGAGAAAATCTTCTCACTACTTGTGAAAATGTCATCTTTTGGGTTTGGCAACTAGCCTTGATTTAAAGATTGAGCATATGGATATCAAAATTGTTTTTCTTTCATGGTGATTTAGAGAAAGAGATTTACATGAAGAAGCTCAAGATGTTTAAGATGAAGGCGACTTTTGCAAGTTGAAGAGGAATTTGTTTGGCTTAAAACAAGTTCTCAAAAAGTGGTACAAGAAATTTGAATTTGTTATTTTGTAGCAACACTACAGGAAGACTACTTCTGATTACTGTATTTTTGTGCAAAAACTCTTTGATAATAATTTCATTATTTTATTGCTTTATTTTAATTACATGCTTATTGTAGGTCAAAATTTTTATAGGATTGATAAGATGCAGAAAGAACTTAGTAACTCTTTTGCAATGTAAGACTTAGGACCTACAAAACAAAGTATTGGTTCGAGGATCTCCTACGAGAGAAAATCCAAAAAGTTGTGGTTGTTTGAAAAAAAGTATATTAAAAAAGTACTTCTGCAATTTCACATGAACAAAGATAAAATAGTTAACGCACCTCTTGCTACACACTTTAGATTAAGAGCTAAGCAGAGTCCTTTTAATAGAAAGGAGAAAGAAGACATGAAAATTGTTTCTTATGCTTAAGTAGTTGATAGTTTGATATATGCTATATATGGTTTGCACTAATGAGATTGTAGTAGGTACAGTTAGTCAATTCTTATCTAATCCAAATGGAAAGCATTATGAATCAATTAAGTGGATCATGAGATATCTCGGTGGTACTTTAAGTTTCAAACTTTGTTTTGGTACTAGAAAGCATGTTCTTGCTAGTTACATAGATTGAGACATAGCTAGAGATATTGATTCAAGAAAGTCTACTTTTGGATATCTAATTACCTTTGTAAGGGGAACTATGGCATGGCAATCAAGATTGCTAAATTGTGTTGTATTATCTATTACTGAAGCTAAGTTCATTGTTGTTACTGAAGCTTGTAAATAGTTGCTTTGGATGGAAAAGTTTGTGCAAGATCTTGGTTTTACACAAAAGAGGTATGTGTTATTTTGTGATAGCTAGGGTATTATTTATTTTGGCAAGAATTCAACTTTTTATGATAGGTTAAAGTATATTAATGTCAGGTATCACTGTATTAGAGATATTTTAAACTTGGTCTCATGATTTTTTGTCCCTTCACCTTGAAGAGTTTTTCATATTAAAAATTTGTGTATTTTTTTTAAAGTTATTTATTTTTAGCATTATTGTACAAATTTATACGTAAAATATTATATACTTGTTTAGGATATTATTTTCTCCTTCAAGATTCATTATAATGAGAAAAGTGATATTTTTATTTCAGACCTGTAGGCGCTGTATTCCACTGCAACTTTTCCCAACATTGGTATGGTAGAAAGAAATTAAGGGAATGGACAGGATTATCTTCCAACGTGTAATAATGGTTAGGAATGCATCAAGATTCCTCTCATTGCAGTGTGAAATTCTGAAGTGTTTTTTCCTTGACAAATGTTGAGTTATTCCACCGACTAAGATAATATTTAATTATATTAAAACTTTGTTAGAACTATTCTAAGTCTACGTCTTCATATATTTTTAGAGTATTTTTAACGGGAGTTTTTAACTCTTATTGTGAGTTGTTTATTATGAGTCACATCTACCGTGATATCAAATGGCTTGCAAAATTTAAGCATCGTTGCTTAGCTTAAATAAAAAAAAATTATTTTTTATTATTTATTATTATTATTATTAAAAATATTTTTTAAAATAAATTTACATTATTTTTAAAAAATTTATTTATGTATTTACTGTTTTAAAATTTATATTAACATTTTATTTTATGTAAAAATTTATATTAAAATATTATTATTAAAAATATTACTTAAAATTATTTTATGTATTTATTGTCTTAAAATTAAAATTAAAATTAGTTATATTTTAAGTTAAAATATAAATAAAATATAAATATATAGAGTAATTTGTGTGATCTATTTAATAAAATTTTTAGAGTTGCACCATTGAAATGAATAATTACTTAAAATAATGAAGAGTTATTTAAAATAAAAATAATAATAATATGACAATGTAAAATATAATTAAATAACTCTAGTGAGTTATACATTAGAGATGCTCTTAATCTTCATGAATTTTTCTTATGTTTTAATGTCTTCTTTCAAAATCACATTTGCTAAAGGCAGTGCGAACAAAAACACGAAATGACTCATAAATAAATAATGTTTCGAGAACTCGTTTACCGACAACCTGTAATTTAAAAAGCAGCGCGTTAGGTATATTATATATTCCACCAATTATTATAAACTAGGGATTATATATTAATGTCTTGCCCCTTGTTTTCATTGAAGCTTCATGCTTTCTTTATTTATCTATTAAGTTTCCTTTTTTGAAGTAGACAAATTAAAAGGAGGGATCAAAAAGTCTAGAAGATCCTCCCATTCAAAAAACACACTGTTAGAAGAAGCAACTCCGGCTAATGTTAGGAAAGATAGATAAATATTCGGTAGAAATTAATATCTACAAATTACAATTAAGTATCAAACAATTTTTAATAAATATATTTTAAACAATCATTGTCATGATAAATAATAAATTTTAATGTGAAAACTTTTTTTTTTCAAAAATTATGAAATGAAGTATGTATAAACATTATACGATATATATAAAGAACATTCAAATACAATAATTCTTTATTATGACCAGTCAATTCAATTAGGAAAAAAAATTAAAATATAGCCTAAGTTTTGTCAACAACAAGAAAAGTAAACTTTGAAATGATCATAGAACAATATGTATATGTGTCAAAAGGAGGGAGAAAGCAACTACAAATGTGTGCATTATTTTCATTTATGGTGCATATATACTAATCATAAGTAAAGCAAACAAAACACAGACACAGAAAGGGTTTTCCAAATGGGAGAGGCCAAGGGAAGAGTATGTGTAACTGGTGGTACAGGGTTTCTTGGATCATGGATCATTAAGAGGCTCCTTAAGGATGGTTATTCTGTTAACACCACAATCAGATCTGATCCAGGTAAATCATTTTACTTCACAGAACTAAGCATCCATGAAATATATCAGTTCTAGTTATTAGTATCATCATCAACATCATAATCATCATCATTATTACTATCATTATTATTTGTTAACATTATTATGGAAAAAATATACTTTCTCAATCTTTGTATTCAATAACAATTTCCCCCTTATCTACCAATTTTGCAATTCATCCTACACCCTCTAATTTATTTGCTCCATTGCACTCTATCTTCTAGCTTGTAAATTAAATGTTAATTTTAACTATAGTTATATAAAATTATTAAAACACCCTTATATTTTCTTGATACCACATTCTGTCATTCTCTTTATAAGAAATATATCTTGGTAATTTAACATATCTATCATTAAAGTTAACCTCTAATTTAGAAAGTAAAAGATAAAATGCAATGAAACAAATAAATGAGGGGTCAATTATAAAAATTAATAAATTAGAAAGAAATTTACAATTGGAGAAAAAAAAGGTCAAAGTGAGAAAATACAATTTTTCCTATTATTATTATACGCATGCAATTATGATGGGCGCATAAACCACAACGTTGCAAATATTTATAATACTTTGTTTTTCTACTTGATTTCACTTGAAAATTTTCTGACAATCTGATCTAAATTCATTTTTAACAAAGACTTCTTAACTTCCGTCATTTTATGCATGATAAACATATATAATTATTTTATTACAGCAAATTATTATTTGTTCAAAAAATTGACCAGATAATTAAATTCCAAAGTTTTCAGATCTAGGATTCCGAAAAACTTTTGTTTAAAACACCCTTATATGTATGGATTAATTGTTTTCTCAGACAGAAAAGAGAGAGCAATTTGTGCAACTTTCATCTACTAATTAAATGAGCTTAATTATAATATGAACTTCAATTTGTTTGCATACCCTGCAGAACGCAAGAAACACTTGAGCTTCCTCACAAATTTACCTGGGGCATCCCAAAAGCTGCAATTTTTCAACGCAGATCTCAACAACCCAGAAAGCTTCAGTTCAGCCATTGAGGGGTGCATGGGAGTTTTCCACACAGCAACCCCAGTTGACTTTCAAGTAAACGAAAGTGTGGAAGTCGTGACAAAAAGAACCATTGATGGAGGACTAGGGATCTTAAGAGCCTGCATAAACTCAAAGACTGTGAAGCGAGTAGTTTACACTTCCAGTGCTTCAGCTGTGATCCACAATGGCAAAGACGATGAAGCAATGGATGAGAGTTTCTGGAGTGACGTAGAATATCTCAGAACCTCGAAGCCATTTGCATGGTCCTACGCAGTTTCTAAGACATTGGCAGAGAAGGCAGTGCTTGAGTTTGGAGAAGAGCATGGGTTGGAAGTTGTGACTCTGATTCCCCCTTTTGTTGTTGGACCTTTCATTTGTCCTAAGATTCCAGACTCAGTTCATCTCTCTTTGTCTTTGGTATTCGGTAAGTGCTTCCTGCAATTTGCTACTCCTGCACGTTTCTGACCTTTCACTAGGTTGGCCATCATCTCTACCACTAATATGAGAAAATTTTGCATTAGGACGTGACAGTGATTGAAAATGTGAGATGTTTCAGTTGCACGTATTGCACGTAAAAATGCTCACCAAGAGTCAATAGGAATTAATTAAGAAGATTTCACAGCAGATTTTTGAGTGGAAAATTTTATATAAACCCGATTTATATAATAATAATAAAAAGAGAGATAATGACTTTGTTGGATTCCCTTGGGAACTCCAACGCCTGCAAAATAGATGGAGGTCTATGATAAAATGGTGACTCTTTAGAGACTCCAATGGTCAAGGAAGTTGGTGAATAGGTGAGAAAGTGAATCATTTTGCCCAGCTTAATATTTAGTAGGTCTAAAATCTATATTATCAAATAAAATTAATTATAAATAAATATATAAATATATTAGATATATTTTTTGTGATAACTTTTGAAATGCTTAAATATACTTTCACTATTAGTTTGATTTACCTATTTTTACATATCAAATGTAAAAGTGAATCTCTCTGTCTTCATGATTTTTCTTGATTTCTTACGGCCGTTTCTTATACTTCAAAATTCAGTCTCTTGAACATTTTTTTCTTTCATAAGTTCAAAAGTATAATCGGTAACTATTCAGATCAAGCTGAAAGTTTCAACTTTAAGAAAAATTATTCAACAAAAATTGTATGCTTTCGTCTAAATGTTAAAATGTGCTGCTAGTATTCTAAATGTCGCCATTGCTAATTAGTGAATGTCAAAAATTATTATAAAAATCATGTAACGCGTACCTCACAAGTGGTCAACTAGGAAAAGTTTTCTATGCAATGAATTATAATATTTATATCTTTTAAAAAATTAAATAATATTTAACCCTAGGCACTCCCTCGTCACTGAAATTATGTCCAAGTTTCTGAAAATAATTTCTTATAAGATTCTTAAGAAAAAGCTGATGGATGCAGGTGAGAAGGATCAATACGGATTGCTTCTTCGTATGCATATGGTGCATGTGGACGACGTAGCCAGAGCACATATATTTCTCCTTGAGCATCCTAATCCAAAAGGGAGATATATTTGCTCACCATTTATTGTAATTATTGAAGAGATGTCCGAACTTCTTTCTTCAAAATACCCAGAATATCAAATACCAACTGTAGAGTGAGTTCCACACCCTCCTTGCCCATGTTATTATTTAGAAATAAATTTGAAATATGTTAATTAAGTAGTACAATTTGATTTAGGAGAAAATTTAAGTGCAATTTTTAGGTATTTACTATCAAGTTTGTCCAGTAAAATTAGGACACATGAAGAAGTTTTCTTGAGGAAACAACTATTGTGGTACTGATTAGTTATAAAAACAAAGTCTACATGTTATTATATTTTTATTTGAGAATTTGATACCAAACATCTAAAAGAAATTTACTAAGTTTTGTTCTTTGATTTCCTTTTCAACTCACTGTAACTATAATATATATATATATATATATATATGAATTGTTTTTTCCTGTTATATATAGGTCTTTAAAGGGTATTGAGGGTCACAAGCTACCAGATATAACTTCAAAGAAACTCATGGATGCTGGATTTGAGTTCAAGTATGGGCTTGAGGAAACGTTTGACGACGCTATTCAATGCTGCAAGGAAAAGGGTTATCTGTAATCTTTGTTAATTAACTATGAAATTACTGGAAAAATATAAAAGAACATGAGAGGAGGTTGATTTATTGCTTTGTATGAATGATATTACTGCTAATTAATAAAGAGATTTCTCTATCAATTTTTCATTTTTGAATATTGGCTGATCAATAAATTAATTTATAGAAGAAGAAATAAAATAAAGAATAGAAATAGATTAAAAAAATATTTAGTTTCATCCCAAAGAGGAAATTGTTACTCTTCTAAACTAAATAGAATCATAATTTCATTTCATAATAAAACGATTTTAACTACTTAATTATATAATATATTTTCTTTAACAAAATAAAATCACAAAATTAAACTATAGAAAATCAGCTAATTTATAAGGTGGTAGTTAATTAAGGGTTAATTCTTTTGGGAGTGTCAGCTTATCTAGTCGTCCTTGAAAACGTGTAGTGACCTAGTCTCTATGGATTAGTGGTGGGTAGTACGTAGTTGAGGAAATTGAGAAGCCATTATTAATCAAATTAAACTTATAGAAGAAATTGATGCCCCCTCTTCGTAAATTAATCATAGAGTTGTAGAGTTTTCAACCTTCAAAACAAATAAAATAAAACACTTAAAAGTCTCTTATTTGCCTCAAATTTCAATTGTGAAATAACATCTGCTGGCATCTGATTGTTGTAATAAATTAGTTTTTTGGTTAATCATCTCACATACCCACCCTTCTTTGTAAATTAATCTTTGAGTTGTAGAGTTTTCAACCCTCAAAACAAATAAAATAAAACACTTAAAGTCTCTTATGTGCCTCAGATTTCAATTGTGAAATAACATCTGCTGGCATCTGATTGTTGAAATAATTTAGTTTTTTCCTTAATCATCTCACATACCGACCCCCACGCGCTCAAGTAGGTTTTTTCCTCCATGAAACCATCAAGTAAATTAAATTTAGATAGAAATAAATAAATAAAAGGTAGAAATATAATATTTTATTGTATAATGTAGTATTATATGATAAGAAAGCTCAAGAAAGAAGAAATGAATGCAGAAGAGAAGAGAGGAAGAAAATAATAAGGGAAAAATGTAATATTTTTTTATTGATAATCATGAATGTACAAGATTAATGTGCCTTTGTATAGGAAGCTTAGAATAGCACATTACAACAAAATGTAATCTAACAGCTTCAGCTGCTACTTAACAGAAACAGACTTATAACAATTTCTGTTACCATTCTATGACATTCCTCCATGAGCTGAGAGGCCCTGCTTAGCCAACCTCACATCACTAACATTACTAACATCATAATTCTTCAACATTCCCCCTTGAATTAAGAAGGGTTGCAGCAATTTCAGGTCTCTAACTTGAAGCTTGCTTCTTAGTAGAGAGAATCTAGAACTTGAAATAGCTTTTCTTAAGTCATCAACAGTCTGCTCAAGAAAAGGAATATGACTGACATAAATCTCCCTATTCACTATCTTCTCCCTTACAATGTAGAGGTTTAATTCAAAGTGTTTTGTCCTAACTCACCTGGGGCTAGGGATGGCAACAAGAACCTGTTCTGGGGATTCCTGCGAGGATTGCCCCATTCGGGAATAGGAATAGAGAAAAATTCTCTCTCACATGGACAGGAATAAGGGTCAAAATTTTTCGTAAGATATTCAGAGACAAGGACGGGGATTATACACCTACCGCATGTGATCTCCGTCACCACTATAATTTACTAGAATACCTCTATAATATTAATTAAATATACATAATATGTCTATTTTAATAATTTTCTATATATTGTTTATTCACAAAACTAAAAGAAAATGCTCATCTCTTACCTGCACATCGTAAGATCATTTAAGATCTGTTTCTTAAATTAGCATTTAATCTTCTTTTTTTTAATTTTTTAAGATTTTATTTTATTTTATAGTACTTTCATTTTTATTGAGTCTCCACAGATCCCCGCTTCTCTACGAGGAACGGGAACAAAAAAGATTTTTCTCCTACTACGGGGATCAGGAACGGGGACGGGAAGAGTGGAGGGCGTCCCTGCCCCCACCCCACCCGACTCCATTGCCATCACTACTTGGAGCCAAGCAGAGCCATCCCAGATTGGCTAGGTTTTTTTTTTCTCAGTAGTTGAGTTTTTGGAATTGTAATATAAACTGATAAGTTAGCTGAAAGTTTAAAAGTTAGTTAAAAGCTGAAAAATTAATTTTTAACTGAAAGCAGTTAAGTTAATTTATTGAATTAAAAGTGTTTGGTAAAATTAACTATTAAATTAACTAATAAATATAAAATGACATAAAATGATATATTTATATAAAATTTATTATTTTTTGTTAATAATTATATTTTATTATATAATCTCAAAAAATATAAAATAAATATATCATCTAAAGTCTCACGATAAATTAGCAATATTATTGCAAATCTCTTTCATCTCAGTAGATGCCTCTAAATTTTTATTTTTTGTGTCACTATGAACAATATCTAAAAATTCATCATGGAGTATGTAATTTGAATGTTGCTCGAGTATAGTAAAAATAATGTCATTTTGTGAATATGATAGTGTTAGAATTTAAATAAAATAATAAGGATAAAAAAGAAATAAAATTATAAAAACTATCAGTTAAAAGCTATACGCTATTTGAAGTAGCGTATAATAAAAAGTTATAAGCTACTCAAATAAGTTTGTTTACCAAACACCTCTAATTTGGTCAAACAAGCTTATAAGTTAATCAAATAAACTATAAGTTAGCTTATTTAACTTGCTAAATATACTCTAAGTGTTTGTTGAGAACCAGGCTTTTTTTCACTAGAATTTACTTCATATATCTCAAGCTTTTGTAAAAAAATTGTTTATCCTGTACAATATTGAATTCTATTCCAACAAAATTAGTGAAATTTATTATAACTTGTAAGTATAATGCACGAATATAAATTGAATATATAAACTGTTAAAAGAAGGTAAACTCAAACATGATTAACACTATTTTTTTGAAACAAAATATGGTTAACACTTAATTGATTAGGTATAATATATCTATCTCTTTTAATAAATATTAAAATTAAACAAATTAAATTCAAGTAATCCTTATCTCATAATTTGCCAAACTACAATATTCATTATATATATATATATATATATATATATATATATATATATATATATATATATATATATATATATATATATATATATATATATATTATAGCCCTGTCTCATCTTCCTTAACCCCTCAAGGGCCAGGCCAAGCTGGTCCTTCTTGACAGCCCTACGCCACCCCCACCTTCAAGTAGGTTTTTTCCATGAAACCATTAAATAAATTAAATTTGGATAGAAATAAAAAAAAAAGTAGAAATACGTTTATTGTAAAATATAATAGTATATGAGATTTCTTACTCAAAGAGAGTTAGATCAATTGGAAAGATGCGATGTCATACTTCTTTATTAATCTAGGTTTGATTTCTTTAAAGAACACTATACGATAAAATTTTAAATATACCAAGTCAATGTGAATGAATGTGCCTTAATATATGAGAAGAATAAAACATAATTATGTTATTATGTGTTTATTAATAGTATTAAAATAACATTATATATAGATATAAATAAATATCATACTCATTTCGTAACATAATAATAATAATAATAATAATAATAATAATAATAATAATAATGATAGTGACAATGGAGATAGTGGTGGTGTCTCCACCGTAACAATAAAAAATTTAAGATTTAGAATTTAAAACTTTGGGAGAGTTTGGGGTTTAGGGTTTAAAATTTTGAGAGTTAGAGACGGATGGTAAGGTTTGTAATTTAGAGACGGATATTTTCCATCTCTAAAAATCCGTCTTTAATTCCGTCCCTAATTGAGTTTAGAGACGGAATTAGAGACGAAAAATATTCCGTCTCTGAATTCAGAGATGGAATATTCCGTCTCTGACTCTATAGAGGGACAGAGACGGATATTCCGTCTCTAATTTCATGAAATTTTTTGGAGACGGAATATTTTCCGTCTCCAATTCCGTCTCTAATTTATAAATTGTGTATATAAATTTTTTATCTCTCATTTTATATTTAATTTTTGAAATAATATTTAAATTATTAGTAAAATTAGTTAGAATTTAGATAATTTTTGAAAACATTGAAATCCCGTTTAATTTCTAGAAATAAGTTGATGGAATGGAAATCAAGATTCTCTTACATTAATTTATTGTGTTTGTTTGATATAGTTGACTATAATTTTTATTTCCACGATATACAGATTCTCTTCTCTAAAGAAGATGATTTTATCTTGAAAAACTTCTAAAAAAAAGAACAAGTAAAATAAAATAGAAAAAGAGGTAAAAAGATATAAATGATGAATAGATATATTATATTAATATATTTTATTTTACAAATTTTTCATATTTACTTTCATTTTACATTTTTCAGAATTGATGAGTAGATATATTTTATTAATATTATGAGAAATTATTTAATAATTTTAAAAAGAAAAAAACATTTATGAAGAATAAAGACATGTTTTCCTAATAAATATATGTACGTTTAATTTTGGATATAATATAATTTTGATCACAATGCATGATTTGTAGTATATAGTATGTTTGTATATGTGTATATATGTATATATATACATATATACACATATACAAACATACTAAATACTATATAATTATTTCTACAAATTAAGCGAAATTTAAATTTTTTCTTTAACGCTGATTATATATATATATAATCATCGTTAGGAGAGAAATTTAAGTCCCGCTTAATTTTTAAAAATAAGTTGATGGAATGAAAATTAATATTCTTTTACATTAATTTATTGTGTTTGATTGATATAATTGACTATAAATTTTATTCTCATGATATACAGATTCTTTTCTATTTAGGAGATGATTTTATCTTGAAAAATTTATAAAAAATAAAAAAAGTGAAATGAAATAAAAAAAGTTAATAATTTTAAAAAGAAATAAGCATCTATGAAAAATAAAGACATGTTTTCCAATAAATATATGTACGCTTAATTTTGAATGTAATATAATTTTGATCAATATATATGTGTGTGTGTGTGTGTGTATTTGTGTTTATTATTCAAAAATAAAAAATAAGAGGTTAAAAGAGGTAAATGAAATTTTCTCTGAAATATAAGTGTGTTTTAAATCATATTTTTTATATTTTATGTCATAGAATACTACTAAGAAATTATAGAAATATTATTTTATCTGTAATTACCATAGGAGAAGAAATGTTTATCCAAGAAAAAAAAAACTCACGCCAAAATTTCTTTTAGTCTTATTTTTATATAGAAAATAAATTTATAAATAAACAATTTTTTTTGAAAATTTGGATTATTGGAATTCGACCATAATAAGAGCATCAGGAAAGTGCTGAATGACAATAGTAGAGGACGATCCACTTGAATTTCAGAGTGAAACTCATAATCTTTTCCATTTATAATTTCTTAGAAAAGAACCTGACCAAAATTTAGAGTAACTGAGTGCGAGGACTAAGCAGAAGCTTTTAAATATCTATCAATTAGTTTTCATTGGGCTAGTTTGGATTCCTAAAACCTATAATCATTGTCTTCGGTCATTGAGATTAGAGCTAAACAATTATGTCACGCCCCTACTTTAAGGGCACATGAAATACATATACCATGAACATATATTTTCCATAAACATGAATATTTCAATCCTTTATTATAGAAATAGATACATATAGGTTCTCCCATACATATTTCATATACAGACCAAGTCCATAATCATTAAAGTAACAGCAGAAACAGGGATCCTACCTATGGCATATATACTCTAAAATACAAATATAATACAATCCAAATAACGTGAGTTTTGAAAACAACATAGCCTCACCCAAAGAGTATGACACCTAGTTGATCACATAGCTGCAGGACCAAACTCTGTAACTTTATCTGAAAAAAAATATAAGTATCGTGTAGTGAGTTTGACAACTCAGTGAGTAGATAAAACATTCTATAACCTCTTAAGTCAGCATATGGATGAACTTATACGTTAAAATTTATCATATAAAAAGTAAAATTCGAAAGTACATCCATATGGTACCCGTATTTCAAATATCCTCAATTCACAATATAGCCCAATATTCAAAACCAAATACAGTGTAATATGATTATAAAACAAATGTTGTTATGCAATAAAAGATTTCACGTGCTTTAGGAGGTTTTCATATTAGAACCAATAAATAATCACAAGCACACAGTAAGGGAGGGTAAATCACATATCAATAATAGGAGGCATCCCACTCTCCCCAAATAACAAATGACTTCCATGTGTTGGCCATCACACGAGACTAGCACCACCCCTGCTAGCTGAAGTGTCAAGGTGCACTGGGGCTAACATTCCCTACTGTTAGCATACAGTAATTCTAATAAGATTCCTCCACAAATACCATATTTGAACATATACCATATCGTTCAAAACAGAGGTTTCAGTATAAATTTATAATTTTTAGTCTCAGTACAATTCCTCTGTCAGAAACTTTCCAATCAGGGTTTATCACATATATATGCCCTTTTCCAAGGCAATTATATAACTTTACAAATTAATGCGACGTGCACAATATATTTCCTTTACCATACAATGAAAAATACATTTAAAATCACATATTCAATGAGTTCAAAAATCTAATTTCAAAACCATACTCTTCTTGAACTATATACCCAATAGTAAACAAATCCAGATAATTTAATCCATTTTAGATACATATAAAAGTATAAATCACTTGTAAACATAATCAATTATTCATTTAAAGTTCAAGAAGAGTATAGGGTAAGTTATAGAAAGAATTATCTACTCACAGGGTAAGAACTCTGGGTTGGACAACCCTTAAATACACTTTTTCATCCTAAAGCATCCCAAAAATTTCTAAAAATTTATATTATTGCAAAACTTTAGTTGCACTCTTAAATCATGACTTTTCTTGATAAAAATTTTAATAAAACAAATCACAAAATAAATATCTTTATGCATAATAAAAGAAAGAATATTTCTAAAAATAAAATAAAAATTTATTAGAGGCCAATATAATTATTTTAAGTAAAAACAATAATTATTTTAATTAAAAAAATATTTACTTCCAGCAAAACATGCATAATCATTTTTTAAAAAATAATACTTATTTATAGTAAAATGTCATTTAAAAACTATAGGATATTACAAATTCACTATGCCCAGAATGTGTCTTAAACAATGCTATGGCGCATATTTGATAAAACCTTCAAAATAACACTTGTGCACTTCTAGTCTTAACAGTTATGGTCATAAATTATCATCCCTATTAATTAATTAATTAATTACTAATTCCAAATTAGAACTTAGCTGCAATAGGCATTTTTATGAATTCGAAAGTATTTTGATTAACTAATCTAGATTATGTTATTTCAGCAGTTTCGTTAAGCATTTTCATTGTTTAAAAAGTTCCTTCTCTTTGTGATTATGTTTTACTAACATCAAGACTATAGAGTAGAGGATATGTAAGTTATTGACTTGCCATTAATGCTAGAAAAATATTTCTTACCAATAGAGAAAAACACAGAAATAGAGAAGCAATTAATGGATAGCTATCACTGCAATACTCACAATCTTTAGACGAACAAAAAGAAAAATACCTTAGGAATGTGGTGGATTTGTAGAGGAACAACACCAAAAGACGGAAGATGACGAAGAATGAATGACGACAAACAAAGACGACGACTTTAGGGTTGAGGAGAGAGTAGCAGCACATGATGAAAGGTGAAGAGGGGGAAGACATAGGAAGAAAATGGGGGAGTGAAAATTTGGGTTATTGTCACTACTTAATGAATATTTTTGTATAACCATCATTATTTAACGACAATTTTAAAACCATCATTAATTAAGATGATTTTTGTATAATCGTTGTTAGATTTAGTTATAACGACAGTTTGAAAATTGTCATTATTTTATGTTTCAACAACAGTTTTCCTAACTATTGCTAAAAATGCTCTGTGACAACACTTGTTTCTTTAAGTGTAACCATAAGTCTGATTAAGAATCATAACTCAATCTACTAATTTTTGATACTCGGTATATCTCTTTGTTCCATCAACCCTGAAGCTGAAGCTACTGAGGATAGAAGCCAATGTTCCCTTAATATTCAATCAAAATGCAACCAAAGAGGTAGAGAGAAGACAAAGAGCCATTTTTAAGTCACCCTTGACTGATGTCCATGAACTGAGCTCAAGTATTCCACTTTGCTCCATCACCCCTAATGCTAAAGCTAATGAACAAATGCCATTGTTCCCTCAATATTTAGTCAAAATTGAATCAAAGAGGTAAAGAGAAGGCAAAGAATCATTTTTGGATCACCCATGACAGACAACAAAGAGAAAAGGTGTGAGAGAGACCTTATTGGAGGAGGTAGACAATGCTAGAGGTTGGTGGAGAAGGTGGATGGATTTCATTTCCTGAAAGGGAACCTTTCAATGGTGGCAACTAAAAGTTGCCACTAGAAGGGGTTTTCAATGATGACTTTTTGAGTTGCTATTGAAAACCCATTTTTTTTGTTTCTTCTAATTTCTTCATTTATAACACTACTTTGGACCAATTCCAAAGTGACTATGCCATCAAGAGCAATATTAGAAATTGAAGCTTTGAACATCTCCTATGATTCTAATAAAGATCCAAGAAACATTCAACCCTAAATTTCATCATCAAATGAGATACCTATAGCAAAAGCTGATTAAAATTCTGTGGAAGGTGTTTAAGTGATCTGTCATTAGAGTACCATCATGATATCTTAAAGCCAATATCTGATTGGTCAGAATCATTTTATTATTTCATATCTTTCATGTATACAAATGTTCAACCTTGTTCTTCGGTGTTCTAACATGTGTCTACCCATATATGTACACACTTATCTGTGCATCAAATTCCATTATTTATCATTTTTATCATTAGACTTTTCAATAGAGAATACAAGCCTATAGTAATTTTTCACATAAAGCATGTCTTCCATTTTTTCCTTCCATAGAGTATAATTAGATCCATTTAGAGTTATCATCCTACTAGTGTTAACTTTCATTTTTTAGCATGGTATAGAAAACAAATAACAAGACTCTGACTACTCTGATGGGAAGAAGGGGCTTGTAGTAAATAAAATCTTTCCAATACTTATTCCAAAAAAATATAATACTAGTGTAGAATAAATAATGACAACAAAAAATATAAATCAAGGACACCATAATTTGTAATATGAAAAAAATCCATCAATGTAAGAGGTGAAAAAAGCACAATATTTAGTTCAATAAAATCTCCACTATAAAAAGATAATATGATAAACAATTGTCTTTCTAGTCATACTAGGACTCACACAAAAATATAATACTAGTGTAGAATAAATAATGACAACAAAAAATATAAATCAAGGACACCATAATTTTTAATATGAAAAAAATCCATCAATGTAAGAGGTGAAAAAAGCACGATATTTAGTTCAATAAAATCTCCACTATAAAAAGATAATATGATAAATAATTGTCTTTCTAGTCACACTTAAGACTCACAACAAAAAATATAAATCAAGGACACCATAATTTTTAATATGAAAAAAATCCATCAATGTAAGAGGTGAAAAAAGCAAGATATTTAGTTCAATAAAATCTCCACTATAAAAAGATAATATGATAAATAATTGTCTTTTTAGTCACACTAGGACTCACAAAAAATATAAATTATTCACCAACACAATAGAATACAATGAGAGATTAAGTAACACTCCTGCAAAGTAGGAATAACAAAAAAGTCAATGAAAAAGGCATCAAATATTCAGACCGTATTATATTGCTTAATATTAGGACTAACATATTAAAATTTCATGAGAAATGGAACGACTTTGCCCATGTGACCTAGCCGAAGTCTTAAAATACCAAACCTTCCTCTCATTCCAGTTTTTCTCTCGTTATCTGTCTCTGTGTGTGTGTAAGAGTGAAATATATATATATATATATATATAATTTCATGAGAAATGGAACGACTTTGCCCATGTGACCTAGCCGAAGTCTTGAAATACCAAACCTTCCTCTCATTCCAGTTTTTCTCTCGTTATCTGTCTCTGTGTGTGTGTAAGAGTGAAATATATATATATATATATATATATATATATATATATATATATATATATATATATATATATATATATATATATATATCACTCTTTCCGCATCACACACAAAAAGGCATTAGGAATTTAGGAAGGAGGATTTTTGTCTTTTCTTCCACTTAAAACTACTGCCTGTCTATTCTTTCTCTTTACGCTTCTTCTTTATTTATTTATTTAATTGGTGTGGGCCCCACTTGAGGAGGGACCCACCCAGCAAACCCCTCTAAATCTTCCCGATACACCCAAATTTCCCCCCAAATCAAAAGCCAAATATATTGCTGTCTCTCACTGCTTTGGTGCTTCTCTTCCTCCCCTCCATATTTGGTACCGCCATCGGTTACCTTTATTTTATCTCCTTTCTATTCTCATATCTATGGTTCAATTAGGGTTTCAATCTATGTGTAATCATTTTCATTGTTAATAAAAAACTTAAGTAACCATATTTTAAAAGTTAAAAAATTTTAGAGAAACGTTTTTTTAGTTAAGAGCTTTTAGAAAAATTTTGTTTAGTTAAGAAATCAAAACAAAATATAAAAAATAAATTAAGAGACTAACAGGATAATTTGACCATTTTTATAAACAAAACTAACATGGTTAACCTAATTTTACGATTTAGATCTAAAAAAAGATGCAATTTAATCGAGTTGACCAAGTTTTTTTGAACCTATCAGGTTTGTATTCAGCCTTACACATAATTAAATATTGCATCAAAGTAATTCTGATTTATAGGTTGCCCCGTAGAAGTAGCTCTCAAATATGGAATCAATCAATGCAAATTTACTCTTTAGAAAAAAAATTATGATTACTAAATAACATACTGAGGCTTTTCCTATTGAAGTATTGGATAGATGTACAGTCCAATAAGTCATTAGGTAGATAATCTAGCTTTCTTTCTTTTTTATTTCCTACACTTAATTAGTTATTTTATTCTCAATTGAGTTATCAATGAATCAAATCAATTTAAACTATCTCAAACTCCGCTTCTTTAGTAAACAAGGACTAAATCCAAATTGCTTCCTAAATATTTGGCTCGTCTATAACCTTAATAATTCTTCACTTCATCGGCTCATACCCAATTCAACTGCCGGAGCTATTGAATTCATAGCCACTCTAGGATTTTGTCTTGCAATATTCCCTTGCCATCCTAACAAAATATTAAAGATTCATCTTAAAATATCAAAAAATTTAAAAATTGATATTAAAATTACTTTCAAATATTAAAATAATAGAAAAAATTGAGTATTTCATTAATATTTTATTATCTAAATATATGTGTTATTTTATTTTAATATATAGAAATCTCTAAATAAATATATTAATTCAAAGATTAACAAAATTCAACCTCTCCAAAGGTAGAAATTTTTATATAGCAACACCACTAAAATTTATAAAGCTTCAAATTGGTGATAAGGTTATTTAATTTTTAGAATGGCAATATGATTTTGTTATTGAAAAACTCATAGGTTAAAGAGAAATAGAGTTTAATAATAATTATAACATGATTAGGCTACAACCTATGCGAGAAAACTAGTCAAGGAAAGGGAGGATGAATGTTTGTATCAATGACCATGTCAAATCTTCGGTTTTGAAGCTCATGGTACTCTTGGCACAAAGCGCAGCACTCGCAGAACCTATGTACCAAGCAATAATCATAAGGGCTATTTTTGAACATATATTGCCGCCTCATCTTGGACTTGGATCCTCTGCAGTGGGGGGTACAGCACGCGGTAATGTGCCCCAAAACGACACTATTTCACTAATTTAAATGGTGTTGTTCGTGCCACGTGGCAATCTACCAGGCGACTAGTGAAAACAACCAATCGCCTGGTACGGCCAATGTAATAGCCGTAAATTTAATAAAGTCCAAAGTAAAGAAAATTTTGAATAATAGAGAGAATTTTGAAAATGGAGATAAGAGCCAGTGAAAATAAATTTATTTATTACATGAATTAAAGAATTATAAAAGGAATATGAGAAGTTACGTTTTGGCGCATAATTTTATTTTTAAATGATAGTATTTTGCTATAAATAAATATATTTTTATTTATGTAGAAATGATTATGATTTGTTAAAAGTAAGTGGACTTTTAAGTAAAAGAAGTATTGTGTTCCTTAAAATAATTATACCGACCTCTAATGAATTTTTATGGTATTTTTAAAAATATTATTTCTTTTAATATGAATAAAGATATTCATTTTGAGATTTATTTTATAACGATTTTTATCAAGAAAAATTATGATTTAGGAGTTTAACTAAAGATTTATGAGAATGAAAATTTTTAGAAATTTTTGGGATAATTTATTATGAAAAACGGAATTTATATGAATTTATATAAAAGAAAATCTAATTATTAATTATTTAATAATTATTAAAAAAAGTCTCAGAAACCATAAAACGAAACCGGGGGCGACGATTTCAGAAGGAAAGAAAGAAAGAAAAAAAATGGATAGTTGCATAATGAGTGAATAGTGATTCCCAATCTTTTCTCTTGATCTAGAGTATCGAATGGCTTTCGATCTCAAAACTGAAAGTGTTATTGGATTCAGGACGAAGAGTACTTCAGTTTTGACTGATCAGTTTTTGAAATCAACCGTTGAATCGCCGTAGATCTGAAGTAGAAAATCTCGGTAAAAGGTAAGTTCTGAAAAACCTTACTTAAAAATTTCTAATTAGAAATCTGACTCCGTAGATGGATTCAGAAACTAGATAAACATTAGGATATGAAATTGTTTCGTTGATTCTGTAAAAAAATTTGTGATGGTGAATAGTATTTTTTTGGCAGTGAATAGTGGCGGTGAATAGTAATTTTCGACATAAATAGTGACGTTTAGGGTTTATCGAATTCTCATGTTATGTCTATATTTTCTAGGTTATTGAGCCACCACGAGGTGAAATTCTCGTTGATGGACTCCTAGTACGGTGAGTGGGTTTTTCTTACTATAGCGCATGTTTTACGAATTCGGTTTATAACTCTCTCGTATAATTTTTACCTAGTTGGAACGTATGCTAAATTGTTTTACCGCTTTGAAAACCAATATGTTCCAACCATGTTAGAAATTATAAATTTCAATCCTAGTTAAACCCTAGGTATGCAGGGCAAGCATCTCGACTGATAATTCTCCATTGAGCTAGATTTATAAAAATGCGGACTTAGTCATAGAAATGAACTAAGTTAGCCATGAAATGATTTGATGCATGGCGAACACCTATGCGACGTCTATGGACGATTTATGTTTAAAGGGAAAGTTTATGATGATAAAGGTCTCCATGGGAATCCATGGATGAGGCATATTTTAGAACAGAGTTTTATGCATGAAAAGAGCTAGATGGAGAATTATAGCTTTATTATAATGTTATTGAAATGTTTTACTTTAAACTCTTTGAATAGCATATTTTCAAATGTTTCCTATTGGAGGAACCTTTTTAGATCACTGTTAGCTAGCCGCAGGTAGTGCTAGCCCTGTTGCACCATAGTCATGTTAAGACTTTGGCCTAGGATATTGTGACGGGCTTATGACCGCCTAAGTCACGGAATTTAGGATGGACTTATATCTACACCTACAGTGATTGCCACAACCTTACTATGTGCTTGGGAAATTTAGGGTGGACTTATGTCTACGTCTACAGTGATTACCCTCCCATTGCTATGTGCTTGGGGAAGATGATAGATCTGTTAAGAAAGACCTCCAATAGACTAGTGCATTTTGTTTCTTAAAGATTAAATATTTCTAAATAATCTCATCCATTATTGTGATTGCATTAATAACTTCATTTATTACTTACAATGCATAATTGATTTGCTTTACAGTTACTGATTTAAATTCTGTTTTATCTTTTGAACATACATTTGAACTGTTTAACTTTTCTTTCAATAAATTATGGTTAAATGCTTAATGTTTCTATTATTATCTTTACACTTTGATTTCAATTATTAAACTCATTGTGAAACACTCGTGCTTGGTTTACCATGTTTCTGTTATAGTGTGATTTATCCATTTACTGAGATGTGATCTCACCTCTCTTCTGTTTCCTCCCCACAGATAGTCAAAGAGACTTTGATCCAGGTACAGCTTCGTAGGAGACTGAATATAGCGTTGGTGAGCCCCAGTTTGGGCAAGACTCTTTTGTACTGTTTGTCTAGTTTAGTTTATGTCTAGTGTACCTCCATGAATTTACAGGCAGGATCCTCGCTTCTTGCGTATTTTGATGTGTTGTTTGGAAAACGGTTTTATGTTTTACAATGATGTTTGTATTATGAGGCCATGGGCCAAGTTGAATCACGAATGTTGGATTCATGATATATATTTATATATACAGTATTTTCTTATACGGGATGTGGCATATGTGGCCAGTTATATTTATTATGTACTCTAGATTGTGTGCTGGATGTTTGTACATGCTATGTGTTAGGCTTGCGGCTAGGGGAAAACCCTTATGCCGTTCCGGTCATGTGTTCCATCATTTGAGGCCGTGACAGAGTGGTATCAGAGCATTAGGTTTTCTTGTGTTTATTGAGTAACGAACCTTTAGATAGGACTTTGAGTATGGGTGTGAATCCGGACATGCTTATACTCACGGTGCTGCTAAAGGGGTTCGATAGGATGTTGTCTTTTTATTCAAGTAAGTCAGTTTATAGTATGCTATGTTGGCATGGTTAAGTGATGGTTGGGCTATTTCTGTTTTATAGCGAGATGCCACCAAGAACGAGATCAAAGGTTAGACAACTCGCGGCTCAAGAGCAGATGGCTGAAGAGTCTACTCAGTCTGCAGCACCCGTGCCTAGAGGCCGAGGTAGAGGTCGTGGTAGAGGCCGAGGTAGAGGTCGTGGCAGGGTCCGACCTAGAGCCAGTGCAAGAGGCAGTGGCAGGAGTGTAAGGGCTGCTGAAGCAGCCGAACAAGCTGAGTTGAGCAATGAGCAAGCTGAGACTCCCAGGGCGGGGGGAATGTCTTCTCACCCCCGGGATGATGTGATAGCCCAGATGCTGGCAACCATGCAGGGTATGCAGCAGGCGATAGAAAATCTAGCCGAAAGAAAGGATGGGCAAGGTGGAAGGGACCCATAACAGCCCGAAACAGCTACTTCCGTTCCAGAGCCAGTTAGGCCCGTGGAGCGGCATGTGAGACCCGCCGAGAGGGAAGTGCAACTATCTGAGTTCCTGAAGCTGAAACTGTCAACTTCAAGGGGTTGTTGGCTAGTGAAGATCCCCAAGAGTTTATAGAGGACACTGAGAAGATTTGTGAGGTGCTTAAGTGTCCAGAGATCCAATCAGTAGAGTTGGCATCCTTCAAGTTGTCTGGTGTAGCGCAGGTATGGTTTAAGACCATGATGCGTGGAAGGGGAGTTACAGCGCCACCTTTGGGATGGCCAGAGTTCAAGGAAGTCTTCATGGAGAGGTTTGTGCCTCAGAGTATTCGATATGCCAAGTGTCAGGAATTTGTGGAGTTGAGCAGACTCCCGGTATGTCAGTCACGGAGTATGATTACCGCTTCACATAGCTGTTGCCGTATGCACCGCACATGGTCCCTACTAAAAGGGCCATGATCAAGAAGTTTATCCAGGGGTTGATGCCAGCATTGTTTAAATCAGTGGCACCCCAGATGAAGCAATTCTCCAACTATGCAGAGGCTGTGGACTGTGCAAGAATGATGGAGACTAGGCATTTGGCCGATGTCAAGAATGCCAAGCTGAGAAAGAGGGATAGGGACGGGAGCTCCAAAGGAGGGCAAAGTTCTCATTCCCAAGGACCACGATTTCAGGGCCAGCAGCGCCCAGCACCACAGAATGTTGGGAACCCCAATCAAAGATCAGATGCGAGTGGTAGGCTAGGTCCTAGCCAAGGGAACGCCAGGTATACAGGTCAACCAGGACCAAGGGTCATTCAGTAGAATAGGCCACAATGCCCTACTTGTGGCAACCATCACTTTGGGCAGTGCCACAGGGAGGTGGGTGTTTGCTATCAGTGCAACCAACCTGGACACATGAAGAGGAATTATCCCCAGTTGTATGGCTCAAGCCAAGGGTCAACTCGACTGGTTTTGCTATCAACCCCAGTGGCAGCTCAGCCTATGAGGACTATACCGGGCCAAGCAAGTAGCAGGGGTACTGGTAGAGGGATGATGGTCCGAGGTCAAAGCCAAGCAGGCCGAGGCCAACCGAGAATTTTTGCTCTCACCAGGCAGGATGCACAGGCTTTAAATGAGGTCATGACAGGTACTCTTTCGGTTTGCCTACATGAAGCATATGTTTTGTTTGACCCCGGGTCTACATATTCCTATGTTTCCCCTAGTTTTACTAAGAGCTTGGGTAAATATCCGATTAGGATGGATGCCCCTTTCTTTGTAACCACCCCGGTCGGTGATTGTTTGCCAGTAGAGCATGTATGCAAGTCATGTAAAGTGTCAGTGGGTGATAAGGAGACATCTGCTGATTTGATCATCCTAGACATGATCGACTTTGACGTAATCCTAGGAATGGATTGGTTGGCATCATGCTATGCTACCTTGGATTGCTATGGGAAGGCAATCAAGTTCAACTTTTGAAGTGAAGTTTCTTTTCGGTTCCAGTGTGACCGAAGTAAAGCTCCAAGTAACCTGATTTCAATCTTGGTTGCTCAGAGGATGTTGAAGAAGGGATTCCAGGGATACTTGGCGTATGTTAGAGATGTGGATGGGAAGATACCCGATATAGACAAGATGACAGTGGTAAGAGAATTCCTAGATGTCTTTCTAGAGGAGTTGTCAAGATTACCTCCTGAACGGGAGATAGAGTTTGGTATCGACCTTATTCCAGAGGCTCGACCAATTTCTATACCGCCTTATAGGATGGCACCCACAGAGCTTAAGGAACTAAAGAGTTAGTTGCAGGATTTGTTGGATAAGGGCTTCATCAGGCCGAGCACTTCTCCATGGGGTGCTCCGGTCCTTTTTGTGAAGAAGATGGGTCTTTGCGTCTTTGCATTGACTATCGGCAACTGAATAAGCTAACAGTGCGCAACAACTACCCTTTACCCAGGATTGATGATCTGTTCGATCAACTTCAAAGAGCGAAATGTTTCTCCAAGATTGATCTGAGGTCAGGGTACCATCAGTTGAAGATCAGGAAGGAGGATATTTCCAAGACAGCTTTTAGGACCCGTTATGGTCATTATGAGTTTTTAGTTATGTCTTTTGGACTAACTAACGCACCAGCTGCTTTTATGGACTTGATGAACAGGGTATTCAAGCCATTCTTGGATCAGTTTGTCATTGTGTTTATTGATGACATCTTGGTTTATTCTAAAGACCATGAGGAGCATGAACAACATCTACGGGTCATTCTGCAGATCTTGAGGGATCAGCAGTTGTATGCCAAGCTCTCTAAGTGTGAGTTCTGGTTGGACAGCATTATGTTTCTGGGGCATGTAGTCACGAAAGACGGCATTCAAGTAGACCTCGAGAAGGTAGAGGAAGTACAGCAGTGGCCTCGCCCTGCTAGTGTGATGGAGATCCAAAGTTTCTTGGGTCTAGCAGGGTATTACCAGAGGTTCATCAAGGATTTTTCCAGAATTGCTGCTCCTTTGACCCGAATAACTAGGAAGGGAGTTAAGTTTGAGTGGTCGGATGCATGCGAAGAAAGTTTTCAGATCTTGAAGAAGTGTCTAACCACAGCCCCAGTTCTAACTATCCCAACGGACACTGGAGGATACTCAGTGTACTGTGACGCCTCAAGGGTGGGCTTGGGTTGTGTGTTAATGCAGAATGGTCATGTTGTAGCCTATGCATCTAGGTAGCTCAGGAAGCACGAACAGAACTATCCTACACATGATCTGGAGATGGCGGCAGTGGTCTTTGCCTTGAAGATTTGGAGGCACTATCTCTATGGTGAACCCTGTGAGATTTACACGGACCACAAGAGCCTCAAGTACATCTTTCAACAAAGGGATCTTAACTTGAGACAGAGGAGGTGGATGGAGTTGGTGAAGGACTATGACTGCACCATCTTGTACCACCCAGGCAAGGCCAATGTGGTAGCAGATGCTCTAAGCAGAAAGTCAATGGGGAGTCTAGCTCATATCACCCTACTCTGGAGGCCGTTGGTAAGGGATATTCATCGGCTAGAAGGTGAGGGGATGCGCTTTGAAGTGAAGGAGCCAGGTGTGTTGTTAGCCCACATGCAACTACACTCTCCGCTGGTTGAGTAGATTAAGGCATATCAGGACAAGGATGCTGAGCTGTGTAAGCTCAAGGATGAAGCTAGGAATAATCAGACTTCTAAATTCAGCGTGGATGCTGAAGGAGTGTTAAGATGTGGGAAGCGCTTGTGTGTACCCGATGTGGATAGCTTGAGGAAGCAGATTTTGGAGGAGGCACATCAATCAGCCTATACTATCCACCCAGGAACAAATAAGATGTACAGTGACCTCAAGGACTTGTATTGGTGGAATGGGATGAAGAAGGATGTAATAGACTTTGTGGCTCAGTGCTTGGTTTGTTAGCAAGTGAAAACTGAACACCAGAAGCCTGCCGGTTTGCACCAACAGATTGAGATACCGGAGTGGAAATGGGAAAGGATCATTATGGACTTCGTTACAGGGTTACCAAGGACCCCTAAGGGTTATGACTCAGTATGGGTGATAGTGGATCGAATGACCAAGTCATCCCACTTCTTACCAGTGAAGACTACCTTTAATGCGGCTCAGTATGCAAGCCTGTATCTGAGTGAGATCATCAGATTACATGGAGTCCCTGTATCCATCATATCTGATCGAGGTCCACAGTTTACAGCAAGGTTTTGGAAAGCTTTTCAAGAAGCTTTGGGGATGAGGTTGAATCTAAGTACCGCTTTTCATCCCCAAACAGATGGCCAGTTAGAACGCACTATTCAAATTCTGGAGGATATGCTTAGAGCATGTATTTTGGACTTTGGTGGCAGTTGGGAAGGATACCTGCCATTAACTGAGTTTGCATACAACAACAGTTATCAAACCAGTATTCAGATGGCACCTTTTAAAGCTCTTTATGGGAGAAGATGCCGATCCCCCGTTGGATGGTTTGAAGTTGGAGAAGCCAAGCTGCTAGGGCCAGACTTGGTGCAAGATGCCATAGAGAAAGTCAAGCTGATAAGGGAACGGCTTTTAACTGCACAAAGTCGTCAGAAGGCTTATGTGGACCATAGGCGTCGGGAGTTGTAGTTTTCTCTAGGCGATCACGTGTTCCTCAGAGTTTCACCCATGAAGGGAATCATGCGGTTTGGTAAGAAAGGGAAGTTAAGCCCGAGGTATATTGGACCCTTGGAAGTTCTGGATAGGGTAGGAATAGTGGCATACCGCCTAGCCCTACCACCTGGATTGAGTGAAGTGCATCCAGTCTTCCATGTCTCGATGTTGAGGAAGTATCTACCCGACCCATCTCATGTGATTCAACCGTAAGAAATCCTTTTGGATGACAAGTTGACCTACGAAGAGAAACCCGTGGCCATTGTTGATAGACAAGTGAAAAAGTTGAGGTCTAAGGATATCCCTACAGTGAAAGTAATCTGGCAGAATCATTCCAAAGAGGAAGCTACGTGGGAAGTAGAGGACGTCATGAGAGAGAAGTATCCACAGCTGTTCCAAGAGTAGTCTTATGTTTTCATGTTATTGGTTTTTGTGAAATTCGAGGACCGAATTTCTTTAAGGGGGGAAGAATGTAATAGCCGTAAATTTAATAAAGTCCAAAGTAAAGAAAATTTTGAATAATAGAGAGAATTTTGAAAATGAAGATAAGAGCCAGTGGAAATAAATTTATTTATTACATGAATTAAAGAATTATAAAAGGAATATGAGAAGTTACATTTTGGCGCGTAATTTTATTTTTAAACGATAGTATTTTGCTATAAATAAATATATTTTTATTTATGTAGAAATGATTATGATTTGTTAAAAGTAAGTGGACTTTTAAGTAAAAGAAGTATTGTGTTCCTTAAAATAATTATACTAGCCTCTAATGAATTTTTATGATATTTTTAGAAATATTCTTTCTTTTAATATGAATAAAGATATTCATTTTGAGATTTATTTTATAACGATTTTTATCAAGAAAAATTATGATTTAAAAGTTTAACTAAAGATTTATGAGAATGGAAATTTTTAGAAATTTTTGGGATATTTTATGATGAAAAACGGAATTTATATGAATTTATATAAAAGAAAATCTAATTATTAATTATTTAATAATTATTAAAAAAAAAGTCTCCGAAACCATAAAACGAAACCGGGGGCGACGATTTCAGAAGGAAAGAAAGAAAAAAAAAATGGATAGTTGCATAGTGAGTGAATAGTGATTCGCAATCTTTTCTCTCGAACTGGAGTATCGATTGGCTTTCGATCTCAAAATTGAAAGTGTTATTGGATTCAGAATGAAGAGTACTTTAGTTTTGACCGATCAGTTTTTGAAATCAACCGTTGACTCGCCGTAGATCTGAAGTAGAAAATCTCGGTAAAAGGTAAGTTCTGAAAAACCTTACATAGAAATTTCTAATTAGAAATCTGACTCCGTAGATGGATTCAAAAACTAGATAAATATTAGGATATGAAATTGTTTCGTTGATTCGGTAAAAAATTTTGTGATGGTGAATAGTATTTTTCCGGCGGTGAATAGTAATTTCTGGCTTGAATAGTGACATTTAGGGTTTATCAAATTCTCATGTTATGTCTATGTTTTCTAGATTGTTGAGCCACCACAAGGTGAAATTCTCGTTGATGGACTCCTAGTACGGTGAGTGGGTTTTTCTTACTATAGCGCATGTTTTACGAATTCGGTTTATAACTCTTTCGTATGATTTTTACCTAGTTGGAACATATGCTAAATTGTTTTACCGCTTTGAAAACCAATATGTTCCAACCATGTTAGAAATTATAAATTTCAATCCTAGTTGAACTCTAGATATACAGGGCAAGCATCTAGATTGATAATTCTCCATTGAGCTAAATTTATAAAAATGCGGACTTAGTCATAGAAATGAACTAAGTTAGCCATGAAATGATTTGATGTATGGCGAACACCTAAGCGACGGCTATGGACGATTTATGTTTAAAGGGAAAGTTTATGATGATAAAGGTCTCTATGGGAATCCATGGATGAGGCATATTTTAGAACAGAGTTTTATGCATGAAAAAGAGCTAGATGGAGAATTATAGCTTTATTATAATGTTATTGAAATGTTTTACTTTAAACTCTTTGAATAGCATATTTTCAAATATTTCCTATTGGAGGAACCTTTTTAGATCACTGTTAGCTAGCCGCAGGTAGTGCTAGCCCTGGTGCACCATGGTTATGTTAAGGCTTCGGCCTAGGATATTATGACGGGCTTATGACCACCTAAGTCACAGAATTTAGGGTAGACTTATGTCTACGCCTACAGTGATTGTCACAACCTTGCTATGTGCTTGGAAAATTTAGGGTGGACTTATATCTACGCCTACAGTGATTACCCTCCCATTGCTATGTGCTTGGGGAAGATGATAGATCTGTTAAGAAAGACCTCCAATAGACTAGTGCATTTTGTTTCTTAAAGATTAAATATTTCTAAATAATCTCATTCATCATTGTGATTGCATAAATAACTTCTTTTATTACTTACAATGCATAATTGATTTGCTTTACGGTTACTGATTTAAATTCTGTTTTATCTTTTGAACATACATTTGAACTGTTTAGCTTTTCTTTCAATAAACTATGGTTAAATGCTTAATGTTTCTGTTATTATCTTTACAACTTGATTTCAATTATTAAACTCATTGCGAAACACTCGTGTTTGGTTTGCCCTGTTTCTGTTATAGTGTGATTTATCCATTCACTGAGATGTGATCTCACCCCTCTTCTGTTTCCTCCCCACAGATAATCAAAGAGACTTTGATCAAGCTACAGTTTCGTAGGAGACTGAATATAGCGTTGGTGAGCCCCAATTTGGGCAAGGCTCTTTTGTACTATTTGTCTAGTTTAGTTTATGTCTAGTATACCTCCATGAATTTACAAGCAGGATCTTCGCTTCTTGCGTATTTTGATGTGTTGTTTGGAAAACAGTTTTATGTTTTACAATGATGTTTGTATTATGAGGCCATGGACCATGTTGAATCACGAATGTTGGATTCATGATATATATTTATATATACAGTATTTTCTTATACGGGATGTGGCATATGTGGCCAGTTATATTTATTATGTACTCTGGATTGTGTGCTGGATGTTTGTACATGCTATGTGTTAGGCTTGCGGCTAGGGGGTAACCCTTATGCCGTGCCGGTCATGTGTTCCATCATTTGGGGCCGTGACAACCAAGACCCAGAACCAGGCGCAATCTCCTCCAGGCCTTGACCAAGCGCATGTTGGCATCCAGAAATGAAGGCTAGGCGATTGGTTAATGAACCAGTCGCCTGGTTTAGCTCTTTGCATTTTTAGAGACCACCAGTTCCTTGGCCTGGCGCTGGCCTAGGCGTGTTTACCTCTAGAAATGCATCCACTACCTACCAAGCGACTGGCCAAATAACCAGGCGCCTAGTGGACTTTCCAAGGGCAAGCAAGCCCAAGCCAGTTGCCTAGCCAAGGAACTAGTGGCCTCTAGAAAGGCAACCAGGCACCTGATTCTTTGGATAGTCGTCTAAATGCCTTTCTAGGGGCTAACAGGTCTAGGCCAGTCGCC
The DNA here is from genome assembly GCA_037074535.1 of Gleditsia sinensis. NCBI lineage: Eukaryota > Viridiplantae > Streptophyta > Magnoliopsida > Fabales > Fabaceae > Gleditsia > Gleditsia sinensis. The sequence goes on along the minus strand of CM073468.1, from coordinate 14,436,160 downwards.
TGAACAAGAGGCTGGTTGCCCTTAGAGAGAGTCCCCAAGGTGACTGGTAAAAGAACCAGGCGTTTAGTTTACTTTCTAGGGTCGCTAATTTGACGTCTACCAGTCGACTGGTGTATACGACAGTTGACTGGTTAACACTTTTAAACCCAGAATCCCCCAAATTTCTCTTATTTCTTTGGCAAACCCACCTTGCTCTCTCTGGATTCCCTGAATCTCACCTCCGACATTGTTAATTTTTGGTCAAATACCACTGATTAAATTGTTGCAAATATCCTTTATAACAAAACCCCCAACCAAAATCCAAGAAAAATCCCGAGATAAATCAAGAAAGTGGCCAAGAAATCCCTGAAATCGCAGTTAGTGTTTTCCTCGACCTATTTTGTTTATATCCAACCCAAATGGCTTCGAAGACATCCTTCAAAAGACTAAGGGTACCCAAAGTGGGGTCCAGCTCTAGCTCATCTCAAGCTTCTCAAACACTCCTCACCTCGGCAAAGCAAGAGCAAAAGTATCAGAAGACATTCATGGATAGAACCGTAGTGCAGGGTATGTATCTGAATATGGATTTTCTGGCTAGGAAAAAATTACAATTGAACAAGCTAGTGAAAAATCAGGGAATGGAACAGTTTTTTACATATGATACATCCTATTCACCATCTGTAATTAAAGCATTCTATACGAATTTGAGCTATAAGAAAGATGAATTAGAGTTTAGCTCACAGGTTAGAGGGGTCAATTTTACGTTTAATAAGGATCTCTTTGCTAGAGTAGTGGGATTACCTGAGCCTGAAGTTGATGCAGATGTATGTAGGTTAGATGAAACAATGTTTAAAATTCAATGGTATAATAGGAAGAATGTTATGTGTAGGATTTTAGGGCAAGAAGTGTCTGCTAATGTTAAGATTTACACAAAAGATTTAAGTGTTGATAACAATGTGATTTTTTATATGGTAAGCCACATGTTACTTCCCAAGGCTGGCAATTACTCTTATATGAGTGACTTAGAGCAAGTAATGGTTTACTGCTGGTTGCAAGAGAGAGTTATAGATTATCCTTATTGCATGTTAAAATTCATTATCAATGCTCACAAATAGGCTAAAAAGGGACTGCCTAATGCATAAGCTATAACAAGGCTCCTAAAATTTTTTGGGATCAATGTTAAAGATGGACAAGTGATAATTTCTAAAAGTTTCAATGAATACAATATGAATAGAATGGGATTTACACAAAAAGACAATATGTGGATTTGGAAAAGAGAAAATGAAGATGATCCCATCCAGAGAGATACAAGAAGCCAAGAAAGGTCAACTGATATTCAAACAATCTCATGATGCAACACATAGTTGGTTTGCTTAAGACCACAAATTCCAAGGTAACCAATATGGATGCTACTCTTATTGATTTGAGTTCTCGAGTGGTAAGCATATAGCAAAATGTGACTAACTTTTCTGTGAGACTGAGGAGATTTGAAGAAAAATATGGACATGGAGTGCATGAGAAACCAGACCAAGATCAAAGGGATGAAGAACCAGACCAAGAGACCAGGGATGAAGAACCAACACAAGAAGTAATGGATGAAGCAGATGAAGCCCATTTACCCTAGATAGTTTATTTTCATTGTTTTTGTTTTTGCTTTTGGAAATTCTATGTAATATTGGCATTTTTGTTGACAAGATAGGGGAGTCTTATTTTGATCTCCATTTTCGTATTGCTCCCCCTTTTTGTTGATGATATAATGGAGTCTTAACTAAGTTTATACCAATTGTACTAGATTTCAATCTTCAATACAATAAAAATACGAATTTAAGTAAATTTGTGAGTTTCATTGCTACATTCACAGGGATGATCAAGTGTGATAGCATATACACAAAAGTAGCATATACCAAAAAAAAAGTACTAATATACAAGAAGTTTAATTGCCACATTCAATAGAATGATACATTTTCATGCGTAGCATATACAAAAAAGAAGTATTAATAGTATTTACAAAATATCCACTTTCAGTCGACTGGTTTGTACAATATACTTTATAAAGTTCCAAAAAACTCTATTGTATCAAGCGACTGCATGGGATGATCAAGTAACTGCAATGGGTGATAGAGCGGTCCCTACATAACAAAATCAATAATTATCACAACGGCTTGTAATTAGAACATTATAACAGTTCTTATAATTTATTAAAACATAAAGAAAACTATTATCTTTCTAGTAAAACTTAAATCACTTCCTTGTGGTTAAGTATACGTAGAGAGTGATAAAGGTGTGAAGGAAGATATTTCTAATTGGGTTGCACCATGCGACCGACGATCCTGGTAGGATAATAAGAAGTTAGTAATTTCTCAACAAATGAAATATCAAAAACCTATTTAAATGTATAATTTCTCACGTACCTGGAATACATTTGATGCCGAAAACCTTCTTTTTCTCTAAGATTGTACTTCAACCCAACTCTTTATGCGTCTCTTACTCTTTATGCCTATCTTTTTCTTCAATCCCTTCACCTGTGTGACACATTTAGTGGTATCCGGCTCAGGACGCTTGTGTCTTAAACGAAGTTCCATAACTTGCTTGCTCAGATCATCAATGGTTTTATTTACCATTAAAAAAGTTTTTGAATCGTTGGACACTTTAGTTGCCAATCTTATCATTTTGGCACAGAGTTGTCTATATCATTGTGTACTCTGAAACTTAAGATCTACTTCAATTTCATTTTCCTTTATATTGTAGACCACAATTGTCCTAGCTTCTTTTGTCCACCTCTTTAGTATATATTGAGTAGGAAGTATTTTAACATCTCGCACATGAAACACCTTCAAAGCATGGCAACATAATATACTATGAGTTTCAAACTTCTTACAACTACAAGATATAGACATGTTGATAGGATCGAACTGAACTCTATACTCAACCCCTCGATTAACCATCACAACAATATATTCATGCAATGGCCGGCTCTCATTTCTACTTTTTATGCATGCAGCCGCATATAAATCAAACTCCTTTTAGAACAAGTCAAATATGGTAGAAGTGTAGATCTGAGCAAGCTATTACAGCATAATGGAATTTTTCATCTTCAATCTAGGTATTTTATGGCATGACTCAAATTCATGCTTTAACTCATTGTAGCGCTTATCTTCCACAACTCTCTCAAAATTTCTAAAAAATTGGAGTATATCTAACTCCGGTTTCATGTAACTTTTGAAGTATGAATTTAAGCTTTCACTAAGTTGTGTACTACGCATGTCAAGTGTTAAAGCTTTTTTTGTATAACAAGTAGCCCACTTTTCTTTTATCTTATACAAAGATCTCAGCCAAATATTCTCTTGAATACCATATTTTGACAATAAGTTAACCCATGCTGCCTCGAATTGTACTTCTTCGTCATATTCATACATGCACTTTTTTATGTTCGTCAAGATATGAGATCCATCCTTCATCAAGTTGCTAAGATGTTTGATGGCATTTTACATCAAATGCCACGTGCATAGCCCATGGAAAGTTTCTGGCATCACTTGATTCAATGCTTTTGACATCGCTTGGTCTTCATCGGTAAAAATAGTATGAGATTTTTTTTTCTTGTATGCCTCCAAGAAAGTTTCGAAAAGCCATTTAAATGATTCCACTATTTCATCATACATCAAAGCTGCCCCAAAGATCACTACTCCATGGAATGGTCCATCTTCTGCTACTTTGCTTCCGTTATTGAGTCATTAAGAAACTCCATTTCATTCCTCTAAAATGGTTGAATCCACAAAATAATGCAAGTGGTCTGTGTGCTTTGTTAGTGCTGTATGTAGTGTCTAAAGAGACCACGTCACCAAAATAACTATAGTCAATTAACATTCTTGCATCCACTCAAAACACGTTAGTCATCTGTTCATTCACGTCCATTTGACAAGTATGAAAAAAAGATGGATTTCCCAACAACTGACACTGAAAGTATTGTAGCAGACAACCAGCCTCTCCATAAGCCATGCTTCTCTACCTTTTAGATCAAATATAATTTTTGCATCTAATCGAGTATAGCCAAGATTATATCTTCCTCCCACTTTTCTACTCATTAAATCAAAACAAGTTTTCTGTTGAAGTCCATAATCCTCACTTGACTTAACTTAATTTCATACCCCTAAACTTCAAATAGTTTATGTTGTGAAACCAACATGTGTACAGTTTTAGGAAGATGCAATAGATGATTATATTCCTCAACTAAGTCGTTGATTTTATATCTAACATTCTCTCGAGTCACTCCCATTCTTGCTTTACAATTTGTTCTTGTCTCAAGCCGAGGATTTACAGTTAAACAATCCATTTTATCAATTTTTCGAGACCCTTCCTTATAGCAAACAAACTTTTATGAAGTTATATTTCCATCATTCTTATTACAATTGAAGTAATGTTTTCTAACTCCAAATCCTTTTTTTCCTCCATATTCTACCAAAAACTTCCAAGCAGTTTCTACACTATCAAATTCCATACCTAATTTGGGCTTTAAATCGCACTCCACGGAATGGTCCATCTTCTGCTGCTCTGCTTCCATTATTGAGTCATTAAGAAACTCCATTTCCCTTTGCTCTTCTACCACTTTCTCCGGTCCCTTTATTCTCCCTTGCTCTACTCGTGCTTCGTTCAACACTACCATTTCTTCTAGCTGTGCTATCGGCCCCCTGAAGATCTTTATTTTCCCGTGCTCTGTTTCATTCTTCTCCATTGCCCGGTGGTCTATCACTCCTTCTTTCACCAACTCCATATATTTTCCCGCTCTAATTTCCTCGTGCCTTTTATGTTACATTAGCTAAATACATATTTTGATAAAATGCTGCGTTTTTGTTTAGAGCGGGAAATTTTGGGACAACAGGGTGACCACTTTACACTCTAACTAGTCGACTGGTGGACTTTCCAATACTGCACACCCACCGCAGACTAGGAGACTGGCTTGGGCCTACTTGCCCTTGGAAAGTCCACCAGGCGCCTGGTTATTTGGCCATTCGCCTGGTATGTAGCGGATGCATTTCCAGAGACAAACAAGACCAGTCTAGGTGCCTTGCCAAGGAACTATTGGCCTTTGGAAATGCCAAGAGCTAAACCAAATGACTGGTTCATTAACCAGTCGCCTGGCCTTCATTTCTTGCCTCCAACAGGTGCCTGGTCAAGGCCTGGAGGGGATTGCGCCTGGTTCTAGGTCTTGGCCGCACCAAGCGACTATTTGTTTTCACTAGTTGCTTGGTAGATTGCCACGTGGCACGAACGAAACTGTTTAAATAAGTGAAACGGTGCCAGTGTTGTGCCCCCCAGCAGAGGATCCAGGTCCCCTCATCTTGGTGCGATACATGCAAGAGTACAAGCAAGCATGCTCAGCAGATACAGAAGCAAACACAGTATACAGAACCGTACTAGCAGTCCAAGCTGCAAATTAATCAACAATCAAAATCTAATATAGCAATAAAGGATTTCACAATCATATCTTCACATAACCAATTCTTACTCGTTGACCCTTCATCAAGTATCTCTGCGATTTGGCCTAAGGTGATGAATGGACACAAGCACGTCAAGCAACTTGAAATAAATTAAAGTGGTTGAGGAATCACTAATTTCCAAAAAGAAATAAAAAGTATTAGATAAATTTTAGAGTAATTAATTATATTGAATTTGTGTTAAATTATTAATTTACATTCAAATTTTATTCAATTATAAAATTGTTAATAAAACTTATATTTTATGTATTTTTTTAAACTTATAATTAGTTATAAATAATATAATTCTATAGAATACAAATAATTAATATATCAAATTAATACTTATGAAAATTTAAAATAAAAAAGTTATTGTATTTTTTTAAAACTTGAGAGAGTGTAGCTGTAAGTTTTATAAATTTCAAAAAAGATTCTTGTTCAATTTGAAATTAGAGGATATGTATGAGTGCAATTTTTTAAAATCTAAAAAAAGATGAACCTAATTTACTCTAAATTTTAAGAAGAGTTTGATCTCTTATTAGGTTGTTGTGTTTTACACCTTTAAAAGTGTTTCAAGCTTTTTACACTTTAATAATTTAGTAATTTAATTATAAATTTAAAAATATATACAGTCATGAAATTCTAATTCATACGATGTCAATGTTTTCATAAATATTTTATTTTAGTTTTCTTAATTTCGTTTCAATTGTAGGTACCTTCAAAATATTGGAACACAATATATTCTTGAACATTAAAATGATATAAAAATTAAAAATATATGAAGTATCAAATTAATGACGATTCTATATTTGAAGACAAAAATAAAAACATTGTGTAAAACTATTCCTGATAGTGGAGTTTTTTTTAAGAAGATTAAGCTTTTCAAGTAAAGAGGCCAGAATAACAGGTGTTTCGGGGGATCTGAGAAACAACCAAAGAGGCCAGTTGACCAAGGAACAAGTGTTTGAGGGCGTCGTGTGGTGGAGTTGACTAGGACACCAGTGGCACTATGTTGACTAGCTTTTGAGTTGGGTGGATTCATGGTGAACTTGATTTTGAGGTTAGTTTGGCTAAACGGAATTGATTAGAGTATAAAAGATGGATATAAGAAACAATGATGGTGTGGGCTATATATAGTGAAGAGATTAGAGGATGAGAATTTTGTTATGTAGAATTTGTGAGCAAAGAAGTAGAAGGAAAAGAGAGAAGCAGGGAAAGATTGTCTGATATATTTTTCATGTATTCCTTAATTCAACGATGACAATATATATAGTTGTACAACCTACAAAGACAACAACAATAAAAAAGAAAACAAGCTTCCCACTACACAACATTTACTACCCACGCCCTTAACTTCCTATTGAGCATGTCATAGGATTAATCAGTAACATTAACTACCCACCTTGCATGGCTCCATGAAAGGTGGGTTCTAGCCACGTATCATTCCCCCCCCCCCCCCCGCTTACAGGGCCCTTGTCCTCAAGGGAGAAATGTGGATAAGTCTTGGAAAAATGCCATTGATTCTCTAGTTCAAATGCCTGATTGTGGTCTTCAAGTTCATCAAAGTCTAACTTCCTATTGAGCATGTCATAGGATTAATTAGTAACATTAACTACCACCTTGCATGGCTCCATGAAAGGTGGGTTCTAGCCACGTATCATTCCCCCCCCCCGCTTACAGGGCCCTTGTCCTCAAGGGAGAAATGTGGATAAGTCTTGGAAAAATGCCATTGATTCTCTGGTTCAAATGCCTGATTGTGGTCTTCAAGTTCATCAGAGTCTTTAATCATGAACAATTGGGGCCGTTCACACCGATGCCCAGGTGCAAATTTCTCATCGCAATAATAACATAGTCCCTTTTGTCGCTGTTCACAAGCCTCTTGATTGGGGATTTTGCGATAAGACACAGCAGAATGGTTGGGACCTTGTAGCGTCTTTACTATTGGTGGTGGCCCTAACACTCCAACAGAGAGATTATTTCCTGGTTTACCATGATCATTGGACAAGAAAGGTCGAGAGTAGGAGGAATTTTTCTTCTGTAACCCATTCCTTTCTTCTACAAGCCGACCAACACCAATAGCATCCACTAAGGTTTTGGGTTGTTTGATCTTGACGTCAAGTCAGATGTCATCACAAAGGACAGCGACAAAACACCCTACTAAAAAAGGCTCTGGCAGACCATCTAGCTGGTGGGATAGCTTCTCAAATGCGTCTTGATAGGCAGTGACAGTGGTGGTTTGTTTAAGCCTTGAGAGGGCCTCTGACGGGTCTTCATAATCTGTGGGTCCGAAGCGACGTAGCACAGCTTTGGTAAATTTTGTCCAATGTACTGGTCCCTTAAACTTCACGAACCATCGGTTCCATTGAAGAGCAATACCTTCAAGGTGGAAGGAGGCAAGCTGCACTTGGTTTTCTGGGGCAACGTCTTGGAATTCAAAGTACTGTTCGGATTTGTAAATCCATCCCTAGTGGTCATTGCCATCAAACTTTGGAAAGTGGAGTTTGAGGTGGTGATTGGGTTGAGAGTGTGAGTGACTCAATGGTGTGTGATAAACAGACTCAGTTTGAGCAAATGGGTTAACAAGGCGATTGGAAGAATGGGTTGCTTGCGTCATTTCCAAGTGCTGGAGTTTGGTAAGAATGGTTTGCAAGGTGGAATGAACTTTGTCAATGCTGGATTCATGACGACCCAAAATCTCATGAACCTCATTTCGGAATTCTGCATTGGTTTGGTTTCGGGTAGTCATGGCTCTGATACCAATGTTATGTAGAATTTGTGAGCAAAGAAGTAGAAGGAAAAGAGAGAAGCAGGGAAAGATTGTCTGATATATTTTTCATGTATTCCTTAATTCAACAATGACAATATATATAGTTGTACAACCTACAAAGACAACAACAATAAAAAAGAAAACAAGCTTCCCACTACACAATATTTACTACCCATGTCCTTAACTTCCTATTGAGCACGTCATAGGATTAATCAGTAACATTAACTACCCACCTTGCATGGCTCCATGAAAAGTGGGTTTTGGCCACGTATCAAATTTCTATGAACAATGGCCTTTCTTTTTTTTCCTAATCTTCACTCAAATACTGTTATAATTTTTATATATAAAATTAATCACATTCGAAGTATTGAGAGTATTTATTTTCATTAGTGCCTTTTATGGACTTAAATTTTAAAAATTATAAAAATCTTCACAAATTTGTAAATAAATAATGGTTGAATAATGTCATGCAGCCAAGACTTGGAAATATGCATATTGCACGAAGTTAATAGTCGGTTGAATATGTAAATGGGAAATGGTAGGGAAGCATAGTGAGTCAAAGTGTAATATGAAAATTAGACTAAATTTATATTTTAACTCCTAAAAAATATCATTAATTTAAGCGTTGGCTTTGAATTAAAAAAATTGTGTAGTTTACTTTCTAATTTTTTTAATTTGAGTTCAATATACATCTTTTTTTAGCTCATAAAAGAGAGAAATTTTTAAGTACGTATAATATTCTAACTAGTTATGCAATAAATCAACAAAAATTTACTAAAATAAGTACTTTAATTATGGGGGTGTGGCATATCTATTTTAATAAATTTTTATTGGTTCCTTACACATTATATGGCTCTTAAATTTTTTTGCCTAAATTGACTCCAAAATTAAAAAAGAAAATTGAGGACAGTACATTGTGTGTCTAAAATTAAGAATTCAATGGATGATGGGGTCTAATTAAAATATAGCGTATAAAATGTATTGAAATGTTTGCTAAATTTATTATACTACATATGCGAGAACTCCATAATTAAAATATTTATTTTAATGAATAAATCTCATGTTAATTACAAAGCCTCAGCATGAGAAAAAACATGTTCATTTAAAATTTTTTTTAAACAAATGAATCCGAATTAAAGTACATGGAGAGAGGGGGCCAAATATTAAATTTATTATTTATCCTAGTACGAATTCGAAAATGGGATACTATGTTGGTACAAATTTGGACTTAAGTACCATACCTTGCACACACGCTACCATGACCATTACCTGTGGAATATATAATTGACGTGTTTAAGTTTCTCATCTTACTACGTCAACCAAGAATTATCTATGTATACCTTGCACACCCTTGTGCCCCGCTGGTTAGACGAATAAAAGATTTTCTCTCCACAAGAAGGTGTGTCAAGCTGCAACATGCATATTCTGGTCAAAAAAAGCTGCAACTTAAATATAGCGATTACGGAAGGCAACATAGTCGCAGATTAGCCCCATCTCCAAACTTAGGTTTGGATGATAGCAAATTTAAGATTCATTCTTGTCTTCATTAAATCTTTGAATTTTTAGACTTAGATCTATTTACTTAAAAGAATTTAAAATAGTAAATTTTTTGATTCATTTACATGCATAAAATCTTTCATATAAAATCAAAACAAAAATAAAGTGTCTAAAAAAACTAATATAATTCAAAAGGAAAATTCACCTAATTTTAAGTTGTTAAACACTATTCTCAACATTAGTCTTAAATAGTTAATTTTTTCTCAAATATGTCCTAAATAGGACAATAATTTATAAATATTACAACTTGATAATCTTCATTTACATGCTTGTCTGATTTAAAGGTGAACATATGTAATCACTTTGTGAAGTTGGCTAGAAATATGTAATATGAATTAGTTATTTATTATAAGATCATAAATAATATAAATTGTTTTATGATAAAAAAAGAAGTAAGTTAAAGTTAAGTAAAGATATTAAAGTAAAAATATAAATATGAAAAGTATTGTTTAATGTGAATTCAAAATGTTATTGAGAGTCCAAAGTGAATTCATTAAATAATATCAAGAGTTCCTACCTAGATAACATGATACAGTTGAGACCCATTAGTTTATGCATAGTTATTTATAAAATTCTTTCCAAAGTGTTGGTGAATAGAATGAGAAGCTTGATGAATACAATTATTTGTGGCAACCAATATAATGTGCATTCATCAAAGGCAGGCTCATCTTAGATAACATAGTAATAGCACATAAAATGACGTATGACTTGAAAAATAAGAAAAATGAAAAGAATTTTGAAATATCTATCAAGCTTGACATGAGTAAAACATATGATAGAGTAGAATAGACCTTCTTGTTTGCCATAATGAAAAAAATGGGTTTCAAAGCAAAATGGATAGAATTGATTAATCAATGCGTTAGCATAACCTTTTGTTTTGTTAATTTAAAAGATGAGTCTTTTGGTTTGGTAAAGCCTTTAGGGGACTTCATAAAAGTGATTCATTTTCACCATATATCTTTTTATCCCTTTTCACCATATTTATTTTTATTGTGTGCTAAAAGACTTTCTTTTCTATTATAGAAAATAAAGAAAAAAAATTGTCCCTAGAGTGAAATTTTCTGGAAGCCCTATAGTGTCATGTCTATTTTTTTTTATTCAATACTATTCTTGCAAGTCAACTCAAAAGTGTGCATTAAAATATGCAAAATCTTGCAAACATGTGAGAATATTAGTGGCCACAAAGTTAATATAACAAAGTCTGCAATTTTCTTCTCAAAAAATGCACCACACAAATTTAGACAAGAAATAGCAAGATTTTAAAGAGTTACAAATATATATTGATTCCCATAATAAATACATGGGATTATGATATTTTATTAATAGATCCAAATCTAAGACATTTTAGTTGCATTAAGCCGAGAGTAGAAAAAAGAATAGTAGGTTAGAAAGGGAAATATTTGAAGTTAACATTGCTTATATCTATTGTTAGTGCCATCTCATATTATATATGCCATCATACTTTATTTTGACCACTAAACTATACAATGAACTCAATAGTACCTTAAGATAATTCTTTTGGTGTGGTAACAGCTCAAGAGCTGGGCTATGCTAGACAAGAGAGGAGAAACTATGTAGGAGCAAAAATAAGGGTGGCCTAGGTTTAAGAGATTTAAAACCCACTAATCTAACGTCAATAGCTAAGATATCCTGGTGTCTTAGATTCTACTTCCTTTTTAAGCATATTTTACAAAGTTAAATATTACTCAAATAGTCACTTCATGGAAGCTAATATAGGTATTAACCCATCTTGGGGATGAAGGAATACCATGGCAGGAAAGGAGGTACTACACCAAGGATGCAGATGGCGTGTTGGGAGGAACTCAATCCTGCAAAATACTGGAGATCCATGGCTGCCCATGAGCAAACCAAGTAGAATACTCAGTCCACCTAGCGAAGCGAGGGGTGGGGGAATGAAATGATACGAAGCTTCATTTATAGAGACACTGGAAAATGAATTGAGAGCAAATTCCAATCCTATTTTGACTAAGAAACAGGAAACAACATCATGAGGGAGCAACCAAGTGAAGGAGATGCTGCAAATGTTGGAATATTTTATAGTGGACTGTCATTTTAATTAATTATTAAGCCCAATACAAATTGGGTCGTTATAATCTTATGTGGACTGTGATAGGTGGACCACACAGGAAAGTTAGACAGAGGCCCAACCTACAACCTCTGGGAAAGTTAGTCATAGAGAGATAGATATAATTTTAATTAATTATTCATTTATTTATTTATTTTAAAAGTGGTTATTTTGACTTATTCTTATGTCCATTGAAACATCGTACATAAGAATCAGTTTATCAGCTTGACCATTAGACCAACTATCTGCTATCCATCTCCCTCTCTGAAAGCTAAGAGGGTCTAGTTGGTTGTAAGTTTGTCTCAAAGCTATGGATTCTTCAGGTACGCTTACTCAATCTATATTTGATTACTCTGATTTATTTATTGAGATATTATAACACTTGGTATCAAAGCCAAGTTATAGTATCTCAATTATGTTCAATTAGCAATTCATAAAATCAAGCCATCTATGTTTTATGCTATGATAACGTGGAAATCAACCTTCGTACAATGAGAATTTGAGCATTGATTATTTTAGACTGAATATTGGAAAATATATGCATCAGCCTCTTCTCTATTTGGTTGCTTCCCAATTTTGCCATGAATAGTAATAATTAAATAATAAAAAATAAAATAAGGGTCTTCCTACGTAGAGGATATTTTGAGTTTGGCAAGAGTGTGTTGTCATGGTTTCTTGAAATACAGAGCAGCACCACTTCTCGCTCCTGGAGGTGGGGCTTCAAGTAGGTGCAATTCAAGCTAATACCATGCCTTTGGTTAGATATGGTTCTGTGTATATGTGTGTGTGTGTGTGTGTGTGTGTGTGTATATATAATTATCCTACTCTATTTTTTTCCCTTAGCCATTGGTACATTCTTCAGTTTGCATCGAAGATATTTTGGGTTTATAGATCTTGAGATTTTAATGGTTGGTTTCTTCAATCTAAGTGAGAAATAGGTTTATCATGTTTTTTCGATCATCACGGTGATTATCTCGCCGGAAACCACCATTCAGATTGCCAGGAAACGTGCTAACATCTCCTCTGGTTCGCGGCGCTCCAGTCGGGTCACGTGTGCAGTTGGGTCTGGTTGTAGAGATCCAACTGGGTGAGGGAGATGACTTCTTGGCTCTGGGCTGATGATTTGGGCCCAAAATTTGGGTTTAGGCTTAAGTGAAATGCACAGTTTCACTTAAGCAGGACACTGGGCCATGTTAAAGGCCCAGTCTAATTAAAAAAAAACTTAAGTGAAACGGACCGTTTCACTTAAGTAGTCCATTGGGCCGAATAACCGGCCCAGTACAATTAAATAAAAAAAAATATGGGCCAAGTAACAGGCCCAGTTCGATAAAACAATTTGGGTAGAAAACAGGCCCAGACTAAAAAAAATCTCCATAATTATGTTTTTACCCCTAGACACCTCTTAAAATTGTATTTATCCACCTAGTATTTTCCTAATTCCTGATAAACTCTAGAGACTCATGAAATTTATTTAGTTTGTCTTAGAGATCATAAAAAAAACTTATAATTTGTCACGGTTAGGATCATATTACATTGATGATGAACAAACCTTATAGGTATGACATTGTTAATGTAATTTTGAGGGTTTGGACTTTTAAGGATAGGCATAAATATAGCACTTATAATGTATTAAATATTTGTTGTACCCCATAGGTATGGAAATATTGAATATATTTTGTATGGACTTTTGTGAGCCAAATCTTAATGGTATAAAAATTTTCTCTGTGTGCCATTATAGTTGCATAACTAAAATTTTATTTTGGAAATCTTGTATTATAATTATGTTGAGTGCACATAATTACTATTTCTCATTTTGTTATTGATTTCAGTTTTTGCTTTTGCGCAACTACCAATTGTGAAAACTCTTAATGGGACTAATTATGATGACTGGAAAGAGTCTCTGAATATGTACCTTACCATTTCTAAGAAAGATTTGGCTATGAGAGAACTCAAACTAGGGGATCTCAATCTGTAGTCTAGTGCTACTGATAAGGCCTATCATAAGCAATGATGTGAGTCAAATTGGATATGTTTGGCAATAATCAAGTATACCATTGAAAAGGGAATTAGAGATAGTATTCCTGAAAAGGATACTGTAGTGGACTACTTGAAAGCTATTGGTAATAAATACAAGAGACTTGATAAAATTTAGAAATTTTTTATCTTTCACAGCTTGATAATACTCGGTATGATGGAGTGTCAAGTGGCAGGGAGCATATTTTGAAACTTGTTCATTACTACAATAATTTGAAATCATATGGAGTTGATTTGGGTGAAAGCACATTGTTTTATTGTGTTCTTCAATCATTGTCGGCAAAATATGGGTTCTTGAGGACCTCATATAATTTACAGAAAGCAGAATGGTCTATTGACCAATTCATTTCAATCATTACTCAAGAAGAAGAAGCTATAAAGAAGAATAATTCTCACTCTGTTAACTACGTATCTCATGGCTCTAGTAGCCAGTCTAGAGGATGAAATAAAAAGAAAGGGAAGAAGCCTAAGGTACAAAAGGCTGGTAAACTAAACTTTAAAAAAATGGTGAAAAGTATGACAAACCGAAACGAAAATTCTTTAAAGGTACTTGTAATTACTGTAATAAATTCGACCATAAAAGAACTGATTATTTTAAGCTTAAAAACAAACAGGAAAAGAAAGGTACATTTCTTCATTTTGCCCCTCTAGCTCTAGTTTGTTTTAAGTCTAATAGTATTGAAGCATCTTTTGACTCTTGGTGGTTGGATTCTAGTACAACTATGCATGTTGTGAATTCTTTGCAGGAGATCAAAGACAAGAGGTTCCCCAATGAGGCACATAAGATAGTCTTTTGCATTGCAGAGAATAGAGCATCAATAGAATATATAGGATCCATTTTCTTAAATTTGAATTCTAAACATGTTTTGAATTTGAATAATGTTATTTATGTACCTTTTGCGATATGGAATTTAATTTCGAATTTTGTATTGGATGTTGATGGTTATTCATTTTTTTAAGGAAATGGAAAGATTGATGTCTATTTTGATTCTATCATCATTGGCTCTACATCCTTAACATATGGTTTATATCATTTGAATGATAGGTCACTTAAACTTTCTAATCTTCAAATCAATGTTGTAATTGGGAATAAGTGTCAAAGACCTGGTAATAATTTCTCTATATTGTGGCATCGCCAATTAAGCTACATCTCTAGAGAGAGATTAGAAAGAATGACTAAACAAGGTGTTCTACAAGACCTTGATTTCTCAGATTTTGAGACTTGTATTGATTGCATCAAGGAAAAATTTCCAGCTAGAGCTAGATATAAAGGGGCAAAGATGTTTGAAAATAATTTAGACCTTATCCATATCGATATATGTAAACCTATCACACCTATGGCTATGGGTGGGTTCAAGTATTTCATAACTTTCATAGATAATTATTCTCGATATGGATAGATTGATCTCTTACATGAAAAGAGAGAATCTTAAATGCATTTAAGAATTTTAAAGCAATAGTTGAATTAAAATTTTGCAAATTAATTAAAACTGTCAGATCTGACAGAGGTGGCGAGTATTATATAAGATATACTGAGATTGGTAGAAATTCTGGTCCATTTTCTTTATATCTACAAGAATATGGTATTGAAGCTCAGTATACAATGCTTGGCACCTCGCAACAAAATGGGGTAGTAGAAAGGCAGAATCGTACTCTCATGGATATGGTTAGAAGTATGGACATGGTATTGATTACACAGATACCTTCTATCTGGTTTCCACTAAGGATTCTTTTAGTGTAGTCAAGGCTCTAGTTGCACAATTTGATCTTGAACTTCATTAGATGGATGTCAAGACTGTCTTTTTGAATGAAGACTTGTATGAAGAAGTTTACATGACCCAGCCTGATGGTTTTGTTGAATCAGGAAAAGAGCATTTAATGTGTAAATTGAATAGGTCTATCTATAGGCTAAAACAAGCCTCCAGGAAGTGGTACTTAAAATTTGATGAAGTAATCACCTCACTCAATTTTGTTGAGAATGTCTCAGATCAATGCATTTATTAAAAATTTGATGGAATTAATTTTGTAATTTTAGTCTTTTATGTTGATGATATTTTGTTAGCCAGCAATTCGATGATCTTTCTCAATGAGACAAAGCAATTATTATCGTGTCAATTTGATATAAAAGATCTTGGTGAAGCCTCCTTCGTCCTTGGGATATGAATTTATCGTGATAGATCTCGTGGCACTCTTGGTTTATCACAAGCAACCTACATCAAGTGACTGCTTAAGAAATTCAAAATGGAGTTTTGTGCTTCCTCTCCTGCTCCTATTTAGAAAGGTAAAATATTATCAGATTTACAGTGTCCCAAGGATGATAAAACAAGGATTGAAATGAGAAAGATACCATACGCTTCTTCCATAGGCAGCCTTATGTATGCTTAAGTATGTATTCATCCAAATATAGCCTTCGCTATTGGTGTACTTGGTTGATACTTGAGTGATCTTGGCATGGATCATTAGAAAGCTGCCAAGAAAGTTATGAGGTATCTTTAGGGTACAAAGAATTATATGTTAACTTATAGAAGATCAGATCATTTTAAGGTTGTTGGCTATTCAGATTCTAATTATGGTTTTTTTCTGGATAATCGTAAGTCCACAACTGGGTATATCTTCATGATGTCTGTTTGAGCTGTTTCGTGGAAAAGTATAAAACATACACTTACAACTATCTCATCTATGGAAGCAAAATATATAACTTGTTTTGAGACCACATGACAGGCTGTATGGTTGAGGAAGCTGATATCTGGCATGCGCTTAATTGATTCAATATCGCGTCCTCTAACCATCTATTGTGATAACAAGTCTGTAGTGTACTGTGCTAACAACCACAGGAATTCGAGCTATACAAAACATTTTGATATCAAACTCATATTCATTAAAGAGAAAATTGTAGAATTTCAGACTCGTATAAGTCACATTCCTAATACGCAGATGCTTGCAGATCCGTTGACTAAAGGCTTACCCGTACAAGTTTTTTGAAATCATGTAACTTGTAAGTGTATTGTGAATTCCTTCGATGCCTTGATTTAGTGGGAGTCTAAGAAATATTTGATATTATGTCATTATTTACTTTATTTTCTTGTAAATTTTGTCTAGTTCAGTTTGATGCATTTTATATCATTTGTATCTCTATAGGATTCAATAATTTTGTTATGATACGCTTTATATATACATATCACTTGTTTCTCTATAAGAATAAGTGACTCTGTATTATTCGCTTACTGAACTTAGTTAGAAATAAATAAATAAATATATATATATATATATATATATATATATATATATATATATATATATTCTGTCCTATTCAGATTATGGAACATTATATTTGTGTCTAATATCACTTGTTTCCCCATAAGATCCAGTGATTTTATGAAGTTTCATTTGCTGAATTGTGATAGTGGCTTAATGATGTTTTTTAAATAATTAATTAAATACAATCTAAGTAGGAGATTATTGGAATATTTTATAGTGGATTGTCATTTTAATTAATTATTAAGCTCAATACAGATTGAAACGTTATAATCTTGTGTGGACTATGATAAGTAGATCACACAGGAAAGTTGGGCAAAGGCCCAAGCTATAACCTTTGGACTATTAGTTTTTGTTCCTATCGAAAAACTGACTGAATCAGAGAGAGATAAATATAATTTTAATTAATTAATTAATTATTTTAAAAGTGATTATTTTGACTTATTCTTATGCCTGATGTTTCCTGTTGAAACATCGTGCATAAGAATCAATTTATCAATCTGACCACTAGACCAACTATATGCTATCCATCTCTCTCTCTCTAAACTCTCTCTGAAAGTTAAGGAGGTCTAGTAGGTTGTGAGTCTATTTCAAAACTATGAATTCTTTGTATATGCTTACTCAATCTATATTTGATTACTCTCATTTATTTATTGAGATATTATAACAGCGAAGCCCTATTCTAGCTAAATCTTAATTCAAACAAAGATATTTTCTTGGCCTGAATGCGTGGGATGGATGATTTCAAACGACAGGCTACAGAACAGAGTGACAACAGTTTGTAAGATAGGTCGAAATGTCCCCAGACACAACCAATTGAAGTTTAACGGGGACGATTCTGTTCTCAAGTTAGGCCGTGCTAGTTGCGGGGGTGCTTTCCGAAATACCGCGGGGGGGGGGGGTGCGGGATTTGAGGTTTTGCCAGGAACTTGGACTGCTGCAGTATAACAAAAGCTGAGTTGTGGGCCATTTTGACAGCAACACTGTAATATCCCGTAATTTTTTATTTTAAAAGATAGTGTTTTGCTATAAACAAATATATTTTTATTTGCTTAAAAATGATTATGTTTTACTAAAAACAAGTGTACTTTTAATTAAAATAATTATTGTTTTGCTTAAAATAATTATATTGACCTTTAATAAATTATTGTTGTATTTTTAGAAATATTCTTTCTTTTATTATACATAAAGATATTTATTTTGTGATTTGTTTTATTCGAAATTTTATCAATAAAATTCATTATTTAAGAGTTCAACCAGAGTTTTACAAGAATATAATTTTTTAGAAATTTTTGGGATATTTTAGGATGAAAAACAGTATTTATATGAATATATATAGAATAAAATAAAAATAATATTAAATATTTAATTATTAAATAATAATTATTATTATTATAAAAAAATAAAAGGAGAAACCGGAAGGGGGAGACGGAAACTGCAGAAATAAGGAAGAGAATGAATAGTGAAATAGTGTGAAAAAGTACATGTTGGACCCTCCGGACACGTTTTTAAAGTCTATTTGATCAAATTGAGATTGAAAAAGTGCATTTTAGGGTTGTCCAATCTAGGGCCCTTACCCTGTGAGTAGATAATTCTTTCTATGGCTTACCCTATACTATTCTTGAATTTTAAATGAATAATTGATTATGTTTACAAGTGATTTATACATTTATATGTATTTGAAATGGATTAAATTATCTAGATTTGTTTACTATCGTGTATATAGTTCAAGAAGAGTATAGTTTTGAAATTGGACTTTTGAACTTATTGAATATGTGATTTTAAATGTATTTCTCATCGTATGGTAAAGGAAATATATTGTGCACATCGCATTGATTATTTGTAAAGTTATATGATTGCCTTGAAAAATGGCATGTATATGTGATAAACCCTGATTGGGAAGTTTTTGACAGAGGAATTGTACTGAGACTGAAAATTATGAATTTATACTGAAACCTCTGTTTTGAACGATATGGAATATGTATGGTATTTGTGGAGGAATCATATTGGAATCATTGTCTGCTAACAGCAGGGAATGTTAGCCTTGGTGCACCTTGACACCTCAGCTAGCATGGGTGGTGCTAGCCTCGTGTGATGGCCAACACACGAGAGTTATTGTTATCGGGGAGAGCGGGATACCTCCTATTATTGATATGTGATTTACCCTCCCTTGCTGTGTGCTTGGGATTATTTATTGGTTCTAATATGGAAACCTCCTAAAATATGTGAAATATTTTATTGCATAACAATATTTATTTTATAATTGTATTGTACTGTATTTGGTTTTGAATATTGGGCTATATTGTGAAATGAAGATATTTGAAATACGGATTCCATATGGATGTACTTCCGAACTGTACTTTTTATATGATGAATTTTAAAGTATGAGTTCATCCATATGCTAACCTAAGAGGTTATAGAAGGTCTTATTTGCTTACAGAATTGTCAAACTCACTACACGATACTTACATTTTTTTTCAGATAAGGATATAAAGTCTGGTCTTGCAGATAGGTGATCAGCTAGGCTGCTTACTCTTTAGGTGTGCCTACATTGCTTCCAAGGCTCACGTTATTTGAACTGTACTGTATTGGTAATTTAGAGTATGCTCTATATGCCACAGATAGGATCCTTGCTTCTGTCGTTACTCTGATGTTTATGGACTTGGTCTGTATATGGTATATGTATGGGAGAATCTTTATGTATCTGTTTCCATGATAAAAGATTGAAATATTGATGTTTATGGACTTGATCTGTATATAGTATCAGAGCATTAGGTTTTCCTGTGGCTATCGGAGCAAAGGATTCTTTAGTAAAACCTTTAGTATCGATATGAGTCGGACATATTTATACTTCTGGTGCTGCTGAGATATTTTATAGGGTTTCAATTTCCTTTCTATTCCAAGTTTGTTAAATTTTCTAGTATAAGATTGATTGAATATAGTGGCATCTTAAGAGGTATCTATGGGTCAATTATTATCTGAAAGTGAAAGGGATACACATCCCAGAGAATTTAAGGAATTGAGACAAATGCCAACTATGATCATTTTGAATATGATATATGTTACCCGGTTGTTTAAATTCAATATTCCTTAATAATCTTCTTTCTTGATATAAGGAGAATGTAGTGAGGTACCCACAAATTCAATCTTTACTTTAGCAACCTATAAATTATTACAAAAACGTGCCAAGGATATTTGGCAGTGGTGAGAGATATTGATATAAAGTATGCCAATGTAAATCAAGTTCCATTGGTTAGAGAATTTTCTAATGTAATTCCTGAGAAATTGCGAGGATTACCCCGAAACGTAAAACAGAATTTGGTACTAATTTACTTCCTAGAACCTAACCAGTGTCTATACCTCCATATAGAATGGCACCGATTGAACTCAAGGAATTAAAGGATCAGTTGTAAGACTTGTTGATAAGGGATTTATACGCCCTAATACTTCTCCTTGGGGAGTTCTTGTTCTATTTATGAAAAAGAAAGATGGATCACTACGACTATGCATAGATTATAGACAGTTGAATAATGTGACAGTGTGGAATAAATACTCATTACCTCATATAGATGATCTGTTTGACCAGTTACAAGGTACTCAATATTTTTAAAAAATTAATTTGAGATATAAGTATCATTAATTTAGGATAAGGGAAGATGATATTTGAAAATTTTCTTTTAGGACTCGTTATGGACATTATGAGTTCTTGGTGATGTCATTTGGTTTGACAAATGTCCCAGTTACACTCATGGATTTAATAAATAATAATTAAGCCATTCTTGGATCAAATTGTAAATATATTTATTGACGATATTATTAATATATTTCAAGAGTTTAGAGGATCATAAGCAAAAATTAAAGATAGTTATACAAACTCTAAGAGAGTATGGTTGGTAAGGATGGTATCCAAGTTGACTCTAAGAAAGTAGAAACGGTATAGCAATAACCACATCTTACTACAGTTACAGATGAAGATCCAAATCCAATTTGCGCTTTCCGCAGTTGTTTATTTTCCAATCTATTCGAGCCATAGTTGGATCAGGTACATGAACATATGCTTGTAAAGCATCTATCAACTTCTCAACATTTGAAGCTGAGATGAGAATTCGACATGCTAAGTGTGAGATAAACCTTTATTCCACATCCTGATTAAGAAAAGACAACAGACCATCAAAGAAATGGTTAACATTTAACAAATCTATCGATTTGTGATGAAGATTTAGTTGTACCCAAAAGACTATTTGGAAAATCTCCTCTAAAATACCAAAACCACCTAGTAAGGCAATGAAGGCATCAGCATTGCTTATCATTCTAGCCATGCGTTCATGCATGGAGGCTGCCCTAAATTCTTCCCCAACTATTTTTCCTAAGATGTTTGACATAGTTAGAACTGTAAGGATAATACCTAGAACTTGACATCCTCTTACATGTGCAGCTGTAAACACACATCCTATTAACCCACGGTTACCTCCACCATACACTAAATGAATTTTTCTCCTAGTCAACACAATAACTAGATTTTGTGATGCTTTCACATATTCTCCATCTTTTCCAGAACTGGAACCACAAAAGATACAAATATTTCGAAACTGACGGAATGCGGTTCCCTCTGTAGCTGCACACACCCTAACTTTGAGTATGAAGGTAAAGATACTAATGTAATCATTTATAGAACTTAGAGAAGGACATACTTATGATAGTTATGCGAATAGGCCAAGTATAATTAGAACATCTATGTGAGTGATTGGTGGATATAAGCTAAATTGAAGGTAGAAATTTCAAAAATGACGGCAAGCATGTATATATATAGTAGTTGTAATTGTGGTTCATATTAAGCACACAACGAGAATAAGGTTAAGATATCACTAGAAATTTTCCTTTTCCTTGTTGTCATTAATGAGGCATTGATGTCTTGAAACTTGTAAGGAAGTTGTAAGTGATAGACGTCGTTGTAAAAAAAAGAGAGAGTGAAAAATGCAAACTAGTTAGTTGTTGAAGAGGAACAATTAAAAGATTTATCTTGTTTTCCCAATGTTCTTACCAGTCGATTATTGATATTTTTAAGTCGACTAGCTATTTTGAAAATTTTTAATTTAGACTAGTTATTTTATAGTTGATTGATTACATCTGTTTTGAAGCAACCAACTACATTCTACCAGTTAACTACGTGCTCTTTGTTCTTCACAAGCTTTTATAAGTTCAGAAATACTTCGTTTCCATATGCTAATTTTTCACTGAATAACAGTAGTTTTGAATTAAATTTTGGCATATATATTCAACATTTGCGGCCACCGATTTTTGTCGAAAGAGCAACTAGATTTGTTTACAGATTTTCAACAATTACGGCCACCGATTTTAATTTTCTTTCAATGCTTTGTCCAAATTTCTGACTTCCTATTTTGGCACCATGCTCTATTATGTATTTCGCATTTTCTGCTGCATCGTCCTACATTAATATTTGGCATTAAATGTAAAGTTCTTTTCCCTCATTACAAGAAAAGTTAATTTATTTTCTTTAAAACTCAGTTGTTATGGTGTTCAAGTGGTTAATAGGTTAAAGTAATAAAAAATTTGAAAAGAATAAACGGATGATAGCCTTATGGTGCTTTGACGAATGTAATCGAGAGAATTAGTGGTGTTGAAGTTCTTGAGGAATAAAATATGGTAAGTAGGATTTAAATTAATCTTTGAATCTCTTAATTTGGAAATATGGAGAATATTTTGAGAATCATGTCCGAAAATAATGTAAGTGATCAAGATATTTGTGTTAAAAGATTATACCATGCTAAGTTGAGTCTAATACCTAGAATGTGAATTATGTTGAGATTAGAAATCCACGTGTGAATAATTGCTGAGAAAGGAGATTTCAGAAAAAGCCATAGATTGTGAATATGGATAACCCAAGGAAATAAGGATATACTAAGATATGAAAGAATTGTACTAGTGTAATGGTAAAAAAAAGATATAAGTGATATATTTTTCGCTGTTGATATGTCAATAAGTAATAATTGAATATTTTGTTTCAGGAGAATTATTCAGGACTTTAAGATCTTAGTTAGATTATAGTATAGCTGATAGTAAATCTAAATTATGTATTTATGCATTACAAGTTATGCTTCAAGTATCTCTATATAATTTTAGTGAAAGTTGGGAGAAATTATTTATCCTTAGTTGAACTTACTCATATCAGTAATTATCAGGCCAATATACAATGGCACCATTTGAAGTTTTACATGAGCATCGTATGTCTCTTAATATGTGAGTGAATTGAGTAAAGTTAAACTTTAGAAATCCAATTTGAAATAACATGCAATAGATAGAATATGAGTTACCTAGATTGATATTGTTAACTTGGAGAGCATACTTTAAGCATATGTTTTTGAGATTGGTGGGAGATCCCTTAACAGAATTTGCCTATAATAAAATGATATTAGATGACTTAAAGTCTTGTGTAAGAGGTGCTACAAATTTTCTGTTAAATGAGTCAGTAGAGTCAGACTTATTGTAAGATACCGTTGATTAAGTGAAATTGATTAGAAAAAGAATACAAGCAACTCAATACAGGCCAAAAGTCTAAAGGAACAAGAATGTTGAGCACTACAAATTATCAGCTGGTGACTAAATATTCTTGAAGGGCTCACCCATGGAAGAGGTAATGAGGTTTGGAAAGAAAGAAAAAGTTAAGCTTTAATGTATAGGCTCTTTTGAAATTTTTCACAAAGTATGCATAGTACATATCGCTTAGCTTTGCATCAGGATTAAGTGATGTTGGTACAATTTTTCTTGCATTAATGTTAAGGAAGTACCTATCAGATTCTTCTCATGTTATCAAATTTCAAGAAATTCAATTGAACAAGAACGTGGCTTAATTATGAGAAAAAAAATCGATGATTATTATTGATTAATAAGTGAAGAACTTATGGCTGAAAGAAAATCTCTACGGTTAAGTTTATATGGCAAAACCACTCAAGTGAAGAAGCCACTTGGGAAGTAAAGATGATTTACAGAAAATATATCCCCAATTATTTGAATAATAAGGTTGGTAACTCTGAATTATACTTTGATTTTATTCCCTACATGTGGTAGGATGGGTTGAAATTCGAGGACCGAATTTCTTAAGGGGAGAAGAATGTAATATCCCATAATTTTTATTTTAAATGATAGTGTTTTGCTATAAACAAATATATTTTTATTTTTTAAAAAAATGATTATGTTTTGCTAAAAGCAAGTGTACTTTTAATTAAAATAATTATTGTTTTGCTTAAAATAATTATATTGGCCTTTAATAAATTTTTGTTGTATTTTTAGAAATATTCTTTCTTTTATTATACATAAAGATATTTATTTCGTGATTTGTTTTATTAGAACTTTTATCAAGAAAATTCATGATTTAAGAGTTCAACCACAGTTTTACAAGAATATAATTTTTTTAGAAATTTTTGGGATATTTTAGGATGAAAAACGGTATTTATATCAATATATATAGAATAAAATAAAAATATTATTAAATATTTAATTATTAAATAATAATAATTATTATTATAAAAAAATAAAAGGAGAAACCGGAGGAAGACGAAAACCACAGAAATGAGGAAGAGAATGAATAGTAAAATAGTGTGAATAGTAACTTTTAATTTTCTCTTTAAATCTAGAGTGTCTATTGGCTTACGATCTCAAAACTGAGGGTACCACTGGATTCAGGAGGGAGAATATTACGGTTTTGACCGATCAATTTTTCAAATCAACTGTTGAATTGTTGTAGATCTGAAGTAGAAAATCTCAGAAAAAGATAAACTCTGAAACTCTTACTTAAAGACCTCCAATTGAAAATCTGACACCGTAGATGGATTTAGGAGTTAGATAAACCTTAAGATATAGATTTTTTTCGGCCATCAGATAGCTTTTTGTTCATCATGAATAGTGATTTCCGGTGGATGAATAGTATTTTCAGACCGTGAACAATGATCAAACTCTCGGAGTCATTTTCTAAGTTGTTGGACCCTTCGAACACATTTTTGAAATCTATTTAATCAAATTGAAATTGAAAAAGTACATTTTAGGGCTGTCCAATTTAGGGCCCTTACTCTGTGAGTAGATAATTTTTTCTATAACTTACCCTATACTCTTCTTGAACTTTAAATGAATAATTGATTATGTTTACAAGTGATTTATACTTTTATATGTATTTGAAATATATTAAATTATCTGGATTTTTTTACTATCGAATATATAGTTCAAGAAGAGTATGGTTTTGAAATTGAACTTTTGAACTTATTGAATATGTGATTTTAAATGTATTTCTCATCGTATGGTAAAGGAAATATATTGTGCACATCACATTGATTATTTGTAAAGTTATATGATTGCCTTGGAAAAGGGCATGTATATGTGATAAACCCTGATTGAAAAGTTTTTGACAGAAGAATTGTACTGAGACTAAAAATTATGAATTTATATTGAAACCTCTATTTTGAACGATATGGCATATGTATGGTATTTGTGGAGGAATCCTATTGAATCATTGTCTGCTAACAGCAGGGAATGTTAGCTCTGGTGCATCTTGACACCTCAGCTAGCAAGGGTGGTGCTAATTTCATGTGACGGCCAACACACGGTAGTTATTGTTATTGGGGAGAGTAGGATGCCTCCTATTATTGATATGTGATTTACCCTCCCTTGCTATATGCTTAGGATTATTTATTGGTTATAATATGGAAACCTCCTAAAGCATGGGAAATATTTTATTGTATAACAGTATTTGTTTTATAATCATATTGTACTGTATTTGGTTTTGAATATTGGGCTATATTGTAAAATGAGGATATTTGAAATACGGGTTCCATATGGATGTACTTCCGAATTATACTTTTTATATGATGAATTTTAAAGTATGAGTTCATCCATATACTAACCTAAGAGGTTATAGAATGTCTTATCTGCTCACTGAATTGTCAACTCACTACACGATACTTACATTTTTTTTCAAATAAGGATATAAAGTCTGGTCTTGCAGATAGGTGATCAGTTAGGCTGCTTACTCTTTAGGTGAGCCTATATTGCTTCCAAGGCTCACGTTATTTGAACTGTACTGTATTGATAATCTAGAGTATGCTTGATATGCCATAAACAGGATCTCTGCTTCTGTCGTTACTCTGATATTTATGGACTTGGTCTGTATATGGTATATATATGGGAGAATCTATATGTATCTATTTTCATGATAAATGATTGAAATATTGATGTTTATAAAAAATATATGTTCATGATATATGTGTTTCACGTGCCTTAAAATTAGGGGCGTGACAAAGACTGAACTGCAAGGATGTTATAATTGAAACGGACTGTTCAGTTGCTGTCAACCTGTGCTTGGTTGGATGCAATAAAGAGCATCCCTGTGTTGGGATTGTTTCTCACATCCATAGCTTACTGGAGAAGAGTTGGATGGTTCTCATCCTTCACGCCTATAGAGAGGGAAACAGAGTTGCAGATTGGTTGGCCAGAAAATCCCACTTCCTGAGCCCAGTTTACATATTCTTGAGAGACCTCCTGATGGTCTTGGCAGCTTGTTGATTGATGATATAAGGGGAGTAACATCCTCCCTCGTTTGCCCAGTGTAGTCTTTCGACTCTCATCTTGTAGAAAAAATTTTAAAAATAAAAAGTTAGAGAGAACCACTCTAATTTAATTTTATTCTGTTTTCTAGTATGTTGGAACTTCACGAAACTTTGCTTGAAAATTTGATTTTATTCTGTTTATTTGTTGATTGTGTATTTTCACTAACGTGTATGTTCTTTTATTGTAGTGTGCAACGAAATTTTAATTGAGTTTTTTAATTTTATTATGTTTGTTGGTACGTTGGGGCTTCATGAGAATCTTGATTTCATTCTGTGTTTTTTTTCTGTAAGGGTATTTCCGCTTCAGCTCCTCCCTACAAAAGAACCCCACCAAGCTGACTGAAGATCTCAGCTTAGGATGTGAGAAATCTAAGCCCTTGCTTTTGTAATATACTATATAACTTGGACACTTCCAATAGACAATTTAGAAAATATTTTTTTTATGTTATCCACTTATATTTTTTTATGTCAATTTCGTGTGAAGGAATGTAAAAGTGAAAGACATAGTTTTTTTTTTTTTTTTAATCTGCTCTTTATGTTCTGCTAGAGGTTTTTGATGTTAGTTATCTGTCTGAATAATCGACTCTGGTAATTGTAATTCTGGTTGCACGTGGATTAATTGCATTTGGCTGATGCTTGGAATTTTATTATGTTGAAGAGAACATTGTAAGTTTGCCAAGAAGGGTCTAATACCATCTCAAATTGTTGTTATTCTTTGTGATTCTCATGGTATTGCTCAGGTGAAAAGTATAACTGGTAACAAGATCTTGCGTATACTGGCCCGCGGTATGTTTTTCCTCTTGGTTTTGGTTGGCAATGCATATTTTGACAGTGAAAATATAACTCTCCCTTTCTTCCCCAGGGCTTGCTCCTGAGATACCGGAGGATCTGGACCACCTAATCAAAAAGGCTGTCACTATTAGGAAGCACTTGGATAGAAACAGAAAAGATGAAGATTCTAAGTTTCTGCTAATTTTGGTCGAGAGTAGAATCCATCGCCTTGCTCGTTACTATACGAAGACAAAGAAGCTTCCTCCAGTTTGGAAGTAGTGAGTATTGTTGGAGCTTTATCTAATGCGTAACATTAATAGTCATTTTATAAGTAAATTGATATCAACTCCATGCATTGCATAAATGCACATTTGCACACAGTAATCTAATATTTCATATTTTCCTTACCCCTAGTAGGCGTGATTTTGATAGCTTATCTAGTTTTATCTGCATGTTTGTAAGTATTGTGCCCGCATATTTTGAGAATGAGAAGAAAGAAACAGATAGGGAGAGATAGAACTTAGAATAACTGAGAAGGGAGATATGGAACCAATGAAATTTGGGAATGGAAAGATGAAAGAACAGAGGAGAGAGAGAAAAAAAAAAAAAAATATATATATATATATATAGACACACACACACACAATAGAACTAGAGAAGAATCAAACCTGATGCATAAAGGCTTCAAGCCCTTGAGGGGGTGGAGAGTGCAAACAGGGGTTAGAAAAACCCTATACTAAAATGGGCCTTTTTCTATTAATCCCTTTTCAAATAGCAGATACTTGCATCCATTCCCACAGATCACCAACAACTATGGTTTTGACACCTGATTATCAGACTATATGAAGCTAAACTTTTCATCTCATTATTTTGAGGATGTCTAAATGATTTTGGGATATTTCAAAGAATGCTGGCTCATAATCATGCACTTTTATGTTTAGAAAATCATGTTAGGTTTTGTGATTTGGAATTTCTTTTCTCCTCTGTTCGTCAAATATAGCATTGTTGGTTGACTATTTTCCAGAACTATAGGTTCATGTCATTAGAATGTGTTCTATTGCATTAAATTCTTAAGCAGCATTCTCATTGTAATCCAGATTCTCTTATTTCGGTCCCTTGAAATTTGTTTTCTTCCCATAACATCTTTGGAGAAGTATCTAAGTCTCCTTCACTTTTAAATGTTATTTTGTTGGTGTTCTTATTGGGTGTCGATTTTTTGCAGCTAGTCCACAACT
Organism: Gleditsia sinensis; assembly: GCA_037074535.1. Classification (NCBI taxonomy): domain Eukaryota; kingdom Viridiplantae; phylum Streptophyta; class Magnoliopsida; order Fabales; family Fabaceae; genus Gleditsia; species Gleditsia sinensis. The sequence continues at coordinate 14,407,391 of CM073468.1, read as the reverse complement.
GTCAGCACTCTTGTTGCTTAGAATGAGATAATTGGTGATAGAATTTGATTATCCGTTCGGTTGTACTGTGGCATAGACTGAGATGCTTGGTTATAGGATACTGTTCTGCCTTTCTTAGGGTGTGTTTGTGTAAGCGTTCAAAAGCAATAAAATCACGTTTCCACCGGAATTTTGCCTTCTGCAAATTGCCCCAAAATCACGTTTGTGTTGCCCCAAAAGCCAATCCAAACACACACTTATATATTTTGGAAACTAAGATTTAGTTCTTGTTACTCACTATATTTCATACTGCATTTTCATTATAGTTTGAGTTAGACAGATTTGTTCACGATGAGGCTAGGGACTTGCCATAGAAGAAGCGGTTCTTTTAAGTCCTTTACAATATGGTGGAGTTTTTTCACCTATAACAGGGTTTGTTTGGTTGTAGGGGAGAGGAGTGGAGAGGTGAGGCTTTTAAAAATCTCTTATTTGGTTCAACATTTTGGGAGAGGAGAAAATATGGGGAGGCAAAATATCTTTCCTCCTTCAAAACTTCTCTCCTCAAAAAATGGAGGGATTTAGAGGAAAGAGTTAAGCGTTGATTTGTAATTTTTTTAAATTGTTTTCTCTTTTTTTTTTTAGGATAAAGGCAAAAAAAAAATACAAAGCCTTTTTATTTTCTGAATAAAAGATCAATAAACTAAGAATCCTCAACAAAAAATTTTAATAAAAAAATTAATATAAAAAATATTAATTTTTATAAAATAAAATAATAAGAGTATAATAGTTATATTATTTTATTTTCTCTCCTATCTCCTCACAAATCAAACAAAAAAAATTTATATCCCTCACCTCTTCTCCCCTTAAATTAAATAAAAAAAAATATTTTCTCTCTCTTCCTCTCCTCTCCCTATTTCTCTCTTCTATTAAAATTCCTCTCCTCCTCTCTGTTGAACCAAAGATTAAAAAAGCTTGCCCTCAGTTAAAGGAACAAAGGATTGTTGACGGTATTCAGTCAATGGCAGATTGATGTGAGAATTTTGGTAAATTGAATATGGTGCACAATAATCAGATACTCTTTCCCAAAAGGATTAAAAAATAATAATAATCCACTAAAACTCTTTATCCAACTTAACTATTTTTTTATTAGTAAATATACAAAATAATCTTTAAAAAAATACAATCATTCGTAGTTTTAATTTTTGAAAATATCACTTTAAGCAAATTAATTTTTTTTAAAATAAAAAATTGTTGTAAATTGGAATTATCGTTAACTTTTTATATTTTTTGTTTAAAAAAATTAGTGTGAAACATTACAAGACTACTTGACAAACGATCAATGTTTACGTGACAGTGAATCAAGGGAAAAAAAACATTCCAAGAGTATATATAACATTTTTTTGTTAAGATGTTGTGACATAGATGATTTGTGATATAAATCTTTATAACATTGCATTTTCTTTAAATTTACTGTCACGTGAGTAGTTCGACTTTTATGCTAATGATTGGAACACGAAATAGGGGGAGAGAAGGAAGAGAGAACTCAAGAAGAAGAAGGAAACAATTTCACTTTCAAGATTGAACAAGAATACAACAAAATTCTTTTTTGAACATCCTAATCTGCCTTTCCACTTTTACTCCTATTATCTCATTGCAAAAGACCACTTTTACCCTTAACTATTATTTATTTATGTAACAAAGTTGAAACTTGGTAATCATTCCTGCATATGTTTTGTTGGCCATTCAACAGTTGACGTTGGGTTTGTTCTTGATCACGATCTCTTTAATTAACAATCTTTGTAACTCGTAGCGATAACCCCTGAATCAATTCTTTCATACTAGCAATTTGACTTAGTTTCTGCCCTCAATCGTTCTTTCATTTCGGGAACAAGAGATTGAGAGCCGGTCTATTCCGCCATGGTCATGGAGCTTAACTCTTATACCAATGATAGAGACAAAAAAAAAAATAGAGAGAGAGAGATGTGACCTTATAACATCAATAAGGTCTTTTGGACGAAAAGACGTGAGTTTATGGCATGATCAATTTGTAACGATTTTTTATTTTTTAAAGACTAACTTGTTCAAAGTAATATTTTTTAGGACTAAAACTTTGAATAATATATTTTTAAGGGATCATTTTGTATATTTACTCTTTTAGATTCTTTTATTTAACAAAGATTTTTTTTTTTTTTGAGTTATAAATGAATAGAGGAGTTTAACAGATAATTCGACTTGATTTTAGACATAAATCAAATCAAACTGAATTTATTAAAATAGTGGACCAATTGATTTTGTTTCAAAGTGATTAAACTGAATTAAATCAAATCATTGAAAATTAATTTGGTATAGTTTGGATTTATTGATTTTTACCTTATTAATTTTTTTAATTTAAATTATAATTAATTTAAGACATTTTTACTAAAAAAAAAATACTTATAAAGGTTTTTTCTAATTTTTAAACCAAAATTTATTAATTTTTAAATATTTTATCTTAAAATTAGAATTTAATAACTGAATTAAACTGCTCAATTTTCAACTTAACTAATTCGAGTTTGAAAAGGTTTTTGGGATGATTTGGTTTGATTTGATCAATCAAATTTAAAGACCAAGGGATCATAGAAAGTTTGAGGTATCATACAAAATAAAACTCAAACTCTGTACAATTATGTCCTACAAATGTTTGATTTATTTCACAGATGTTGCCGACTCTATTTTTCTTTTCAAGATGTAAATAGAAAATGTATCAATAAAATTGTTGAGCTTATGTAAATGCAAGAAGAATGTGTACTTAAGATCATGTGAAATTTAGTTTTGTTGCATATTAGGAAAATCATAATTTTCTCATTTTTGATAAACTGTTAGAGGGATTAAATTTAGATATCAAATTTTTGAAGAAAAAAATAAAAACATATTCAGAAGTTAGGGGCGTAAACTTTTTATTCAACTTGGAACAAAAAGATGTGTATTTTTTTAAATACAAATATGTGTTTTTTTAAAAGTATCCTACAGATTATTAATAGTATAGAACCAACGTCATGTTACAAAAAAAAAAAAAAGACTCTTCTAACAAGTAGTTATTCTAATTATCAAACTTATATCTTTATCTTAGAAGTATATAGCTTGCTTATTACTGTACTTATTAATAGAAAGACGTGTACTTGAATTTTTTTTACTTATAATTTGAAAGTCTTTTTTGGTCTTTCTAATTATCAAATTTTTTTTTTAAAACAGTATTTTATTTTTTATTTTTTAAAAAATACATTTAATTTGTATTTTTATTTTTACTATTTTCTTATTATATGATTATTTTTTTGCTTTACTTTTATTTTTGTCACTTTTTAATTATATAAATAATAAAATATTGTGTATATAATTTAAAATAATTAAAAAATACTACTGTTATAATTTGATATAATACTAAAAATTTTAAAAATATTTTTTTGACGTTTTTAAAATTTTTAAAAATTTAAAAAATATTTTATAAAAAAAATAATAATCAAATAAATTTTTATGATTTTTTTTTATTTTTAGTAAAAATAAAAACTAAAAACACTTAAACTAAATAGACCTATTAGGAGAAGTAGTTTTGGGTTGGAAAGATCAAAGATACACACAGTTGTGAACACAATACTCATATGTGCTTAAAATATAATTTGAAACAAACGTTTTAAAGTTTCAAATTTTTGTAATTATTCGTCATTCTAATTAATGTATAAAAAAATTAATTTAACAAAAGTAAATCAACTAATGAATATCAATTTTTAGTCTGGTTACTTTTCTCAAATCTGGTAAAGCCAGCTACGCCTCTGATTTCCTTCTTGCTGAAATTCGCTGCCTTCTTGATCTCCCTCCCTGGGGAAGTCAGAATTGCTCCCAAATTCAGAGAAGCCAACGGATGCACAGATTGTAAATTTTGCTAAATTTGAATTCGCCTAATTTCAAATATTAAATTTTGACATCCAAACTCTATCCTTTATATCTCTTATAGATAAGATATTTGATATTTATTTTGATTAAATTTTAAGGGATATTCAAAATATGTGCCCAAATTGTCATCCTTAATCACTTTTGAAAAAGAAAATCATATATAAATGCACATTAATTTGTGATTTGCTTAAATAAAGTGCTAAACCCACTTCAATTTCTCATGGTAGATGGACTAGAAATTTATATTTTTGTATGATACATATGATTAATATAGTGGAGTAAAATAAGATGACCATTTTTTTTTAATTCTATTTCTACACTCTTTAAAAATAGAAATAATTTTAATCAAAATATTGAAATTACCTATTCTTATATACGTTTTTTTGCAAGTTCAAACTTCTGACATTATAAAAATTTGTTAACCGTTATACTCAATTTTTCTTACTTCTTAAACCATAAATTTATGGATAAGTCACTTGTTGAATAAACAAAAATAAAACATTGATTATATGTTAATTTATATTTAATGTAGATATTTGAATCATAACATGTCTATTTATACATTATTGTAATTATATATTTTTCTATTCAAAATTTACATTAATTTAGTTTTAAAATATTTTTTCATTTAAAAATCTTTTAAAAATCTATTTAAGATAGTCGCTGGCCGGCTAGTTTGTTTGGTCTGTATGACTAACTTGTTTGATAGTGATGATTTTATCTTTAATTTTATGATTATTTATCTTTAAAATTATGCACTTTTAATAAGAAATTCTAAAAGGATTAAAATTATATGATACTACATCACCACACTCTTAAATCAAGAGCTGTAACAGGGATAATTTTATTTTCTTAAAAGAAAGAATATGAAAATTTCAGTGTCAAAATAATAACAATTTATTTACTCTTTATTTAATTCATCAATTGCTATATAAGACAGTTAATTTAATTGTTTTTTATATTAATGATGAGAAAATTCAATACTCTTAACAAAATTGAACTCTTAATAAATTTCTTATAAAATTATCCTCTTAGAATTAGCTGATACCAAAATTAGAAAAAATTTCAGTTTACTTTTTTAAAATAAAAAATATTATTAAATTTTAAAATTTTAAATAATATTTTATTAGTTATAATTTTATTTTATTTTTTAATTTTAAAATAATAAATAACTATATATCAATAATTATAATTTTATTAGTAATAAAAAGAGATAGTAAAAAGTTGCTCATTAATAAATAATTAATCATGACTCTCTTTTTAATGTTTAAAAAAACAACAACCTCAGAGTACTCATTTGTTTATTTTTTTTGTTACTTAGCAACTTGTATTATTTTATTAATTTAGTTTTTTTTTAACACAAATAAGACCCTAAGACTGTAAGACTTAAGAATTGAATGAGAAAGGAAATAGGAATCAAACCCTTGACATCAGACTTACCTGAAATTTTAAAAATTGAGACTGTTGGCAAAATTTAAAGATTGAAGATATTAACAATTTTTTATTTTTTTAAATTTGAAAGTAGTTATCTTATATCTATAAATAGGATATAAATTATTAGATCAAATTTACATCAAGTTTGGCTTTGATGTTTTATTTTAATATTTTTTATATTTTACATTTAATAACTAATCACTAAATTAATTTAATGTACAATGACATTTACTAATGAAATTTTTTTATTTAAAATAAAAACAAATAACCAGACATATTTTGATAATTTTCTGTTTTTTGAGCATTCAAAATGAAAAACTTTTTCATTGTTTTTTCTAAATCATGTTTTGATTTTATAAAATGAATATATTTTCAAATAACAAAAATTTGAAAATAAAAAGTATTTTTTAAAAATAAAAAATGAGAAATAAAAAAAAGATAAGAACTTGTTTGAAGTGTTTTCAACTGTTTTTGTTTTATTATTTTTTTAAAATAATTTTTTTAAAAACAATGTTAAAAACTGTTTTTTTAGAACAAAAAAATAAAAAAAAATTTGGATATAAATTTTGAAAATAATGTTTGAAAATATAATGGTATGATTTGTTTGATGGTTGAAGATTAATTTTGATAAATTATTTATAATTTTGTATAGTTCTCCTTATTTTTTTTTTAAAAAATTAAAAATAATTTTGCACAAAAATAAAAAAACAATAAAATAGTATTTTTTTAAAAAATTATTTTTTGAGTTACACTTTTATAAAATAATTTTTAAAAATAATTTATAAAAATAACACCATAGATAAATTTTTTTATTTGCACAGAACCAAAAAAATAAAAAAAATAATTTTAAAAACAATTTTCAAACAAGTCCTATGTTTTCTCAAATCAAAATACATCCTAAATTTCTGTATATGGCACGCGGAATATACTAGTTATACTAGGTCCTGGTCGGAGGCTTGAAACTTTATTATCATTTATCTATTATATTGTAATGGTTTTTATTCTATTTAGGCTTTTTTAATATTAATTTAACAAAAGAGAAAGTAATATATAGTTTGTTTGAAAATAGTTTTTAAAATAAATTTTTTAATTTATAAAAATAAAAAAAATTATTTGTCATCTTATTTTTATAAGTTATTTTTTAAAACTTATTTTATAAAATTATAATTCAAAAAATACATTTTAAGAAATACTATTTTGTTGTTTTTTATTTTTGTGTAAACTTATTTTCAATTTTTTTAAAAAATAAGAACTATTTTTATTAATAAAAAATTGTATATAATATGTCAAAATTAATATCTAAATATCACGTACATCAATGCATTTTATTCTTTTATTTTCAAAAAATTATTATCAAAATTTACAACAAACAATTTTTTTTATTCTCAAATTTTTTAGAATTGTTTATAAAAATATATTTAAAAAAATACATGAAAACACTTACCTATAATTCTTCTCACTGTTTTTCTTATGAGTTATAAAATTAAAATAAATAGTGAAATTATAATTATTCTTAATTATTTAATATTAATTTTTAGAAGAAATAATAGTTTGTAATTATAATAGTTTGTCATCTTCATTTATGTTTTTAATTATAATTTTTTCTGATTTTTAAATCATTAACATATTTCTCTTTATTTTTGTTTTTATTGTATTTTTTATTTTATTATTAAAATATTCAATTAAATTTTAAATTAAAATTTTTTTTGAACATAAAATTATTATTTTACCTTCAATTTTTTATTTTTCGCTGAACTCTTAGAACCTGTTTAGAGGACTTGATAGAAGAGATAAGATAAAATATTCTATTTTACTCTTATTTTATGTTTGAGGTATTGATAGAATAGAATAGGATAAAATACTTTTTCTTATATCCTATCCTGTCTCTCAGTGCAAAATTGGAACCAGGGATAGGCTGGGTTACAACTCAACCGGATAGGATAGCACACTTGTGTCTCCCCTCACCCTGATATCGTCTTCTTCTTCCTCACCCCCACCTGCGTCTTTGTCTCCCACACCCCGACTTGCTCGCGAACGTCTCTCTCCCTCGCGACTCTTCTCCCTCACCCCGGGACTCGTCTTCGTCTCTCTCCCTCTCGACTCATCTCCCTCACCCCACGACATCGTCTCTGTCTCCCTCCCTAGCGACTCGTCTCCCTCGAAGGTAAGCTTCGATTTCTCTCCTCTCACCGATTTCTCCCATCGTCTCTGTTTCACCCGATTGCATCCTCACGCCTTGCATCTATAGTTTTTCACCTCTGTTTTTCTCCTTTTTTCTGCTTGTATCTATCGATTTTTTTGGATTCGAATCAATTTCATTGTAGAAATTGCATTGCAGAAATTGTAGAAATTGAGGGCTGTTGATTTTTTCTCCTTTTTTCTGCTTGTATCTGTTGATATTTGCATTTGTGATTTTCTGCTGTTCCTGAATGATGCTGTGTTTTTGCTTGTTGGGAAGACTTTCGCTTTGACCATGAATGTAGCTGGAGCAGTGAAGGATTGGTTGTTGATAACATTCTCTTGGTCTGTGATAAAGGACTATCACACCCATAAACGGGAAAACATTTTGGTTGTAGTATTGTTCATAAGTTGAATCTGGGCTTTCCCCTTATACTTGGGATTGAAACCATGTCTTGACAATTGATTAATGTAGGTTGTCCTTTTTATTTCAGGAAAAACTCTATCAGTGGATCTGGAGACAGCAAGAAGGAGGATCAAGAGTTGCAACTGTTGATATACTTAATTACATTCAGGTTGGTTTGATTGTTCTCTCTTTTCTTTTGCATACGGTATATCACAATGTATTCTAACATTAAGTAGACTGCTTTTGCTAATTTTACGCATAAGAATATTGATATTGTCACAATAAATCCATACACCAGTAACATGTGATACTTTGTAGTTTGTAATGTTAAGTTATAAAGATAATACTTAACAATTAACAATGATAATTAATTGTAAGTATTTATATGCATCCTTCTGCTGATTGGGTGTGGGGGACTATGTGTGTTGCAGAGAGAGAGAGATGGGCTACTATAGCAGTGGAAGCTAGTGGAAAGAAATTGCATACATATGAAGGGACAGTATATTAGCTAAATTGTGGTAGTTCAGATATTTCTTCTTATGTAAAATAATAGTGAAATGTTGGCTGGGATTGCCATAGAGTTTATCAATTTTTAAGGGGCGTTAGCCAAGCCTTAGAAAATGCTTTAAAAATTAGGCTTGAGGCCCGCCCAATTTCTGCCGCAGAAGGAAAAAAGAGTAAAAGAAAACAGTCTTGGTATATTGTTGTTACTGTCTTTATTCATCGGCTTTCTGTTGGGAAAATGGACATTTTTTTACTAAAATCATTTTTTGAGTAATGATATATGTTTAATTAACCAGTTATTTTTGTTTGTGTAGAGAGGTTGAGTGTCAGTAACTTTTTGTCAGATGCTATCCTTTGTCTATGAGCTTGTACCTTTTTTATTTTCTGTGTTTGGTTTGTCCTGTTAGTGTTGCAATTCATTTTTTCTATTTTTTGTTCTTGCTGATCTTTTTTAGGCGTTGAAAGTTGAGTGAATTTATTGCATTTCTTTGGTGGTCATGGTTAAGGTAGCTTATGTTATGCTAATCCATTAATTGACATAGATGAGAGCATTTTTCCTTTCCATAACAAAGATAATGTAGAAAACATATGTTTATAGTTCATAATGGCGTGAAAAATGAGTTAAACAAGTCTGTTAATTATAACCTAATATTGGGTTCTGTAAATCATATTTATTTATTTTGGCATGTAGATAAGGTTCATTAATTGGTTATATATATATAGGTTCCTCTCCATTATGGATATTATTTTGGCATGTAAATTTTCACTAATATTATGGATATTATTTTGTTAATTATATATATATATTTATATCAATGTATAAAGTAATCAAAATAGTTGTATTAAAATTAATTTTAAATAAGTATATTTGCAATTTTATTATAAAGGTAGTTTTATCATTTTATTTCATTTTTATCCTATCCTATCATTATCTGATTTATTCCAAACACAGAATAGGATAGTTCTTATACTATTCTATTGTATATCAAACACAGGATAAGATAAGAGTTATCCTATTATCTTATTCTACTGTTATCCTATCCTATTATCCTATCCTATCATATCCTATCATATTCTGCTCTTCAAACGAACTCTTAAGGCTGGTTTGAAGCACCTGATATGAGAGATAGAGTAGGATAACTTATCATATCCTATTGTTGTTTTACGTTTGGTGAGCCACTGGAATAAGATATAACTATCATATTCCTTATCCTATCCTCCTTCCTAGTTAAATTTCCTATCCCGTGGTATTGGCCAGGTTACAAGCCGGATAGCATATTTCTCACCCGAGCCCCTTACTCTCGAAATCGCCTCACCCAACTCCAATCACTCCCGAGAATGCCATCCTTCCTCACTCGTCGTCCCTCACTCTGAGAAGGCTCGTCGTCCCTCGCCGTCGAGGAGGCTCGTCGTCCCTCGCCGTCGAGAAGGCTCATCCTCTTCACCCTGAGAACGCTCCTCATCCTGACCTCGTGAGAGCTCCTCTTCCCTCACCCTAGAGAACGCTCTTCCTCCCATAGCCTGCATCGATTTTCTCCTTTTCGATTTCTGCCTGTGCATCGATTCACACCTGTATTGATTCAAACATTTGGGTATCAATTTACGTCTCTGGATTTCTGTCTCCATCTAATTTCTGCCTGCATCTAATTTACCTTTGCCTGTGCATCGATTCACCCCTCCATCTGATTTGCTTGTATCTGATTTACTGCCTCCTCCATATAGAACACAAGAAGAGGAAGCCATGAAGAAATACCATCAACGGCAACCATAGAAAGAGCTTGAAGGATTTGGGAATCTCCCTCACATTCACGCCCAGTTGGAGAATTGCTAATTTCTCCTTCTCTGGATTTTGTCTTCCTCTAATTCCTTATTCATAATGGGTAATGTGTTTAAATTCTTAAGGTCCTATTTGAAAGCATGATAGATTTAGATAGCCCGAGGTTAGGAAATTTTGAGACTGAGAGCATGAATTTCTGATTGTTTCTAGTTTTTACTTTAGCTGTACATCTTAGGTTCTTGATTGAATTGCTCTTCGTAGGTCACCTATTTTGATAACATGTTTGGTTCAAAAGTTTAGTTTGAGTATGGCTTTGCTTACCAATGGTAGCGTGGTTATATTCTAATTCTCTTCCTTGATGGTAATTTACTAGTTCGATTCCATATATGGTGGTGTATTTGGTTCCAAATTTTTTTTAACTTCTGCTGTGGGTCGGTTCAAGCTCCTTTTCAACTTAGAATTAGATTAATGGAATTTTGTTTTGGGTTTCGATTTAGGGAGGCATTCGATTTTTTTGGGACTTTGTTTAGAGGATAAAGAGTCTTATTAAGATTAATTTGGAATTATCCTTTCATTGAGTTAAATTTCAAATCAGTTTTGGCTGGATGCCTATCCTGTTCTGTTTACAATTAGATGCCTGATGCAGTTGCTCTGTTTGAGAGAGAAGGATGTTGTTTTAGGACTCTTGTTTTGTCTTAGTTCTTGATTTTGTTTTGATTTTGGTTTTGATGCTAAATCCTGTAGCTGTTTCTCAATTTGTCTCTTTGTGATTGTTGTTAGTTTAAGGGATGCACTTTCTGTTTACCTTAAGGCTAGCTCGCCTTTTAGGAAAGGCATGTTGATTTAACTTATCATAGTGTAGTTTTCTCTTATTCTTTTTAATCAAAGCAATTGCATGTGTGTCCTTAAAGAAATAGTTTGCTCACTGATTACGACACTTGGTTTTTTAGTAAAAGATTCCTACAATTGATATTCGGATTGGAAGAGCTTTGCGATTTGAGATTTGATTACGCCAAATAATCTTGTTTGATTTAGTGTTTTAAAGTAACCTTCTTCAAATATTTAGATTCAAGAGCATTCTTATAAATGTCTGTATCCTTAAATTTGAAATAATAGTGATCATTGGACGTTAGAATGCTTGTTATATCCAAAGTTTAGTTCCTATATGCTTTTATGCTTTGCTTTATTTTGAAACAACCGAAGCTTGAATCCCTTTAATCCCTTTATCTTGTCCGCAGCTTCCTCTACATGGAGAACTCTCCAGACCTTCACCTGAATACAACAACACCACTGCAGCCTTTGCCATTGCCATGGCCTTGGAGTTTTGGGATGTGACTAAAAAAGAGTTTATAAAGGTTGGGCAAAGATGTTGATCGCCTTGGAGTTGCAAGAGATGTATTTGATGATTCTATTTTAGTTTGATGAAACATATGGATGAAACTTATATTTATGACTTGAATGTATAATGTTTAACAAGTTATATTGTTGTATTTGATGAATCTTGTTTACATTGTTTAACTTTTTAAATGGTTATATTTCAACTAAATTAAATAATATGTCCATTGCTTATATTTTTTTTTATATGATATATTTTAATTTATGAATATTATTTTGTTAATCTTTGGGGTGCTAATGATGCTAAACGCCTTGCATTTGTAAAATCATTGTTATAGTTGTTCTTATGGAGTTTACTATTTTCTGTAACTTTGTTTTTCCGCTTGGTTTGATGTATATGTGAATGATGGCCTATTTTGGTTGGATGAAACTTATAGATGTGAATGATTGCCTATTTTGATTTGAAAACCTATATATTTATGATTTGAAATGTATGTTTGATTTTCACTATTTTGGTTGGATGTAACTCTGTTCTGGTTTTTATGGCATGGCATGCAATGGGAATGAGTATATTATAGATTGAGCTTGAGGTGGTTGATTTCTACTTGTGATTTGCATTGTTTCCCTGTTTAGTTCTGGTTTTTGTTGTTTATCAGGCCAAATTTGTCAAACAATGTATGTGACTAGCTATTTGATTATAATTTTTTTGACGTTTGGAAATTTGCCAGGGCATTTGAGTATGAGTATATGTATGGGTTGATCTGACTGGTGGAGAAAAATCTGTCAGGGCATTTGGTTTTAGTTGTATGAGTATACATCTATTTTTAAGGCATTTGTTTTTTGTTTTTTAATGCATGCAATAAGAATATGTTTTTAGGACAATGAGAATTTATTAGGGGAATCTATTTTTTTTATGATCTTGTTATTAGGTTGATTTGATGTTTATACTTTGATTGTAATTTTGTAGGTATTGCTTATTTTAATTATAACCCAATATTGAGTTTTGTAAATCAAATTTGGTTATTTTGACTTATTCGAATTCTTTTTATTGTGCATTTCTTTTTTGCTTTGAATTTAATTTTGTATGTTATTTTATGGAATGTATTGAAAATAGAATTACATTTTTTTATAAAAAAAAGAAAAATAAAAAAAGAAAAGAAAAGAAAGTTTCTTAGCAAATGGGTAGAGAGATAAATAAAAAATAAAAACAAATAAATTTTCACTAATATTATGGATATTATTTTGTTAATTATATATATATATATATATATATATATATATATATATATATATATATATATATATAATGTATAAGTAATCAAAATAATTGTATTAAAATTGATTTTAAATAAGTATATATGCAATTTTATTATAAGGGTAGTTTTGTTATTTTATTCCATTCTTATCCTATCCTATTATTATCTGATTTATTCCAAACACAGGATTATCCTTTCCTGTTGTACATCAAACACAGGATAGGATAGGAGCTATACTGCTGTTATCCTATCCTACTGTTATCCTATCCTGCTATCCTATCCTATCCTTTCATATCCTGCTCTCTAAACGAGCCTTTTATAACCCCTTAGGCACCCTCCCCTCAATGGCTAGTTTTTGAGGGTGAGTTCTACCTAAGGAGTTATAACAATGGTATCAGAGGCTGGTTTTCGATCATTGATCACGGCGTCGCGGAATGGTCATGTCTATAGTGTCAGCCGTCCGTGGACATCCGGCTCTAAACGAGAGAGCTATGTAATGACCCATTGGTAAGGTATGGGACTTGAGTCCCACATCGAGTGTATGGGCACTTGGTGGGAGCTTTATAACCCCTTAGGCACCCTCTCCTCAATGGCTAGCTTTTGAGGGTGAGTTCTACTTAAAGAGTTATGACAATGGAACACCTGAAAAAATTTAGGACACCCCAAAATCCATCCTTCTCCTGCGATACAGAGGACGGTTCTTCCCCACTAGTCTCCAGCCACTATTGGCGCAATCCACAACCCACCGTCGACCACTGGCGGACTCGAACGAAGCTTCGGCGTGACCCACCGTCGCTACCCTCTGCGATTGTGATACCAAAAAAAATATCCCCAAAAGCACGATAGCCCTCCCGTGATAGATATCAAAGTTGGTAACCTAGTAGCCGTGACTCACCGTTGCCACCCTCAGCCACCCCCAATGCTCCTCTGCCAATTTCATCTCCCTCCCACGACAACCAGTCAGGTAATTCTTCTTTCTGTGGCGTTTTTGTCTGTTCTACTTAAATTTCAATCCAAGATGCATCTGATATGATATCTTCCCAATTTTTATACTTTAATCAAATTCGCCCAAATTCCATAGTGCTACTATGTGAATGCAAAACTGAAAAGACATGCACAGCATTTGGCTTCAGAGAATCAGAGCATAGAATAATTTTTTGAAAAAAATTTAGTCTTCTTTGGTGGTGGAAGCTTTCTTCTCACTGTACCCACTTGTCTCCATCAATTAGCATCTGACCAAGTCAATGTCTTGCTTCAGTTTCTTGTTGTATAATACCTTGCTATCCCAGAATAATTGTCACTTTTGGCTCGTTATAAATGAATTCATGAACAGTTTTAGTAATTATATTCTACCATATGTCTGGACCTTTTGGAAATGAAGATATAGTTTAGTTCCACTACCACATAATTTTGGTATGGTGGAGATGATAATGAATGGAAGTGTTCCATATTTTGGAGGTTGGATATATAGTTATGGCATTGTTAATGGAAGATGTATTTTCTGAGGATGTTGGAGCAACATTTGTATGAGGCTGAAATAAATGATTTTGTATTATGCACTTGATAAGTTGAAAATACTATGTTCAGTCAAGTTCATTGACTTTGATTTCAATTGGTGAATCTGACTGTTCATTTCACAAAGTTAGAGACTATCAATTGGGATATTGCGTCAACTATTGCAATTACCTACTTTAATAAATCTTTATAAGGAATTGGATTGTGATTTACTTGTATGTTGTTCGGTGGTTTTGTTAACTTTGCTTAATGGAACCAAACTTTGTTTATAAGCTTTCAAGGTTATTTTGTTTTGTTGCAAATATTTTATGAGGCTTGATTTGTTCTCCAAGAGGGCTTGTTGACTTATATCTATCTCTTTCTGGATTAGCTAACTGGTTGCATCTATATTGATTTTACTTGGATGGATTTAGGAAACTATTATATCCGTGCATAATTTTTTGCTGTGTCTACTTTATGTCAATGAATACCTGAATGTTGCATAATCAAAATAGCTAGCTTTTCTAATGCCCTTTTGTAATTTTAATTCAACAAAAGAGAAAGTGATAGAATTCTTCTCACTTTTTTTATTAGTTATAAAATTAAAATAAATAGTAAAATTATAATTCTTTATAGTTATTTAATATTAATTTTTATTTATTAAACTTCCTATCTATTTGTTTTGAAACTCGAATCCCTTGATTCATTCTTATCCTTCTTGTGGTGATTTCTTTTGCTGCTTCAGTCCTAAAGGTTGTTCTTGTCTGCAACTCTAAGCAAGACAGAGGCACAGAGCATACTGAAATTGGTGTGTTTTATTGAGCAGAGCAGGATGATACTTCATGCGGAAGATTTGGGAGGAGATATTGAGTTCAGTTCTCAGAATAAGTTGCTAAGGTATTCTATTCCCTTGTGTGAAAATTTATCGTGGATTTATTTGGTTTTTTTAATTCTAATTGTGTGTTCTTGTGGTAATCCCAATATTTATTTAGAGGGTGTGACAGTAATGCAGTGCTCTTGCCAGCTAAGAAAGGGAAGAAAAGGAAAGGGATAAAACAGGTATAGGTAGTAAGGTGGTTTATGCATTATTTTTTTTCTAGGAAAGAACAGTTTATGCACTAAAAGTTCTGTTGTGTAGGAAAATGGAAAATTGGAATCAAATAAGAAACAGAAGTTGAGCAAATCTCAGAAAAGGAAACTGAAAAAGTTTGAGGTTTGTGAATGAATAAAAGTGAAATTATTTTTGTTTTCTTCTGTTTTGGTTATGACTTGATTTTGATTCATTTATGAAGGAAGAGAAGGAGAAAGAACTTCTGCTCACAAAAAGCATTGAGACATTAAAGTATGTCAACCAATTATTCTTACTTCTTTCTGCTTTAGTGCTATTATCCTTGAGATTCTACATTGATCATACACGGTGAAAACCTTTTTTTTTTTTTTTCAGAAAATGCGAGATTCCAGAGTATGCATATCCTCTTTTGCAGTCTACAAAAAATATCAATCAGGTTAGTATCATCAAAACAATGATAATTTTACTCACAAAAAAATAAAAGAACTGTTGAGTCTGTTTATTTACTTGATGTTGTCATGTTATGTAGACTGAAACTGTGCTAGAGAGACGTAGGAAGGTTGTACATTTATTAAAAGAAGGATTGGATTATCCACACAGTGCTGAGCTGTCCAAGAAACTGGATCTTCCCCATAGAATTGAACCTGGGACAGAAGAAATTCATTTGGAACAGGAAATTGAAGAAAGTGACCGTATTCAACCAATAAGATCTGATAGAGAACTATTACTTGAGCCATCTGTTTCATTAGAATCTTTTCAAGAACCAGCTTGTGGCGGCCAGAATTTTGTAAATAATGGACTTCATGCTGAAGTTTCCATTGAGAAGAAAGCAACGTCTGTACCTGATGAAATCAGAAAATTTTCTCCTAATGATGGGAGACAGAGAACCAAATTAAGGGTATGTTGCATACTAATTGTTGGTGTGTGTAGATAATCATGATATAATGCAGCTAAATCATTTGGACAATTAGAAATATATATAGCACCTATGAAGTATTAAACTCTCAATTTGTTTTTCTTCTATTTGTGTTTTTTTTTTATTACACATAATTTATCCCTTCATAAACTATTTTGTCATTCATTATAGGTAGTTGAATTATTGTATGTTGGAAGAATTCATTGCATATATGCACAAACTATCTGCTGATATAATCTTTTTATATGGTGCTGGCTTTGCACAACAGTATAAATATATATAATGGTAGTTAATTATTATATCATACACATGATTGTTAAGTGTTTTCCCTCATGAGTGAGGTGACCTTCTTGTCAATCTATAAGTTACTTTAATGCTATATGGCACTTTGCAATATGGACAGGCTGGGACAAATGAGAACCCTAATACCAATCTCAGTGAACCAAGGAAGCCTCAAGACTTTTCTGCATGGAGATCTTCAGCTACCCCTACTGTTGTGCATGTATACAGACCAGTTGAGGTTGAAGATAAAAGAAAGGATCTCCCAATAGTCATGATGGAGCAAGAGATAATGGAAGCTATAAATGACCATTCTACTGTTATCATATGTGGAGAAACTGGATGTGGTAAAACAACTCAAGTTCCTCAGGTGAGTACCTATGATGCTTGAGTATGGTGTTATCTCAGGATTTGAAACTTAAATTTTGAGAAAACATCCTAATATGTTTTTATTTTATATTTTATTTTGGTAATATCAGTTTCTTTATGAAGCTGGCTATGGTTCAAGTAAGTCCAGATTTCACAGTGGCATTATTGGTGTTACTCAACCACGCCGAGTTGCTGTTCTTGCTACAGCAAAGCGTGTGGCATATGAGCTTGGTCTTCATCTGGGGAAGGAAGTTGGCTTTCAAGTTAGATATGACAAGAGGATTGGAGATAGTTGTTCTATCAAGTTTATGACTGATGGAATTTTACTGCGTGAAGTTCAGGTTATATATATTTTTTTCAGTACATAGTTCAGGTTATATTTTACCTAAAGGATTCTTATACTTGCTCATTTTTTTTCACTTTTTATCTATATGTTATGGGTGGCATTAGGTAGTTTTGTTAGTAGCATATCTGTTTTAGTTTTATATGCTTATTATAATGTATTGTTATAAAAGTAGAATACCTGTGTGGCTGTAAAGGTTTTGGGTAAACCTGTTAGATAAGTTCATTGAAACATTTGTTCATATTAAGGATCCTGGTGTGCTACTTTTATACTTCATGGTATCGTGGAACTTGTTACTGCATGATTCCAAGAAAAGAAATTACTTGATATTTGAGAACATAATTATATTTGTGTGATTGTGAGCACATTTTAGCATCTTGTAATGTGCCATAGCACTATGGACTGGAGACCTAATATTTATTTATTTTAAATTTTCCTCCTCTATTTTTTAACAATTAATAGGCTTGGTGGTGGTTGTTGTTGTTTTTCTCCTTTATTTGTGCATATTGTGGTTGTTTTGCACAGGGTTTTTTTTGTGTGCAGCACTACTGGTTGTGTCACAATCATTACTCTTTATTATTTTTGTGGTGATGGTTTCATGATGCACTAGGTTATGATGCTCTCATGTAACACAGCCATATGTAGTGTAATTGAAATCTTCCTGCTGCAGGATGATTTTTTATTAAGGCGTTACTCTGTCATAATTCTTGATGAGGCTCATGAGAGGAGCTTGAATACAGATATTCTGATTGGGATGCTCTCACTTGTTATTAAGACGCGCCAAAAGGTGAGTATCGGAAGGCTTTATCTATAAAGTCTATAAATGAAAGCTTATAGTTGCTCTTTTATCTTTTTCTGTCGTATATAATGATCTTGCTACTGTGGCAGGTTTACAATGAACAACAAAAGACAATTCTTTCTGGAGGAACTGTAAATTCTAAAGACATGATTTTTCCTTTAAAGCTTCTGCTAATGAGCGCCACTTTGAGAGTACAAGACTTCACTGCTGAAAGGGTATTTTGTATTCCTCCACCTGTTATAGAAGTCTCTACAAGGCAATTTCCAGTAACTGAGCACTTCTCAAAGAAAACAGAGGTTGTGGATTATATTGGGCAAGCATATAAGAAGGTCTTGGCAATTCACAAGAGACTGCCACCAGGTGGCATACTTGTCTTTGTCACTGGACAAAGGGAAGTAGAGTACTTGTGCAGGAAGCTATGCAAAGCTTCAAGGGAGTTGATCAGGAAAACATCTAAAGAATCTGTAGTAAATGATGGGATTGTGGTTGGCGAAACAAATCTTGTTGAGGGGATAGATATGAAGGACATCAATGAAGCATTTGAGATTCATGGAAGTTCAGTCACCCAGCAAACTGATACGTTTGATGGTTATGATGATGATCATGATGTGCATGAGGATGAATCAGACTTTTCTTATAATTCTGAAACAGATAGTGAATTGGGATTTGATGGTGATGCAAATCTTGAGCTTTCAGAGATCAATGATAATCTTGGGGATGTCTTAGGACAGGAAGGAAACCTTGCTTCGTTGAAGGCTGCTTTTGAAGAATTGTCTGGGCAAGCACCCTTGAACTCCAATATTGATGGGGAGAAGACTCTTTATGTGAATACAGAAGGGTGTTTGGACCAATCAAAAAATTGTAAGGAGAAGAGGACTCAAGAAAATAGTTGTTCCTCTCCAGGTGCACTCTTTGTTCTTCCTCTTTATGCTATGCTGCCTGCAGCAGCCCAACTTCGTGTATTTGAAGGAGTCAAGGAGGGGGAGCGGCTTGTTGTTGTTGCCACTAATGTTGCTGAAACCTCTTTAACAATCCCAGGGATAAAGTATGTGGTTGATACTGGAAGGGAAAAAGTGAAGAATTACAACTCTTGTAATGGTATGGAAACTTACGAAATACAATGGATAAGTAAGGCATCTGCTGCTCAACGTGCAGGGAGAGCTGGAAGAACTGGACCTGGTCATTGTTACCGTCTTTATTCTTCTGCAGTTTTTAATAATTTACTACCTGACTACTCTCTTGCTGAGGTTTCTAAAGTACCCGTGCATGGTGTTGTCCTTCTCTTAAAATCCATGCTTATTGAGAAGGTAGGTTTAAGATATTCTTCTTTATTCTCTCTACTTGTTTAAGTGCATCAATTTTTCCATATTGGGTGTTACTATTAGCTTGGGGCTGCATATGATGAATAATGAACATATGTTAAATAAACTGACAACAATATTGATATATGATTATATCTTATTGTTGACAGTTATCTGGTGGGAATCAGTCCAACTGACCCTTTTATATTAAAATTTTTGTGTCAAGATGTACATTACTGAGTGGCTTGAGTTGGAAAAGGGGTAATTCTTGATCTTTGTATTCTTTTCCTTTACAATAGCATGGCTGTGTATCTGGGTTGAATGAAGGATTAGGGTTTTCCACTACATATATAAATAACAGGGTTGTATTTATTAGATTGTCACTATTTGGTTCAAAGAAATTATCTTCAATTGGTGGTCTCAAGTTTGCTTATTAGTTGTCATTTTTATACTACTGCATAATTTGTAGATTTTTTCAGTTGTATGGTTATTTTGATCTTTTAAAATTTCTGTCAACCAGGATTTTGACATCTTTCTTAATTTGGGATTTTTTTTTGTTTACTTATAACTTCTTATCCAATTATCTGGTGATTTTGATTTATTCAGTTTTCTGCCAACTAGGCTTTTCTTGTCTTCTTTTAATAGTTATAATTTATACAGGTTACGAGCTTCCCATTTCCTACTCCTCCTAGTGATGCAGTCCTAATTGAAGCGGAGAAATGCTTGAATGCTCTTGAAGCACTTGATGACAAGGGTAAAGTTACACCCTTGGGAAAAGCCATGGCACTTTATCCTTTGAGTCCTCGTCACTCTAGAATGCTCCTTACAGTCATTAAAATTACAAGGCACAAGCATATATGTACTCGACCTAATCTGCTTTTGGCATATGCTGCTGCAGCTGCAGCAGCATTGAGCTTGTCAAATCCTTTTGTAATGCAGTTTGAAGGCAATGATACTAATAGAGACTCAGAGATGTATGAGAAATCTAGCATGACGAATAGTGAGAAAGTCATTGACAAGGAAGAAAAATTGAGGAGAAAGAAACTAAAAGAAACTGCAAAAGCTGCCCGTGACAAATTTCGTGTCATTACAAGTGATGCCTTGACCATAGCTTACTCTTTGCAGTGTTTTGAGCATTCGCAGAGGCCAGTAGAATTCTGTGAGGACAATGCATTGCACTTCAAAACCATGGAGGAAATGTCCAAGCTTAGACAACAGCTACTTAAACTCGTCTTCTATCAGAGTACTACAGGGGGTAATGAACAGGAGTACTCATGGATTCATGGAACTCTGAAGGATGTAGAACATTCCTGGCAGGTTTCTTCTGGAAAATATCCTCTTTCATTGGATGAAGAACGGCTCATCCGCCAAGCAATCTGTGCTGGTTGGGTAGATAGGGTTGCCAAACGTATTACAGGGTCTTATAGGGCCTCTAATGGAGAACAAAGAGTTCGTGCTGTTTGTTATCAAGCGTGCATGGTTGAAGAATGTATTTTCCTTCATCGTTGGTCATCAGTTTCCAATGCAGCCCCCGAGCTTTTGGTCTACAATGAATTATTACATACAAAAAGACCATACATGCATGGAGTAACAAGTGTGGAGCCAGCTTGGCTTGTTGAGCATGCCAAGTCGTCATGCATCTTCTCTGCACCCCTGACAGATCCCAGACCTTTCTATGATACCCAGACTGACCAAGTAAAATGTTGGGTCATCCCAAAGTTTGGGCGTTACTGTTGGGAGCTTCCAAAGCATCAATTGCCAGTTAGCGATAATGATTGTCGGGCTCGAGTGTTAGCCTATGCTTTGCTTAAAGGCCAGGTTTGTCAATGTTTAAAACCTGTCCGAAAATATATGGCAGCTCGTCCAGAGAGTGTTTTGAAGGTTGAGGCATCTGGTCAGAAAAGGGTGGGAAATCTCATAGAGAAGTTGAAGAAAAAAGTTATTGGTAGCTCTGCTGAGTTGAGAATGGTGTGGAAGGAGAATCCGATGGAATTGTATTCAGAAATTTTGGATTGGTTTCAGGAGAGTTTTCATAGTCACTTTAAGGAGTTATGGTTACAAATGCTGAGAGAGGTGCTTAAGGAGACCCCCAAATGCTCTTCATGAATACAGGGGTGATTTGTTTATTAAATAATTCCAAACTATCAATTTTTTATTATTTTAAATTGTGAGGCTTTTGGAAAGTTTTGATTTATTGATTATTTGATAAGTATGTTATTAACGTATAATTTATAGGCACGTACCTAAACAAGAAACTTTTCTATATAAGCTATCGCTCACATCAAACTGATTCACATTATATTTCATATTTTTGACACTAATGTTTAATCTTTTCGGGCAATGATACTTTGCCAAATACTCTTATTTTATAATAAAATTTATATGTTTTTTTATATTGTAATGGATTATATTTAATTTCTTTTGTAAATAAGTAATAATTATGGTCGTATATATATAAGTTGAGTTGCAAAATTGTTTATTTCCTGCTGCAAAGATTTTTTTTCTTCATGAAATCATATTCAGAGTGATTTGACATGTACGCTTTTTAAAAAAAATTAATATTATTAAATAATTATATTTAATATTAGTTTTATTTTTTACAATTTTAAAAATAATGAAAAAAGTATTGAAAAGTTAAAAAGCGTTATATAACTACTAATTATTATTTCATATAAATAAAAAGTATATTATAAATTACCCGAAGGTTCATTAACAGGTGGGTTCTTTTTTATTTCTGCTATAAATTTGGTTATATACGTTTCTCTGGCTTTGGTCAATTCAATAAATATGCAGAATGGTCTGTTCATTTCGTTCAGCTCTATCAAAGGTGATTGAGTTTTGATTGTTTATCTTCTTTCTTTTAATGTTCAGGTGATGCATCTTTTGGGGGGTTCTTGGTTTTGGAGGCGGTTGCTTCCTCTTGGGGGCAAGTAAGTTGATAAGTCTATTAATAAAATGCAGAAAAATGCTTTTTTCTTAAACAAATTGGTAGTTACTTTTATTCTTCTTTTTTGTCATTCCTTTTTTCTCTTGTCCAGGACCCCAAGACATTTCTTATGTATATTGTGTTTTCTACAGAAAATTAGGTAATATAACATCTTATTGAACTACTAAGGGAATCATCTACATTTTGTTCCCCGATCCTTTTCCCTCTGCAATTTCATCTGGTATATGCATTATGTTTGATTTTGTTTTGTGAGGATTCTTTTTGAATGATTTGTGTTTGTCTAAAATTATTTAACTAGGCAAGTGCATGTATTATAAGCAATAGAGTAAATGAATAAGGATTGTCTCAGTTAATTATTAAATCCAAAATTTTCAAATTTTATTCAAACAATTCAAATAATAAAATTGCAGAATTTTAAAACAAAATAATACAATAAAAAAATGCCGATATAAAAAAAAATCATTTATGAGATAACTTTAAATATCTAAATTCCTTAATTATTTTATTTGATTTTATCTATCTTTAATTAACTTGACATATTTAATTATTGATTCAAATCTTAATGTATTTATAAACTCTTTTCGAAATAAATAAAAGTAATTATCTATAGACTTTTGAAATTGATGAATAATTAAATAATAATTTAAATATTACGTATAAAATTTAATTATTATCACGTAAAAGAATTAAATAAAACGTTATACTAACATAAAAATTAATTGCAAGTTTAATTTAATGGTCTATTTAATCAAATATTTTAACTAAACATAACTAATTAAATCTTAATAATTATAATCCGTGACCAATTAATTAAAAATAATAATTTAGAATTGAATAAATAATCAAAACATGTCATTTATAAAAAAATAAATAAGATTAAATCCAAACTAAATATTTAAGATTCTTTAGACACTTAAAAGAAATAAAACTATTCCATAGACTACACACAATCATCATAAAATACAAGAGAATGCCAAGAAAACAATAGAAACAAGAGTAGAATAAAAGAATGAAAAATCTGCAATTCTCATAAACTAGAATTCTTCTTCCAAATAAAGGTACAAGAGAAAGTCATAAAAATATTGGCGAAAGGAGTAGAAGAAAAGAATAAAAAATTTACAATTCCCATAAACCTTAGAATTCTTCTTCCAAAACTCAAGTAATTCTCTTCCTTCAAAGCCTCTTTCTCTTCAAGAAAATTCTTTAGAGTTTATCAATTTATGATGAAGGAAAATAAGCCTCTCCTGAAAAGATTAATACACTCAAATTTAGATGATAGCTTTGTCTAATGGAAAAAGTCTCATTGGAGTGATTTTAAATCAATTTTTCAAAAGCTTATGGACAATGATCAAATATGGTCACGTGCTTTTTTTTAGGTCATTAATATTGTCACATGTTTAATGATTAACATGTAAATGCATTAAGGGCGTCGTTTCGAAAACCTTTTCATCAAAAGGCACCCGTTAGGCAGTCTTGGACGGTAATAAATAAGCCAACGTGGGCACACTACTGAAAGCACTGTGACCAATACGCGCTTGGAAAGTGGAATTGCTTTGCTTTGGTTCCCACCTCCAGCTCCTCCCAACAACAATGGCTTCAATGACGTCTTCGAGCACCTTCTGTAACCTCAAGGTTTTGAGCAAAAACAATAGTGTTTCCTCTCTTCCTCGTATCCAATTCTCTCAGAAGCAGGACGAGAAGCCCCCAGAGCAAATAAGACGCAGGTGAGAAATTTTCCTATAAAACTATATTAAGTATATTTTGTACCCATGAACTGAAATTTCTCACACTTTTCACTTTTTACCATCTTGAAGGGAGATGATACTTAAGAGTAGTGAATTAGCGACCATTGGTGCCATATTAAATTTCAGGTCCACGGCAGTTTTTTTTTCCTCATTCTTATCTTTGAATCTATTTCTGTTTTTTGTCCTATTAATTGAATGTTATGTGATTTAGTCTTAAGATTTAATGCAATTACTTGATGGATTTCTTTTTTTCTTTCGGAAATGAGAAATGTTTGGCATGAATTTGTCTTCGTTTGCAGTGGGAAAAAGCCTAATTACCTTGGAGTACAGAAAAATACACCAGCACTGGCTCTGTGTCCAGCAACTAATAACTGCATATCAACCTCTGAGAATGTTAGTGATCTCACTCATTATGCCCCTCCATGGTAAAGCTCCCATCTTTTTCTTATTTAAACTTTGGTTTCTGGGATTACATTAATTAGCTTCAATTTGTCATTAAAAATTTAAAATGAACTCTCTCCTTAGACTTCCAGTTTGTTGTTAAAATGGAATTTTGGGAGGGCCTACTAAATGGTCCCAAATGAGAAAGGTAATAGTGCTGGGTTTAGTGCAAAAGGCTAGATTGGCAATCCATGTGAATCAGGTTGGCAATGGTGCACTTGGAATAATTTTTCACAAGTTTAAATCTGAAAGTAGTGTATCTCCAGTGGTCGGCTGGTTAGGCATTGACTTTTATATTTGCAAAAAGTTGTGCCGTGCACTCATTGGTTATTGAGTTTTTTTTTTCTAGTTTGACTATTCTCTTCTGATAAGCTGATTGGTCCTTGCGTTGGACATTGACCCAACTAATCCAGACGATATGGAAATAAACCATAGATGATTGAGTTTTGACTTTTACAGGACCTATAACCCTGAAGGTAGGAAAAAACCAGTGAGCAGAGAAGAGGCAATGGAAGAACTAATAGAAGTGGTAAATCTAAATTCAAACTATGAATCTTCATAATATGAATACCTTTGAAATTGTAATATTACTTCCCTTTCCATATAACAAATGGCTGGTTGTGTAAACTCTTCAAACATTGGCGTAAAGCTAACCTGAGTTCCAGCTGATTTTACAGATAGAATCAACCACACCAGACAGAGTTACACCACGGATTGTAGAAAGGAAAGAAGACTATGTTCGGGTGGAGTACCAATGGCCAATCTTTGGCGTACGTATGACACCATCTTATGTTTTCGGATAGTGACAGTACAAGCCTCTAATTTGTCTATCATGTTCTATCAGTTTGTCGATGATGTTGAGTTCTGGTTTAGACCAGGGAAAAACTCAACTGTGGAGTACCGGTCTGCATCCAGGTTGGGAAACTTTGATTTCGATGCGAATAGAAAGAGAATCAAGGTAAAATTTTATCACTGTTTCTGTTTGTTTGTCTGCTTACATATTCATGTGATAAAAGCATCTGCTGGCTAACAGGCATTGCGACAAGAGTTGGAGAAGAAAGGATGGGCATCTCAAGAATCATTATGAGAAACTTGTGAAGAAAATGTTAGCAATAATAACTACAATCCAATTCAAAATTGTAGTTATTATTTTATTTTATTTTTACATGTTTTACAGCCTTGAATAATTGTCTTACACTGCAAAACTTTTAACAGAGCTGTGAGAAAGAAATTATCACCCCTACTCTTCTCTTAGGTCATTCATTGATGTATTCATTTTTGGACTGAGGAAACTGTAACGCATATTTTTTTTTTTCCATATCTATAAACATAAACATGTTATTCAAGCTGTTAACTTCCTCACATTACCAGGGTCTATGGCTAATTGGGTGTATTCCTATTTTTGATGTAGTTTGGTTTAAATGATTAGTTGTGAGTATCTATCCAAGCTACCCTTAGTTTCTGTGGGTATTAGATTTGGAATATCCTTTCACAAATTTGGGGGAAATAATTGATATTTGAGTTTGTTTTGGTGTTCTCTCTTATTTTACATTTGTGTCAGTAATTGAATTACTGTGGAATTGATAATAATGCATGTCTCATTCTTCCTGCCCGATGACTTTTTTTTTCTTTCTTTTCTTTTCTTTTCCATTGCCTTTGTACAAGAACCAGAGGTATGGCCTTTCTCCCTATTTCCTCATTCTTTTTTTTTTCTCATTATTTGGGTTACATTTTTTCATATCCTTGTTGATGATGCTTCTGGGGAATTTTATGTTGGCTTTGAGACGCATGAGAGGGCTATGACTTTGGTTTTAGGACACGGAATGCATGTCAAGGAAGAAAATCAGAGAAACCTATCAGCAGCTCTGGTTGTTTGAGTATGTTATGCTTTCTGTTCTTGGCTTGCCTTTTGTTAAAATATAAGAAAGGATTCATCAATATTGTGTTTGATTGATACATGAGAGATATCAACTGATATGATATAAAGTAGTTGAATGCCTGTTCAATTTTGAATCTATAGTTTTTCTCTTTTATGTTATATACTAAAATTTATTTCCTATGTGATGGTTGTATCGTGGGTTGCCTGTCGACACTGAACAATTCTGTGTTCATTCCCCACTCTGGATTTCACCTTCATGCGAAGTTGGATTTTAGGTTTTTCTCATTTGTTGGAAAGGTGGGACTAATCAACCAAGCTTTTCTCCTCTCCTCTGTATCAGTCAACGTTATTTCCCCCCTCTAAAAAGCAGAATCATCCTTCCCAATAGTTGACTATTTGATATGGTTTATCACGAGAAGTAAACTAAAACATCATGGAGATATACTTAGAACAGGAGTTTCGTTATTAGGACTTTTGTTTTAATTATCATGAAGTGTTAGGATATGAATAGCATTTGTGCTTTGTACTGCAGTTTTGTCTCTCCCCCAAGTGCTTGTTCATTTCACTTTTTGCCCTTTGAGGGAAGGGAAGGTTTAGGTCAGTCACATTATCTATTTGCCCTAAAATTATATAGGCTGTTGAAAAGAGGATTTCTGTTTTGGAAATCAATGGGTTGTAGAATTCCAATTTCATTTTCAATGAATGCCAATTTTTTGAATAGATACTAGACTTGTCTTCTTTTAGATCATCCTGGAACAGCTGCCTCCCTTTTTCAGTCCTTTTTGTTTTTTCAATCCGAGTCAAAAAGAAAAGGTAGAGGATGAAAGCATGTGTATTAAATCATTATATGAAATGTGTACTTTGAAAGTCGTGTAGATCATGCAATTAGTCACCTATGATGGCTTTTTCTTAATACGGTAATGTATCCTCGAATCAATTTATGTGTGAATTGAGATAATTCTTTTTTAAGTAATTTTAAGAGCTTATTTTCTCACATTACTCTAATACATATAGTAGAATTAATTCTCTTAGTACTAGTGTCAAGGGTTGAACTTGAATAATTAAGGTAGGACTTACATTTCTTTGAACACTAAACCAACCTCTTGAAGTTCACCTATGATGCTTTAATACAAAAAAAGAAAAAAGAAATACATTAACACTTGGTGAATCTTCTTTTATAAGTGAAAATAATAGCAAATCGAAACTCTATCATATTCTATATACTTTGAGATTTATTACTTGCCCCTCCCTTTCATATTTTGTTTTTCCTTGCTGTGTTTATATCATATTTGTCGTCTACTTTTTGACTTATAAATGTATTTGGTAAAACATGTTCCTTCTAGGCTTTGGCTTTGTCTCGTTAAAGGAATAGTTCACAGTTGATTAGTCAATTTGAATAAAATATATAATATATATTTAAAATTTTCATATTATAAAATATATTGTATTAAAAATAAAATATATAAAATTAAATAATTAATATAAATAATCAAATAGTATATATTAATATATATAAAACATCATCATTATATATTGAAGAAGCTTGAAATTTTATATGATATGATATTCAATAGTCAATAGTAGATGTTATAATAATATTTTTAATAAAAAATAAAAAAGAATATATAATTATTATTAATATTAAGAATTGAGTTAAAATGACATTAAGTCAGCATAGGCATGTTTTATCGCAATTTTTTCTTTTAATTAAATAGTTGAATTCTTTTTATCGTTTGCTCCTAGTTTGTTCTTCGATTGGCACGTGTCAACTCACTATATTTTCGCCAATATCTTGTTGAACAGTTTTAAAGGTCAAACTATCAGTAGTTTTGACATGCTTGATCACCTCATACAATATATATATATATATATATATATATATATATATATATATATATATATATATATATATATATATATATTAAGTAATGGTTCTTTTCATATTTCAACAAATTAAGTTCTTGGAAAGATCTTACCAGTGTATAGGTTTATTTATTATGACTTTATTTTGTAATAAAAAATTTAAGATGAAAAAAGCCTATTCAATTTCAAAATCAGGTCACAAATTTTAATAAAAATTTATAATAATATTTATAGATCGTTTACTAAAAAAAATTGTTGACAGTAGAAATTAAATTTAAGTCTCAATGTAAATTGTTTTGATGTTAATTTACCAAATGAACCAACTAATTTTTATGTTTTAATATCTAAAGAATTGTCATCAATTTCAGTAATTGTAAGTTTTTTGTGTTTTCTAAACTGGCACTTGATATGGACCTGTTCAATCTAGAGTTGGAGTAACCTTTTGTATACCAATTAACTTAAAATTATTATAGAATTCCTTCACGTATGTAGTTATTATCCAAACATGCATTAATATATATAATTATCCAAAATATTACATCCTTGAGTTGTATTTAATTTTTAGTTCTTATCATTAGGTCGATTATAAATAACCCATACGAACTTTGAATAATTTTTTCTGGTCATTTAATTGTGGTATAGTGATATATTTTATATAATAAATCAGAGA
Source organism: Gleditsia sinensis (assembly GCA_037074535.1). Lineage (NCBI taxonomy): Eukaryota > Viridiplantae > Streptophyta > Magnoliopsida > Fabales > Fabaceae > Gleditsia > Gleditsia sinensis. The sequence continues at coordinate 14,378,480 of CM073468.1, read as the reverse complement.
AAAATTAAACAAAAATTATCTAAATATATGAGATATCTTCAAATTTATTATTACCTTTTAGCAAAAATATATATTTTTTCTTTTAATTTTATAATAAGTTTTATTTTTGTCTCTTAATTAATTTCTTCCAATATGATCTTTCAACAAAAAAAGATAATAAAATCTCAATAATTCTCTCCTTAAGCATGGCAGTAGCAGAAGCAGGCGGATAGAGAAGAGTGCTCAATATCTTATGCATTAAAAAGATCAAAGGACTTAAGCTCGGCTGGATATTCCTTCGGTGTATGAAACCTTGCATTGATAGTGGTCAAGTAAATCTTACACTGACTAAGGGAATTTTGGAGAAGTTTTTTATTTCCTTCACAATTTTCCATGTATTTTGAGGGTTTTTTTTTTAAAAAATTTCTTGAGCTTGGGAAGCAATAAGTTAAAATGTTTGCAAGAAGATGAATCAAAAGTCAAGTTCAATAAAGAGTGAAAAGCAACAAATTATGAATCAAGAATTCCAACTACACCGAAGGTCAAAAACCCCAAAAAAAGAGGAGGGTTTTGAACAAAACCATATGATGGAGGAGCTTATCTTCATCCAAAGATAGTAACTCGTTCAAGGTTGCTCATATCTGGTTAGGCACTTACAATACTATAGAGGAGGCTTCTCAAATTTCTTCTACTGCAGCAGTGATTGGGTCTCAAAAGAGCAACATCTCTTCCTCAGCAAAGGTCCAAAATGCATCATTTGGTTAAGTTTGTGAGAGGAGTGTTTTGTTACAAGTAGTATCCACATTATAAGAAATTTGATTTTCGGTGGCGACTAAAATCGCCATCAAAAGTGAAAAAGTCGTCATTAAAATTATTTAGTGGTGACTTTTAGTGACCACCAAATCATTGTCTATGCGACATCAATAAAGGGTTTCTGTGGTGACATAAAAAAGTTGCCACATAAAATAATTATTGCCACAAAAAATAACTTTTCAATGGAAACACAAGTCGTCACTGAAAAAACAATTTACACCAAAACAAGAAAGGTCGCCACTAAAAATTTAGTGCGACTTTGTAGAGTCGTTGTTGTAGAGTGACTATTCAATGGAGACTTAAGTTGCCACAAAAACCCTTTTTAGTGGTAATAAAAGTAGAGGTGCCATTGAATACTCAATTTTTAGTGGCGATTTCGTTTACTTCCCCTACCATCAACTATATTCACGAACATTGCTCTACTTATTCCTAACTCACTCCTCTCTTCTTCGACGAGTTGTCTCTCAAATCATCTTTGCCACCTCTCACCATTCTTTCTCTCACTTTTCCCCTCCTATAGTATCACAAGTTCCCATTCGTCCACTTCTACAAAAGATGCGACAACAACCTCTTCTATTTGATTTAATTAATTATATCTAATTTCCTTTCCAAAAAAAAAATTGAACAAAAACTAGCTACAAAAAATGGTGTCTTTGGATAACTTGGTGAGCATCAAGCCCTGGACATTTGAATATTTAGTATTAATATTATCTTAACACAATGAAATCAACTATTTGATATTTCTTCCCCCAAAGAAATTCTCTGTTTACTCACCTAGAAAATAACGACTATAACCAAAAAATGCAACAAACACCACCATGCATTGCCAAAAAAACACATAGCAACATCGAATCAAATCAATCTAACCTTACCTAAGCAACCATGAATTAGGTCTTGTAAAAGCGTTGGCTCTTATGCAAATGTCTTGGTCAAATGAATTTTACGATAAGGAGAGAGAAAAGTGTTATGCTCTACTTCGAATGTTTTACACTCTGATAAGGGAAAGATGTATGTTCTGTTACAAACATGTTACGCTCTAATGAAGGGACGGAAAGGTGTCACGGGTTTAGAAAAGTTGCAGTTGGTCTAGAACAACAACAATGGTATTATGGGTTTGGGAAAGGTGAGGGATGGGGGAAGAATATTAGCTGATAAGTTCCCATTCTTCCACTTCTACAAAAGATGCGATAGCAACCTCTTCCATTTGATTTGATTCATTATATCTAATTTCCTTTCCTAAAAAAATTGAACAAAAACTATCTACAAGAAATGGTGTCTTTGTAAAACTTGGCAAACATCGAGCCCTGGACCTTTGGATATTTAGTATTAAAATTTTTTTAATACAATGAAATCAACTATTTATCTTTCTTCCCCAAAGGAAATTCTCTATTTTCTCACCAATAAAATAACACCTACAGCTAGAAAATACAACAAACACCACCATGCATTGCCAATAAAACACAGAGCAACATCGAATCAAATCAATAAAAAAAACCTAACTTTAAGCAACTACAATTTGGGTCTTGCAAATGTTGGCTCTGATGCAAATGCCCTGGTTGAGTGAATTTTACGATGAGGAAAGGGAAAGGTGTTATGCTCTGCTGCAAATATTTTACACTCTAATAAGGGAAATATGTATGCTTTGTTAAAAATGTGTTATGCTCTAATGAGGAAAGGGAAAGGTGTCATGGGTTTGGGAAAGTTGGAGTGGGTTTGGGATAACAATAGTGGTGTTACAGACTTGGGAAAGGTGAGAGATGGGGGAAGAATATTAACTAGTTCCCATTCTTCATTTCTACAAAAGTTGCGATAGAAAACTCTTCCATTTGATTTGATTGAATATATCTAATTTCCTTTCCACTAGAAATATTGAACAAAAACCAGCTACAAAAAATGGCATCTTCGGATAAATTTGTGAGCATTGAGCCCTAGACATTTGGATATTTAGTATTAATATTATCTTAACACAATGAAATTAACTATTTAATATTTCTTCTCCTAAAGAAATTCTCTGTTTGCATACCATACCAAGAAAATAACGACTACAGCTAGAAAACGCAACAAACACCACCATGCATTGCCAACAAAACACAGAGCAATATCAAATCAAATCAATCTAACCTTACTTAAGAAACCATGATTTAGGTCTTGCAAAAGTGTTGACTCAGATGTAAATGTCTTGGTCAAGTGAATTTTAAGATGATGAGAAGGAAAGGAGTTACGCTCTGCTACAAATGTTTTACACTCTAATAAAGGAAAGATGTAAGTTTTGTTACAAACGTGTTACACTCTGATGAGGAGAAGGAAAGGTGTAACAAGTTTGGGAAAGTTGCAGTGGGTCTAGGATAACAACATTGGTCTTATGGGTTTGGGAAAGGTGAGGGATGAGGGAAGAATATTAGTTGAAAGTATCACAAGTTCACATTCTTCCACATCTACAACAGATGCAATAGCAACCTCTTTTATTTGATTTGATTCATTATATTTAATTTTCTTTTCAAAAAAAAAAAATTTGAACCAATACCAGCTATAAAAAATGACATCTTCGGATAACTTGGCAAGCATCAAGCCCTGGACCTTTGGATAATTAGTATTAATATTATCTTAACACAATGAAATCAACTATTTGATATTTCTTCCCCCAAGAAAATTCTCTATTTTTTCACCTAGAAAATAATGCCTATAGCCAGAAAATACAACAAACACCGCCATGCATTGCCAATCAAACACAGAGCAACATCGAATCAAGTTAATCTCATAAAATAAATCCTAACCTAACTTAAGTAACCACAATTTGGATCTTGCAAAAGCATTGGCTCTTATGCAAATATCCAGGTCAATTGAATTTTACAATGAAGAGAGAGAAAGGTGTTGCGCTCTGCTTTAAATGTTTTACACTATAATAAGGGAAATATATACACTTTGTTACAAATGTGTTACACTCTGATGAAGGGACGAAAATGTGTCATGGGTTTGGGAAAGTTGTAGTGGGTTTGGAACAACAATAGTAGTGTTACAGGTATGGGAAAGTTGAGGAATAGGGAAAGATTATTAGCTGATAGTATCACAAGTTCCTATTCTTCTACTTCTACAAAAGATGCAATAGCAACTAGTTCCATTTGATTTGATTCATTATATATAATTTCCTTTCCCATAAAGAAAATAAACAAAAATCAACTACTAAAATTGGTTTCTTTGGATAACTTGACGAGCATCGATCCCTGGGACCATTGGATATTAAGTATTAATATTTTCTTAACACAATGAAATCAACTATTTGATATTTCTTTCCCAAAAGAAAATCTCTGATTTCTCAACAAGAAAATAAAACCTACTGCCAGGAAACACAACAAACACCACCATGCATTGCCTTTAAAACACATATCAACATCGAATCAAATCAATTTCATAAAATAAAAACTAACCTTACTAAAGCAATCACGATTTGGGTCATTCAAAAACTTTGGCTCAGATGCAAATGTCCTAGTCAAGTAAATTTTATGATGAGGAGAGAGAAAGGTGTTACGCTCCACTTTAAATGTTTTACACTCTAATAAAGGGAAGATTTACATTTTATTACAAATGTGCTACGCTTTGATGAGGGGACGGAAAGGTGTCACAGGTTTGGGAAAGTTGCAGTGGGTCGGGGACAACAACAATGGTATTACGGGTTTAGGAAAGGCAAGGGATGGGGGAAGAATATTAGCTCATTCTTCCACTTCTACAAAAGATGCGATAACAACCTTTTCCATTTGATTTGATCCATTATATCTACTTTTCTTTCCAAAAAAAAATGAACAAAAATCAGCTACCAAAAAAGGCGTCTTTGGATAACTTGGTGAACATCGAGCCCTGGACCTTCAGATATTTAGTATTAAAATTATATTATCATAATGAAATCAAATATTTGATATTTCTTTGCCCAAAGAAATTCTCTGGTTCCTCACCAAGAAAATAAAACCTAATTCCAAGAAACGCAACAAACACCACCATGCATTGCCTTTAAAATACAGAGAAACATTGAATCAAATCAATCTCATAAAATAAATCCTAACTTAACTTAAGCAACCACGATTTAGGTCTTGTAAAAGTGTTAGCTCTTATGCAAATGTCCTGGTCAATTGAATTTTACGATAAGGAGAGAGAAAAGTGTTATGCTTTGCTTTAAATGTTTTACACTCTGATAAGGGAAAGATGTACATTTTGTTAAAAAACGTGTTACGCTCTGATGAAGGGACGGAAAGACGTCACGGGTTTGTGAAAGTTGTAGTGTGTCTGCGACAACAATAGTAGTGTTACGAGTTTTGAAAAGTTAATAAATAGGGGAAGAATATTAGGTAATAGTATCATAAGTTCCCATTCTTCCATTTCTACAAAAGATGCGATAGCAACCTCTTCCATTTGATTTGATTCATTATATCTAGTTTCCTTTTCCAAAAAGAAAATGAACAAAAATCAGCTACTAAAATAGCGTCTTTGGATACTTAGCGAGCAATGATCCCTGGGACCTTTTGATATTTAGTATTAATATTTTGTTAACACAATGAAATCAACTATTTGATATTTCTTCCCCCAAAGAAGTTCTTTGTTTTCTCACCTAGAAAATAACGCCTACATCCAGAAAACACAACAAACACCTCCATGCATTGCCAACAAAACCCATATCAACATCCAATCAAATCAATCTCATAAACTAAATCCTAACCTAACTTAAGCAACCACGATTTGGGTTTTCCAAAAGCGTTGCCTTTAATGTAAATGTCCTGGTCAAGTGAATTTTACGATAAGGAGAGAGAAAAGTGTTATGCTTTGCTTCAAATGTTTTACACTCTGATAAGGGAAAGATGTACGTTTTGTTACAAACGTGTTATGCTATGATGAGGGGACGGAAAGATGTCACGGGTTTGGGAAAGTTGCAGTGTGTCTGCGACAATAATAGTAGTGTTACGAGTTTTGAAAAGTTAATAAATAGGGGAAGAATATTAGGTAATAGTATCATAAGTTCCCATTCTTCCATTTATACAAAAGATGTGATAGCAACCTCTTCCATTTGATTTGATTCATTATATCTAGTTCCTTTTCCAAAAAGAAAATGAACAAAAATCAGCTACTAAAATAGCATCTTTGGATACTTAGCGAGCAATGATCCCTGGGACCTTTTGATATTTAGTATTAATATTTTGTTAACACAATGAAACCAACTATTTGATATTTCTTCCCCCAAAGAAGTTCTTTGTTTTCTCACCTAGAAAATAATGCCTACAGCTAGAAAACACAATAAACACCTCCATGCATTGCCAATAAAATCCATATCAACATCCAATCAAATCAATCTCATAAACTAAATCATAACCTAACTTAAGAAACCACGATTTGGGTTTTCCAAAAGCATTGCCTTTAATGTAAATGTCCTGGTCAAGTGAATTTTACGATAAGGAGAGAGAAAGTTGTTATGCTTTGCTTCAAATGTTTTACACTTTGATAAGGGAAAGATGTACGTTTTGTTACAAACGTGTTACGCTCTGATGAGAGGACGGAAAGATGTCACGGGTTTGGGAAAGTTACAGTGTGTCTGCGACAACAATAGCAGTGTTACGAGTTTTGAAAAGTTAATAAATAGGGGAAGAATATTAGGTAATAGTATCATAAGTTTCCATTCTTCCATTTCTACAAAAGATGCGATAGTAACCTCTTCCATTTGATTTGATTCATTATATCTAGTTTCCTTTTCCAAAAAGAAAATGAATAAAAATCAGCTACTAAAATAGCGTCTTTGGATACTTAGCGAGCAATGATCCCTGGGACCTTTTGATATTTAGTATTAATATTTTGTTAACACAATGAAATCAACTATTTGATATTTCTTCCCCCAAAGAAGTTCTTTGTTTTCTCACCTAGAAAATAACGCCTACATCCAGAAAACACAACAAACACCTCCATGCATTGCCAACAAAACCCATATCAACATCCAATCAAATCAATCTCATAAACTAAATCCTAACCTAACTTAAGCAACCACGATTTGGGTTTTCCAAAAGCGTTGCCTTTAATAAATGTCCTGGTCAAGTGAATTTTACGATAAGGAGAGAGAAAAGTGTTATGCTTTGCTTCAAATGTTTTACACTCTGATAAGGGAAAGATGTACGTTTTGTTACAAACGTGTTATGCTATGATGAGGGGACGGAAAGATGTCACGGGTTTGGGAAAGTTGCAGTGTGTCTGCGACAATAATAGTAGTGTTACGAGTTTTGAAAAGTTAATAAATAGGGGAAGAATATTAGGTAATAGTATCATAAGTTCCCATTCTTCCATTTCTACAAAAGATATGATAGCAACCTCTTCCATTTGATTTGATTCATTATATCTAGTTTCCTTTTCCAAAAAGAAAATGAATAAAAATCAGCTACTAAAATAGCGTCTTTGGATACTTAGCGAGCAATGATCCCTGGGACCTTTTGATATTTAGTATTAATATTTTGTTAACACAATGAAATCAACTATTTGATATTTCTTCCCCCAAAGAAGTTCTTTGTTTTCTCACCTAGAAAATAATGCCTACAGCCAAAAAACACAATAAACACCTCCATGCATTGCCAATAAAATCCATATCAACATCCAATCAAATCAATCTCATAAACTAAATCATAACCTAACTTAAGAAACCACGATTTGGGTTTTCCAAAAGCATTGCCTTTAATGTAAATGTCCTGGTCAACTGAATTTTACAATGAGGAGAGAGAAAGGTGTTACGCTCTGCTTCAAATGGTTTACACTCTGATAAAGGAAAGATGTACACTTTGTTACAAACGTGTTACGCTCTAATGAGTGGAGGGAAAATTTTTACGGGTTTGGGAAAGTTACAGTGGGTCTGGGACAACAACAGTAGTGTTATGGGTTTAGGAAAGTTGAAGCATAGGGGAAGAATATTAGCTGATAGTATCACAAGTTCCCATTCTTTCACTTCTACAAAAGATGCGATAGCAACCTCTTCCATTTGGTTTGATTCATCATATCTAATTTTCTTTCCAAAAAAAATTGAACAAAAACCAGCTACAAAAAATGTCATCTTTAGATAACTTGGTGTGCATCGAGCGCTAGACTTTTGGATATTTAGTATTAATATTATCTTAATACAATGAAATCAACTATTTGATATTTCTTCCCCCAAAAAAATTCTCTAATTTCTCTCCAAGAAAATAATGCATACAACTAAAGAACTCAACAAATACCACCATGCATTACTAATAAAACACTGAACAACATTGAATCAAATCAATCTCATAAAGTAAAACCTAATCTTACTTAAGCAAACATGATTTAGGTCTTCCAAAAGCATTGGCTCTGGTGCAAATGTCTTGGTCAAGTGAATCTTACCTAAATTCTAACACGAGTTTTGTCTTGAATACCATCAATTTTTCTTCCTAATTTTAGGGTTTAATATAGAGGATAGACTAAAGCCTTTGTTCTATAAGGGAGATGCCTTATAGTTATCTAAAGCTACTAATTGAAAAAGTGAATTGAATAGACTTAAAGCATAATGTCAATATACCACTTATTATTCCACCTAAACTACCCTTGGAGTAGAATAAAAATGAAGGAAAAATCTAATGACTGAGGGATGGCAAGGGGACCAATGTGGATAGCCAGTTAACATAGCCGATAAATGCTTGTTAGACGAAGGTGATACAACTAAGATTGGTGAGTACACAGATGTGGTAGCTTTAGATAGTATACATGATTTAATTTATGCTTGCATTATCTAATTCATGCTTATTAAAAATAGACTATTTTAGGTGCTCATGAAACATACTATTCCTGTGATAAAGTAAAGGACGAGGCATATAAGCTAGTGCTAGAAGAGTATGAGAATGAAGAGATTATGGTATAAAACACAGTACAACACTTTCTTTGTTTTATTTGCCTTAATTTTTCATCTTTTAATCAAGCAAATACTTTCTTTGGTGTTGGGAAAATAGAATTATGAAAGTTGAATCATAAATAAATTCAAATTTTAATATTGTTTTATTTCCCAATTTGGATGAGTCAACTATGCTTTTTAAGAATGATAAGAAATCTATACCTATAATTTCAAATGTGCTAGTAAGCTCAGACAACAATGATAATAAGTATAAGCTTGAAGAATTGGGTAGCCTGGTGTGCTCTGATGAGGATGATACTAGCCCAAGGTTAAGGAGGTATCCAACCTTTATACCAAATGCATATTTTGGAATAGTGGCAATAAAGTTAGGCATTGAGTTCTCCACCCTTCAAGTGTTCAAGTCTATGATTCAAAACTATAGCATTGCCCTTGAAAGGGAGTTCAAATTTATAAAGAATAACAAGCTTAGGGAGAGGACACAGTGCAACACAACATTGTGGGAAAATTTTTTTTGTAGCTGGAGCAGTGATATAAATAACTTCCAAGTGAAGAGACGAGCATTCATGTACTAAGGGAACAATAATGCAAACAAGAAGTGGTTAGCAAATGAACTTGTCTTGATAATTAATTAGATCATAACCATGAATGAAACATCCCGAAGCCTTTGATTGGTTCAAGCAAAATATATAAGTTCACCTTGATGACTTTCATCTAGGGCAGTGAAGATGGAAAAGCATATGGTTAGAAGTTTATAGAAAGAGCAATATTCAACTTTATGGGATTACTATGGGGAGTTGAGAAAAACCAACCCTGGATCCTCAATTTTCTTGAAAGTAAATGGAGTAAACTTGAACTAATCTCCTACCTTTGATAAATTTCACATAAACTTAGACTCCTATAAAAAAAAGTCAAGAATGGTTGTAGGATTTTGATAGAACTTGTCAAACGTTTTTTGAAAAGATATTACGGTGGCCAGTTGTTGACTGCATGTGCAATGAATGGTGACAATCATGAAGAACCACTTTTAGATAGACAAATACATATACAATCACAAAGAAGGAATAATCCATATCCCTTGTACACAAAGTCAACAACTAGTCTCCATAATACCTTTTCAAAAAACATTTGTTGAATTATATCAAAGGCCTATAATCGTTTTTGAATCTTCTCCTACTAGCATCCAGAAATATGTAAAGTCTAGCAAAGGTAAGAGAATGGTTCAAGTCTGATCTATTTACTTTCAAAAAAATTGAGAATTCAAGGTTGGTCCTCCTCAGCTCTTCACAATAATCCCATAAAGTTAAATATTGCTCTTTCTCTAGACTCTCAACCATATGTCTCACCATCTTCATTGCCCTATATATTTGAAAGTCATCAATGCAAACTTATCTATTTTTCTTGAACCAATCAAAAGCTTTAGCATGTTTCATTATTGGTTGTGATCTAACTATCGAGACAAGCTTATTTACTAGACATTTTATGTTTGTATTCTTGTTCTTGAATCCTCTAGTGCATGAATACCCATCCTTGTCTTGACTTGGAAGCTATTTGTATAACTGCTCCAACTAGAAAAAATCTCCCCACCCATAATGCTCTATGTTGTACTATGCCTTCACCTATAGTTTGTCATTCTTCATAAATTTGAACTCCTTTCTAAGGATAATGCTATAGTTTTGCACTGCAGACTAGAACACTTGAAGGATAAGGAACTTCATGCTCAACTCTATTACCACCCTCCTAAAATCTACATTTGGTATAAAGGTTGGATACCTCATTGACCTTTAACTAATATCATTTCTCATCAGAGCACACAGTGCTACCTAACTCTTTAGGCCTTTACATAACATCATCATTGTCTCAACTTAATACCATATATGATATATGTGAGCTCTCAAGTCCAAAGGCAATGATTTACTGCTTTTTCTTCTAACTATTTTTTAGTATTTTTCCTTAGTTTTTTGGATGCCTTCTACCACTTGTTGCACTTATATTTGCATCATCCGATGCTGTGCTATTTTGCTTTATTTTTCATTGAACCACAAGTTTTATAATATATCAAAAATATATTTGTTTCTTCATTTAAAGAAAAAACAAAATTAATTTTGAAATTTAAATTTAAAAGAAAAAACAAATATAAATTTACAATTTAAAATTAAATCACATGTTTGTACTAGTTTCTAGACTCTTAAGATTCATTCAAAATGGTTAGGGAACTTTTAAAATTATAGGTACCAATGTCTTAACATTCTTAAAAAGTATAGTTAACTTATCTAAATCAAAAAATAAAATAGTATTAAACATTTGAATTGAGTTATGATTAAACTATCATAATTTTATTTTCTCAGCACCAAAGAAAGTACTTGCTTGATTATAACATGGAAAATAAAACATAAAAGTGTTGTACCTTGTTTTCTACCATAATCTCTTCATCATTCTCAGATTCTTCTAACACTAGCTTATATGTCTCATCCTCTGCACTATCATAATTATCAATGCTGCTTTCATTATGGCATGATTTCTCATCATTGTTTGCTTGACCACAGGGAGAGTGTGTTTAATGATCACCTAAAATTGTCCATTTGTAATAAGCATGAATTAGATTACGTATATTACCTGAAACTACCATATCTTCATACTCACCAATCTCAATTGCATTAGCTTTGTCTAATGGGCATTAATTGGCCATGTTAGTCTATTCATATTAATCTATTCCCTTATCCATTGCACTTTTGCCTTCATTTCCATGCCATTAAGTGGAATAATAACTGGTATGTTGACATTATACTTAAAGTAAATCTGCAACTCACTTGTTTAATTACTAACCCTAGACAACTATATGATATTTTTTCACTGAGAAAAGGCATTAGTCCATCCTCTATATTAAACCCTAGAACTTGTTAGAAACACCAATGGTATCCATCCTTTGGATTAGGGGTGTACATCGATTTGGTTTGATCGATTTTGAAGGCTTAACTAAACCAAACCGATTACAAAATATCTTCAAAAAATGGACACATTCGATTTGGTTCATATCTATAAAACCAAACCAAACCAAACCAAACTTATAGAAAATCTGTTCAATTTGGTTCGATTCATCGATTTTTTTTCCATAATTACTCCCCATGTTGTGTTTACGAACTGCTCTCACCCAGGCCAGCGCGAGTCTCAGCCAATACCAAAGAAAAAGTAAACCAAAGGCAAAAGCTTTCACATTTCATATACAAGATAATTGGAATATGGGAAAACTACCTTTAACCGGAAAATTCGTGTGTTTCTTTTTGCCCTCCCATGCTTACGACAACGAGTGTGCACAACCTTGTACTCGAGCCCAGTTGACTATGCGATGGCCATTCTTCGTCTATCCCTAATCTTTGCTCAGTGAGATATTTTTAATTAGTAGAGCTAATACCCAGCCTGTCAAGTTGTCTTGAGAAAGTTTTTACCAAGTGACCAGAGGGAGTTTCTAAATGTAGCTGGCACTATGAAAGAGGAGTCAAACTATCTGTAATTTCAATATTCATCTTCTATTTGAAAAAAAAAAGTCATTAAATTGACGAGATGTGACTAGGTGGAGTAAAAGGTAGTGGAATAAGTGCTTGAGGATTAACTAATGTACAGCTTTCCTAGGAAGGTGAACGTTACAAATTAATTGAAGAGAGTCTATACTACACCGTCATTCCTCGATATCCTCCAATTTTCTTTTCCTAATTAATTATTTATGTCTTCTTTCAAAAAAATTAATTAAAAATTGCAGTAAGACCTATATTTGTGGCATGCCAATGATTGGGCACATTAACTAGAATGAGTTGTGCAAGCTTTTTATCTCCTTTGCAGATCACATTAATTGACTTCAAATTTCTTTTTTGGGATAAGAGAAGGAGAGCACTACTTGGAGTTTCTTCCCTCTATTTCTTTAATTGCAATTAATTCTTTTTTTTTAATTTCAAGCTCTGTGTCCAAGGAGAGTCTTATCTTTCACAATTTTAAACTGTGAGCTCGTAGTAAACTGAATAAGGTGGTGTAAAATGACAAGGCAGGAAAGGGCAGAGACTTTGGGTAGAAGGATCAGTACTTTTATGGTCACCAAGGTAGAGAAAAAGGTACTAAATATAATATTTAAAATAACAATTGGTTCAGTTTAATTTGATTGAGAATTTTTTTCAACCAAAAATAGAACTAAATAGCTCAGTTCACTATGTAGAAAAACCAATCTAAACTGTTCAAAATCGTTTTTTTTTTTTTTGACGGTTTAGTTTGGTTCAATTTTGTACATCCCAACTTGGTGGATATATAGTCAATGTCTAATCCATGCCAAGCATCCTCTTTACATTCAGCATATCTTAGGGTTAGGTCCTTTACAAAATACCTCTTATGGTGAAGTACCAAGGTTACAGGTTGTGTCATCTTGTACAAATGTTGCAAACAAAGATTAGCCATTATAAAAATAATGTCTCTGTCCTGCCAAAATATGCAGTATAATTTCATCTTATATATTTTATTATCCTAATTTTTCCAATAAGTGGCCATAACATAGTAATTATGAAAATCTTTCTATTTTTAGTTTTCCTAACTAAACAGAGAAGCCACGCTAAAATATTGTTCACTTGTGAAAATATCTACCATTTACACAAAGATGGGAAGAAAAAATGGAGTGAGATATGTAAAACCATGTTTCCTGCACTATCACAAGGGTTCAACTTCACATTGATAGTCATGTTTCAGAGAGTAAAGGTAAGCATAATCAAGTGAGTTCAAGTTACTTAATCCAAAGAAAATCATAACTTATAAGGGAGGACATGAATAAAGAAATTTAATTCCAAGTGAGTTGTAGTGTATCATTACAAAAAAGAAAAAAAGATATTTGTGTGCTTAAACATGCATGACCACATATTGTTAATTGTAGAGAGAAAACTTACAATAGGAGCAAGGAAGCCACTAAAATGGAGGGAACAAAACAAATATAAGTATAATGTTTCCAAAGTGTAGCATTACCACAAAGAATATAAACAAAAATTTGGCCAATGTAGGTGGGTACATTGACAATTAACTATGAAGCTTTTAGTCAAGCATCGAGCTTAATTTTATTATATAAATTTTTTTTACTAAATAAAGCATAGAAAATGAAAAAAAAATCAATTGTTATGAACTTGAACTAGGAAAAAGCAAAACTAGAAATCTCTGTGATGCAGCACTACTTTAAGTGAAACCCCAAGGACATTTAACAAATTAGTAAACATGCCTTTGCAATGAGTAGGTCATGTGGTTATTCCTAACACTCAATAGTTCCAATAGAATGAAAAAGTTGCAAATTCATTATTTTTCTAACACATATCTCTCATTGTTTATTTGAAATGGTCCCAATATAATAAGATCAATATAAAAGGAACTCCTCATGTGAATATTATATAGCTATAGTATCAATATCCAACACATTTCGTCCCAACAATATCCTCCCCTTTCAACATGTGGCTTTCCTTTTCCCTTACCCTTAATAATGTATGTCATTTTATCTAAATATTCCTCACAAGATCAAGATAAGAGATAGTCTTACCGCTTTGCCACGATTCTTAACCGTATGCAAGGAAGCTACGAAGAAGCTTTATAAAGACTGAAGAAGCTTGAAGAATAATGAAGTAGCTCAAAGAGGTCTAATAAGAGCACCAATTACTTATTTCAAAGCGATTACGGCAAAGAAGTTAATGCATTTTGTGCCAAAGGTGAAATTTTTTATTGAAACATTTGCAAGCTAAGGCCCAAAACACAGTGTTTTGCTTTCTTTTTATTTTTCTTCTTTTAAATGAAAGGTTGAGTGAATCAGTTTACTGATATAGAATATTTGACTAAAATTAACAGGCCACGTTAATATGTCTTTAATTACAATTATGATAGAGATTACAAAAAGACTGAATTATTTGATATTTAATAATATCAAATTCTTCTTCAAATCTAACATTTCAAAAAAGAAATTGATGTGATTTTTGTAATCAATGTTTAACTAAAAATCAAAATAAAAAGTAAATTTGAGAAAGACTACTCAAAGAAAGCCAAGTTTTAAACTCAAGAAAATAGTTCGGTATCCCGTGCTAAATTGAATTAATATTTCATCATTTTATTATGATTAAATAAAAGCAAGCTTCTTCTTTGCTCTGAAGGCGTTACGTACTGCCTTCGCCTATTCATCATAGTTGTCGGCTTTGAGTTGTATAGGAGTGATGATAATGCCAGGATTAACTCCCGAGCTGAGATAATAGGGTGAAGTGGGAGACAATCATATTGGTCCATTACCCAAGCAAAAGCCTTCACATTATGAGCCTAGTCAACATAAACTTAGAACACTAAAATTCTCCATTACAATCACAAAAAAACGTCCCTCTGTTTACTCCAAAGACACAAGTATAACAAGGTTTACTACTTAAACCGAAACATTTTCCACGGTTATTTTATAACTATTAATAACATCTTAACATAAATTTAATATCCAGCAATAAATGAACGGCTAAGTAATTGAAACTTTTCAAACAAATAACAATAAATAGACTTGGTATGCACAAAAATAGCTCCAAAAAAAGATAAATGGTGCAAATAAAGTGAATCATTCTCAATTTTTTGAGTGTTGAAACATGATAAAGAATCACAAATTTGGTTTATTTTCCTCTAGGAGGCTTTCTCGACAAGATACATGATAAACTCTTGAAAAAAATTCAATTTTAATCCCAACACATAGATAAAAAAATTACAACAAATAGATACATAATAATAACATTTTATAAATATTCATGAAACATGAACAATACCAAAATGAAAACAAGATATGCATGAACAAAGTTAATGAGGGGAAAATATAATAGGGTAAAAACCTTAATAGGAAAATCAAACGGTTTAATAATTAAAAATACAGCTTAACATAATTCACTGAATATATGGATTTTTTATATTTTTTATCTTGCAATATGCTACTTAAAGTTGCATCATAAAAATATTATTTAAAACAAACTACCAATATTATATGTATTTATTTTATGGAGTTATCAAGTGAACAAAGTTAATGAGGGGAAAATATAATAGGGAAAAAAACTTAATAGGAAAATCAAACGGTTTAATAATTAAAAATACAGCTTGACATAATTCACTGAATATATGGATTTTTTTTATTTTTTATCTTGCAATGTGCTACTTGAAGTTGCATCATAAAAAAATTATTTAAAACAAACTACCAATATTATATGTATTTATTTTATGGAGTTATCGAGAATTGAGCAAACGCCTAGATTTTTCTTTTTAATATAAAGTTAGTTAGTGACTAAGTGTTTGAATTTGTGCCCAGATAATATAAATAATAGGTCACATATATGCTAAGATTAAGAGATTTGAAATCAGAAATATGAAAAATGAGATGATGGAATTATAATGGTTGCGGTGAGTAGAGAAAAACCAAGAAAATATGGCTGTTGGACCCAATATATATATATATATATATATATGACAAAGGCTATTGGTTTGCCTTTTGATTTCAAGGACATCTATATTGTAGCTTAGGGCTAGAGTGAACTAACCTGAGATGCCAAAAGTGCAGTAGACAACGACGAAGATAGTGCCTTTGAAGGCCTAAGCAATAACTTCAATCCTAACACTTTTGCACTTGGAATTGGACCTGTTCCCCCCCCCCAAACAGTCAAGATTGTTATGTAAAGGAACATAAAAATGGCCACAAACTGGGCTGCCTCTCTGGAACTTGTTGGCTCCCAATGAAACATTTTGCTCCTTTGCCTCCATTTTCCTTGTGTCTAACTCTTTCCTTTTTCTCTGTTTGTTTGAGGGAACCAGAGGGTGGTAATGATAATAGGGAAAGACTTAAGTCAATGAAATTAAGGACAGTAAGTGGTGGAAACTAAAATTGAGAAAGATATGGGAATCTTGAGGAATTAAAAGTGGGGTTATTATGACTTGTAGGTTTATATAACATTGAATGTAGCAAAAACTAGCCGTTGGAAGAGAGGAGCCCTTTCTCCAATCTTGCCGTTGATAGTGGTCAATATAGCCATTAGAGTAGCCGTAAATGCAAGGAGTCTTATTCAGTCTATTTTGGCATTGGTCAATATATTTCCTTCGCAATGGTCGGAAGGTCCGCTACTTAAGATCGTTTCTCCTCTCCTCATCAGCTTAGCCTTCCTCCCTGCGAAGCCTTCTCTATCGTCAAAGCTACTAAGAGGAGTTTTCTCTCTTTTCCACTTCTTTCTCTTTTGATTCAAGGTTGGTTGGACTTCTTCTTATGATTGTTTTCCATGTATTGTAGATTTAGGTTGGACTTCTTCTTGTGATTTGTTAATATATGAAAATGTATTTCGATGCCACGAACTTACTATTTTTTTTTTGTAGATTTACTTTCATTCTCTTGCTTTCTCCATTGCCAACTACTCTGTTCCTAATTTTGGTCCCAACCCAAATAATGGTAGTCACATCTGATTTGGTTTAGTTTGAGTAGGTTCAATCAAAGTTTAGGTTGTTCTGTCTTGCTTAATAATTACCATCATTTTTTTAACAGCAAGGTTGCTTATCCCTTATTGCATAAACTGATTCATGGTATAGTTGTGGGATGGAGGAATTATCGTAGATGTCGTAGAGATACAATATCGGTTATGCTATTCAAATCTGTTGTTGTTACTGCCTTTCTTTATTTTTTAATATGAACTCCAATTAATATGATTTCAATTTCTGTGAAAAAAATAAGACATATAGCTACAAACTTTATGTTGGGCATTTTTGCTAGTTCTATTGAGATGAGGGTGATAAGGGGAAAAAAAAATCATAAAATAGAAATTTAGTGTGGTCTAGACCTTTGCTTACTCTTTTGTATATAAATCTTTCATATGACCTCAATCAAGTGATTCAAGTGGCAAATGAAATATAAGAAAAATGGTTACAACTTTCATGTTCGACTTTTTGATAAATTATGCCAAATTCATGGTAAAAAAGAAGAAAAAAATATATAAGCACATTAGCATTGGATGAGCGTCGTGGCGTGCAGTGTGCATAAATAGTGCACGAGCAAGGAGCAACACACCCAACCATACACCAGCCTCCCATGCGATTTTCTCCCTTCCACTTTCAAACCACTATAACTTGAGTTATAAACCTACGATTGATGAACCGTTTGGATCGTTAAACCCGTGGAGAGAAATGCTTCAAAACCCATCAATTGATTTCATCGAAAAATTGCCTAAATCTCACTTGAAAGTTGTGAATAGTAACTTCATGGTGAGTTTTCATGAATATGCCTAAAAGCTCCTATTTTCAAAATTTCTTGCCATATATAGCTTTAGAAATTGATAGTGTGATAGATATGGGAGTTTTATGACCAAAAGATAGCTTTTCGACCATCGTGAACAATATTTTCGGTCGGTATGAATAGTGATTTTATAATTTTGGTTGGAAATTGACTTTTCCGAAGTTGTTTTTTAGATTTTGAGATACCACAAGACTATTTTCAATGTCAATTCAGATCTTGAGCTTTGAAAGTGACTAAATGGGATTCAACTACCTTGAATCTCTAGTGTTGTGAATAGATAATACTTACTATACCATGATTTTAGTTGTTCTTTTAATAATACTCATAGCACTATTTTGTGAAAGATTTGATTCATTTGAAAACCAATAATTTAATTGAAATTTCATCGAAAATACTTATGAGACTTCATCACTATCATGAAATTTATTTCGATTATGAACTAGTATTTCAAAGCATGGCTCTTAGTATAAACCTTAGAAACGTAGGACAAACATCGTATATATTTTATTTCTTCATTGATATTGATTGAAATTGATTAAGAATACCCAAATTTATGTTGAGTCATGATGAGGTCTTAATTTCATATGGATTGATAAATGATTGTACGAGGCACATGTATGGGCCTATAGATAAAAATGTGTAAATTATGTTGGAATTGTTAATGGGTAGTGTTGTTAAATGGAGATATAATTTTCATGAAATGTTCTAATCTTTTATTTATCTCATTGAATTTCATTTTTGTTTTCGGTATCGTATCCTTGTGGAGGAATCTAAACCGGAAACACTACAAACTAGTAGCAATGAGTTCTAGCTCTAGTGTACCTTGAGTTATATATAATAGGTTTTTGCCTAATGGATTGTATAGGCTTTTGCCTGATGGAATTCAGGCTTTTAGCTTGATTGATGGTGATTACTCCTTCCCTTGCTATGTGCTTGGGAAATGGTTTGATTTTTTATGTAGAGTCCTCAGATTTATGAAAATCTCTAAACTTATTTTAATTATTTGTTTTTTCTATTGTTGATATGAAATCTTTATTTCTTATAAAAGTCTCTTTACTCTCTTTGATGAATTATCTTTTAGTCTGGTTCCAGTAACTAGTTTAAAATTTGGTTTATAATTATTTATAGAATATCTTAACATTATATATATATATATATATATATATATATATATATATATTCTTCTTATGTTTATGACTCCAGTATTGGATTTTATTGTTGTTGATCTTTCAGACATAAGAATTATATTCCTTTCATTTTTTCTTTGCATTTAATTTTTACTTGTGAAAAACTCGTGCCATATTGTTATATTTCCATTATAGTAAAGATTAATTACTCATTGAGTTTTATACTCACTCTATCTTTTTTTTTCTTTTTCATATAGTTATAAAGACTCAGATCCAGCTCTAACTACATAGTGAGTTAAGGTGGTTGTGGTGAGGCCAAGTTACCTTCAAGGCTCTTGGTTTTATTTAAATACTTGTTTTGTACTCTAGGGGTAGCTCTATAAACTACAGGCATGATCCTTGCTTCCCTATGTATATGGATGTTTATATTATTTTTTACATGAAAAATAGATGATTTTTATTTTGCTTGGTTTGGTGCTAATTGTGTATAGATATATGGTTTCTAGATCATTCTCATGGTATGCATGTTTTTGTTTTGACCTGTATGTTGTATGTTACCATGCTATCTTGATGTCTGTTGGCTTAAGGCTTACGGGGTGCGATTTCTCCCATTCTCGTGCCAGTCACGTGTCTTCTTCTATAAGGGCTGTGACAATACACATGCACCCCTTCTCTATAATATGTAGTGGTTCAAGTTGTTGGTTGGTCTATTTGTAAGAAAATCATGTATATAGGCTTTATCATATCATTATGTGCATGGCATGTCCAAGCAAATGACTTAGCTCATAATGTCTAGTTTATGGAGCATTAGGCTTGTGATTTGGATGCCGGTTAAAAGGAGGTTTATTATGCATCATGAGAAGAAAGCTAGTGAACAGTTTTGAACACACTGAGTTTTCTCACTCATTTGAATTTGATCCTAAGTTTATCAAGATCATCTATAATTATGTAGTGTTTTTGTTAGTTTTGTTTCTTAAAGGAAGAACTTTTTAAGTGGAAGGAAAGAGAAGAAACTACAAAAGCTAAATGTAACCTTGTAGTGCAATGTAGCTGGATGGCTTCTTATGCACTGTAGTTGCCTTTAAGTTTGCACATTTTTCAATTGTGATATCCTACCATCTCTTAATTATGGTTGTGTACAAGCAAAGCCTTTGAGATTAAGGAGCTGCCATTAATACTAGATAAAGTCACCAACATAATATCCTTAGTATCCTTACCATAGTAGTCGAAATTGTACGATTCGCTATTTGAATCACACAATTCGATTCAATACGAATATTAGGTGAATCGAAGGCTTGCATGAATTGTGGCATGAATAGCCAGAATCGTGCAATTCATGCCAAAAATTGTGAATTGCATGATTCCGGCGATTCTAAACTTGTTCAAAGTTGGATTGTCTTCTTCGCCTCTTCGGTTGTTAATAACATTGTTCATGGTTGTGTTGTCTTCTTTGGATGTTGATGATATTGATTTGTTCTATTTAATTAGGACTCTTGTCCCATGGCCAAGTTGTCTGCTTCGCCTCTTCAAAATGATACTACAGCTATTTTTGTTCATGCCTGGTTTGTCTTCTTCGGTGTCGTAGAGTCTCTTTCAATGGGTCTCTTTTCTACTTTTTCTTTTAAGAAAAAGAATAAGATAGAGTGAGACAGAATGTTGTGTTTCAATGTTCTGTCTCATTCTATCTTATGAATACTCTCAAATAGTCAAATTTATTTTAAACCTTTGGTGATAATAGATATGCTTTATGTATCCAATAAAAAAATGGAATTGGAATGCTTCCAAATTATGAACACCTCAAGTAATGTCACAGTAGGAAACTAATACTAGAAATCTTCAAATTTTAAGCATAAACAAACTTATAAAGAGCAATCTTTAAGTCTAAAAATTCTTAGATCTTATTATTACTTTTTTAAGACTTAATAGTTAATTATTTTTTTATATTATAAGAGTTAATATATTGTTTTGAGTATTTAATATTATTTGCTTATACATCTTTTATATTATATATATTAAATTATTTTTTAATGTGTTTTTGAGTCATACGATTCACGATTTACTATTTAAAAATATACAATCCAGTTTACAATTTAAATTACGATTTGACAACTATGATCCTTACAGAGTTGGATTTGTCTTAAATTATCTCATCATTAACATCCAAAGAATATCCGTGAGATCAGCAATGTCATCTAGTAAATGAATGAAAATTCTAAACTTTCTAATTCTTTTCATTTCCTTTTGGTTTGCTCAGACCATATTATTTGGAAGTCTCGAAGATCATATGTTTCTTCCCTTTCCTGTATCAGCATTTTTCACCAGTATTTAAGTCCTACAGCAACTATGGGATTTCTTACACCCCCATTTCGCTGGCCCTTCACTCTACATCCATATATGGTAGATTGTTTTGTGTTGTCTCTAATTGGCCCAAGAGCTATAATATTTGAAAATGCTGATATCCAGTTTGCTGTGATCATGTTGCTAGGATTAACTATACTAAGATGGGAGGCTTGCCTCTGTTTTCATTGACTAGCAGTTTGAGAAATACTACATATTATGAATTCAAACTGCAAAATATTCAAGAATGCTTGTTCTTGCCATTGGTCTGTCCTTGATGGGAAAAATTTGTAGATTTCTTGGTTTATACTAAATGCTTTACGTGGTTATACATCATATGTCTCACAGAATATTCTTGATGTTCTGTCATTGCACGTTTTTTTTTAATTGTAATTCTTGTCTTTCTAATGTCCTTGTTTACATTGACTTGCTCTGGTTCTTTCTCAAAGTAGGCACAAGGAAGCATGTGTGTTCTTCTAAAATAATATTATTTTCACTTGATCGACGGACAAGATGTTAATTAGAGGACATTTGTGTGTTGTCAACCGGAAATGTATGATTGTTCCTTTCACCACAAAAAAAAATTACTTTCATTAACCCCCAAATTTCTTTGATGGTGACAAAAAATTGCCACCAAAGAGGCCATCATTAAAGTTTGGGTAGCAACTACAAAAAGTCGACAATAAATGTACCTTTAATAGTAATTTTTGTAATAACTGAAGACATAAAATTATCGTTAAAAGTAGATATTTAATGGCCATGTTATTAAAAACGCTCTCGGTGACGATTTTTAATGTTGTAAAAGTTGAAGAGGTTATTTTCGGTAACAACAAAAGTAGTTGCCAAAACTACATTCGCCACTTTTCACAATTAAAACTACATTTGGTGGCAACATTTTGTTGTTGCAACCGTGAAATTTTTTTTTGTCATATTAATTTTTTTTATTATTAATATCTTTATATACATATCTACAAACATAAAAATAAAAAATATAATCAATAAATTTATTAGCTTGCTAAAAAATTAATTAAACTTAATAAATAAATTCAAAATATAAACTACTAAACAATAAAATACAGCTAAAACCAGAAGATAAAGTTATATTAGAAAAAAGAAAAAGAAAAGTGCAGAAAAACATATTAGAGTCAAACAATTAGCTGATAATCCATCGTTCAAGTATATAAGTGTATATATATATATATATTATTTAAGTACGATTTAAATTACGGCCGATGTCATTTTTTATAATCACGTATCAAATATGATGTGACTATGTCACTGATGGCATAAAAATTGGGTACAAAACTACAGCTACTGAAAACAATTTTCACCATATATACAGTAAAATATTAAATTTGGCTGCAATGGCATGATAAACTTAATTTCGTTAGGCACAGATAAACGAACTTTGAAGAACAAAATTCTTAACCCTCGGAAGCAATAATACTATAATTAGAGAAACTAACAGTTCTCTTTTTGCTGTATAACAGGTTTCACCAACTTTCAAAGGATTTTTTCTATGCTTTGCTTACCACAGTTGGCTTCGTTAGCATTTCCTCAGGTTTGTGCAACGTGGTACAAGTCTAAGAAACCTAAATCTGGTCTTTTAAAGTTCACAGAACACACTGGCATTCTTTCAAATTTTAAAAGAGTTACATTAATATCTTTTATTTTAAATTTTTATAAATATTAATTTAATTTTTTGATTATTTATATTTTATTAAATTAGATTATTTATAGTCTTATAAAAAAAATTCATAAAATATAAACTTCATTAATAATTGAATAAATTTGAAAAATAAACCATCTGAAGCTTTAATCCCTTAAAATATCACCTTGAACAAATTAATCATTGAAAAATATAGAATTATTGCAAATTCTCACATTTTTCATCTAAAATAGATGACATGAGAGATTATAATGCCACCCGACAAATAGTACATGCTCATATGGTAATAAATTTTTATAAAAAAAAAAAGGCATTATTTTAAAGGTGTATTTGACAAAATCTTCAATAAATTTGTTTTGTAACAAGTAAATAATTTGAGCTATACATCTTTAAAACACTACATTTTCTCTAAATTCATTGCCATGTGAATATAGATTATTTTGTATATTTACTGTTAATAATTTTATTGTGAATAGAAAAAATATTTGGTATAAACTAAAACTAAATAGTGTGTAAGTGTAGAATTTAAAAATGTCAAGAAAGATGTTACTCAACGTATTATATAAAGTAAAATATTTAGTTACCCATCGAGCTTAAAGTCCTTGATATAAGCTCATTATAAAGCTTTTTTTATTAGTAATGCTTATTGAACTATGAAAAGAAAATTTCCCGTCATCAATATAAGGAATGGGAACGAGCCCATCTTAAAATTTTGTATGCCAACCACAAACAAGGCCGGGAGGAATAGGATTTATCTCATTGGGAGCATTGAAATTATACTTTTTTGTAAATATTTCTTTTGTAGACTTAAATTTATGTTATTATAGAAACTCTTCACTAGTTAAATTCAATATTACTTACGTTTTAAGTCACAAACTTGTGGATACAACTTTTAAATTGAGTGTGTACGCACACAAATAAATTTTGAGTATGCAGCAGGGGATGCAATACACAATTCTCAAATTCTGAATCGGAGATGTTTACTGAATAGGGAAGGCTTTGATTTTCTTGTTGGATGTGTAATTGCATCTATATCAGAAAGCAGGACATGAAGTAGTACCAAGAAGAAAGGAACAAAGAGAGGGAGAATCTGTCCGTTGCCAAGAAGGAAACATGGCCTAAGTTTGATAATTGTAGTTCTTAGCTAGCTTTAGTTTATCTTTCAAACTCTTGTCATTAATCATTAACTGTCACCGTTTTTCTCAAGGAAATCCATGAATTAATTGAATTGATTCTTAATTTGTATCATTCTCCTACCAAATCAAAGTAATCCATTATTTAGTTGTTTCTTCTGAATAGATGATGTTTATCTGAAAACATCATGAATTAATTAGTTTTTGTTCTTTTTACGTTAATTTTATGTTTTTTTACGCGCCTCACTCTACCCTCATGTCTCTGTTATCAATACTCACTGACCCAATGTATTTATAGCTAATTTAATATATTGCTATTAAAAAATATAAATTTTGATACCAATATAAAATATAACACGATATAAATATTATAATATAATAAATATTTAATATTTATATATAATTTAAAATATTATGTCATCTCAAATACAAGTGTTAACACATATAAGAGAGTTGTCATACTCCTACATTCTCTGGTCTGGTAATAGGTGACGCACATGCGGTTCTGTCATGGTAGTTAATCTTATGCTTTCCATAACGTGCTCACTGAGAACCATATGATCATGCCTAATATTGATATGGTGGCAAAGTCATTTTTGTTCTTCTGTTTGCCTTCGGAGAAGCAGTTCCTACTACTGCTCCTTTTTTCTAATATTTGCTATTTTACTCATAGTCACATCAAAGCCAAGGCTCTAATATTATAAAGACTAGTATCACTGGTACGACTTATACTCAGACAAAATGTCCCTCTGTAAGTTTACTACTTAAACCGAAACAGTATAACACGGTTTACTATTTAAACCAAAACATTTTCCACGGTTCTTTTCTAACTATTAATAACATCTTAACATAAATTTTATATTCGGCAATAAATGAACAGCTAAGTAATTGAAACTTTCCAAATAAATAACAACAAATAGACTTGGTATGAACAAAACCAGCTCCAGAAAAGTTAAATAATGCAAATAAAGTGAATCATTATCAATTTTTTCAGTTTTGAAACGTGATAAAGAATCACAAATTTGGTTTATTTTCCTTCTCGACAAGATACATGGTAAACTATTGATCAAATTCAAATTTATGCTCAACATACAGATAAAAAAAATTACAGCAAATAGATACGTAATAAGAACATTTTATAAATATTCATTAAACATGAACAATAACAAACCGAAAACAAATTAATTAAAAATACAGCCTGATATAATTCACTGAATATATAGATTTTTTTTTATCTTGCGGTGTGTATAAGGCATCATAGAAAAATTATTTAAAACAAACTACCAATATTATATATATTTATTTTATGGAGTTATTGAGAATTGAGCAAAAGTCTAGCGTTAGATTTTCTTTTTTAATATAAAGTTAGTTAGTGACCTAGTGTTTGAATTTGTGCCCACATAATATTAAAAACAGGTCCCATATATGCTGAGATTAAGAGATTTGAAATCAGAAATGTGAAAAATGAGATGATGGATTATAATGGCTGCCGCGAGTGGAGACTAACCTGAGATGCCAGCGGTACAGTAGACGAGGGCGAAGATTATGCCTCCGAAGGCCCAAGCAATACCTTTAATCCTAACACTACTGCACTTGTAATTGGACTGGTTCGCCCTAATAACAGTCAAGATGGTGACGTAGAGGAAAACAAAAGTGGCCACAAAATGGACTGCCTCTCTAGGGACTTGTTGGCTCCCAATGAAACATCTTGCTCCTTCACCTCCATTTTCCTTGTGTTTCACTCTTTTCTTTTTCTCTGTCTGTTTAAGTGAACCAAAGGGCGGTGATGATAATGGGGAATGGCTTAAGTCAATGAAATTAAGTACAATAAGTGGTACAAACTGAAATTGGTGAAGATATGCGGATCTTGAGGAATTAACAATGGGGGTACTGAGGCTTGCATGTTTATATAACATGAATTTAGCAAAAACTAGCCATTGGAAGAGAGGAGCCTTTTCTCCTACCCTGCCGTTGGCACTCGTCAACATTGCCGTTAGAGTAACCATAAATGCAAGGAGTCTTATAGCTATTTAGGCACTAGTCAATATAGCTGTTGGCACTAATCAATATATTTCCTTTGCAATGGTCAGAAGGTTTTCTGCTACTCAAGATTGTTTCTCCTCCCCTCATCGGCTAACCCTTTCCTCCCTACGAAGCCTTCTCCATCGTCAAAGTAGCTAAGCCAAGTTTTCTCTCTTCTCCACTTCTTCCTTTTTCGATTCAAGGTTGGTGTTGGTAGTGGGTCCCTTTTACATAGAAGGCCCACTACCTTGACAATTCCTTAAAGAAGAGAAGGGAAATTTTGTTACAGGAGCTGAAATGTTTGATCTACAAATGTTAGGCACAGAAGCTACATCGAATATTTTTTATTCAACAAATACAGAAAGGAAGAAAGGTAGGTGAAGAAAAACGCAGTAGCCCCCAATTTTTCTTCACATCCTTTGCCTAAAAATAAGCAAGGAACGGAAGGCTTAAAGCATACCAAGGAGAAGAGTAAAACGTGAAGTGTTCTACAGAGAAATCAGAGAAGTTCTCTGAAGAGAGAGAAAAAATAAGGGAGAGTTTAATGTGATATTTGAGAAATAGTTCTTAAATAGTAAGTGAAAAATAGTGAGAAAATACTCTTAGGGTATTGTGGAAACCACTTTGTGTGCCACTATTTTAGTTAGATCTCAGTTGTAGCCTCTAGATTTATTCTTAAAAAAACTCTATTTGTACCTACTATTTTTATAGTGGAAGATTTATTCGAATTTAGTCCCGTGAACGTAGCCTAAAAATCAAGGGTGAACCACGTTAAATTTTCTAGTGTCATTTTTGTTGATTATTTCGCATTTTTACTTGCTAGTAATACTTGTTGTGCTCAACAAGTGGTATCAGAGCCGTGGTGGTTATTTTTTTTAAATTTTTAGCATGCTTTCTGGTTGCAGTATTGATTGATCTTCCACATCAGAAAAGATTTTATTCAAATTACTGTTAGAAGAAGTTGTACGGGCACTATTCATACGTACTGGTACTATTCATATATATGGGTACTATTCTTACGTACGGATACTGTTCATACATACTAGTACTGTTCATACTGTTCAAAATGGAGGCAAAGACTAACAAGATAATCAACCTAAATGGCACAAACTACCACATCTAGAGAAACAAGATAAAATATCTGTTTGTGATGAAACTGCATCTACCGATGTTTACTACGACTAAACCCGAAGCTAAATCGGATGAAGAATGGAACTTTGAGCATGAACATGTATGTGGATTCATTCGACAATTTGTTGAAGATAATGTGTATAATCACAATTGTAATGAGACTCATGCACGAACGTTGTGGCATAAGCTAGAAGAGTTGTATGCTTCAAAAACTGACAACAACAAATTATTTTATTTAACAAATTGATGCACGTGAAATACTGAGAAGGTATTTCTGTAGCAAATCAATTGAACGAGATGCAAGGGATCGTAGACCAGTTGTCGGGGATGGGCATAAAGTTTGACGACGAAGTACTTGCTCTCATGGTACTTGCCTTCCTACCAGAGTCGTGAGAGACTTTGAAGATCTCAATTAAAAACTCAACGCCTAACGGGGTTGAGAGTATGGAAAATGTTAAAAGTAGTATTCTGAATGAAGAGATAAGAAGAAAATCACAATATTCAATCTCTTCATCACAACCAGATGTTCTGGTAACAGAATTCAGAGGGAGGAGTCAGTCTAGGCAAACAAAGCCTAGGATAAAACCATAGGAAAGTCGAACAAATATGCCAACATTGAATGTCATTACTACAAGAAGAAAGGGCATATCAAAAGATTTTGCCCAAAGTTCAAGCAGGATAAGAACAAAGGTAAGAAGTGAAGAAAGACGATAGCAGTGATGATAAGCAAACAAATGCCATAGATAAATTCAATGTCATTTATTATGATAATATTGTTAATCTTACATCCCATGAGACCAGTTGGGTGATTGACAATGGAGCTACTATTCATGCTACACCGTAAAGAGAATTCTTCTCATATTACATAGAAGGAGATTTCAGAGCTGTTAAGATAGGAAATGAAAACTTACTAAAAGTTGTTGGCAAAGGAAATGTCTACTTAGAGACGACAAATGGTGCAAGATTGGTGTTAAGAGATATTAGGCATATTTCAGATATTCGCCTGAATCTGATTTCTACCGGCAAACATGATGATGCAGGCTTTTCCAACACATTCATGAATGGCCAACGAAAACTCACTAAAGGTGCCTTGGTGGAGCCTAA